>OY735247.1:17980264-18580264 GCA_963457695.1 Neria commutata | reverse complement strand
CCATCATAATTTTAGATGCGTTATTCAGAAATAGTTTTTTTTGAATGAGAATCGAATTCAGGAAAAAAATTTTGTCGTGTAATGATTTTAATCTTTATTATTCAGGAAAGTTATTATAAATATAAAAAGTTATGACCATACCAAGTGCTTTGACACTTAAGTTTAAGATTTTTCAAAAGTGGAGTTTGATAGTGGCTCATATGATAGTATTGTAGTTAATGCCATAACTTCTAGTTCCTAACATTTCTGACGGATTCTTTAATATATATATATATTTCCTATATATCCTATTCTGAAATTAGACTTTAAATTTATTTTTACATGATATATCACCATGCTGCGCATTTCACATTTGAAATTGATAGAATTAGCATTTAAGTTCCTTTACGATATACATACATACATATTGGAACTTCGATCGAAAGTGAAATGTGGAACTTGGCTGATATTATATTTTTGTTAATTTGTACTTCTTCCTTCACTATGCTTTAAGTTTTGCCTCTTATACAGAAAACTGGAAGCCTATCGACTATGTAATGGATTTCCAGCTGAAATTGGAACTGCCTTTCGACTTGGAAACACTCTGCACTGGCAGTGATGAGCACGCCGTATGCAATATGCTGTGCAAGATCGACGAAGTGTGTCTGCGGGTGCATCAGTTGGCATTCAGTTTATGGGCACTTGTTTGCAGCGAGCAGGCTTCGCTTATAAGGTAACAGCTTTTAATTTCAATATTGTATGATCTCTTCGGATTCTTAATCAATTCATTTTAAAACAATTTCACAGAATTGGTAACTGCATTTTCGTGCAGAAATATGTGCGCACAATCATTTCACCTGAGGACGAATATGCGCGCGTCGAGAAGATAGAATTTCGAATTGAGTTAACAAATTTGAAGAAAATTTATTGCAAAGATATCGCATCACCGGCGTTGCACAAATTTCGCGAGGATGTGCAATTTCTACCAGTGGGCTTAGACTTTCTGCGAGTTTTTTTGGCGAATCCAACGAAATATTTAAAATAACAAGCGACCATAAAATAGGCATAACACATTTTATTTCATGAAAATTTTTAATTATTATTATAATTGTTTACATTTAGTTGTGCTAGTTGTATTTGTGTATAGTTGTTAGTATAATTTCCCAATAAACCTAAAATTACCTGTTTGTACTACTTATTGCTAAAATCGACGTTTGTGTGATTGTGTAATTTGCCTTTTTGAAGTGATAACTTTTTATGGGAGGGTAAACCGCTTCGTAACGTAACGCGTTACGGTGCCAGTCTGTCTGGCTTCCCTCTCTCTCACGCATACGGCAGCGGTACGCGGGCCCCTCCTCTCTCACTCTAACCCACAGCGCTTAGCTGTTTTTCGGACAGACTACTCAACCGCTCAGAGAATTTCGTTGACATTCGTTGATTTGGCATTTCGGGTATGCTCGGAATTCATTGCATGCGATTTAATGCGACTGTCGAAAATTACCAGATTTAGAAAATTTAAATGAGTTTGTTTGGTATTAGTTTAATTTAACCACTTCTTGCAAATACATATGTATGTATGTATATATTTTTGGATTGGTAAAAACCAGAAGGTTATATCCTTTCTTTCGATCTAATCTATTAAAGTTTAAAGAAATTGTAAGAAATTTATGATTTTTAATAGTGTTTTATTTGCAATCTGTTCTACTATCATTCAGCAAATTTGAGGAGTAATTATAACAGAAATGAAGTATGTATGTACATCTAAACTAAGCTGTTTATATTTCGTTACAACAAAACTTATAAACATGAAATATAAAAACATATGAGCTATCAATACTTTGTTGTTTTTTCCTAGTGTATATCGAGTGAAAAAAATTTTCAGAAATTCTATAATGGCATTTACAATTTAATTTCCATTACCAAAAAGCATAATTAATTATTATAAAACTTGTAAACACATTAATAGTTTTCTTATTAGTGGATGAATTGTAAATACTTTAGGAAAATATCGATCTGTTCCAATTCTGCAGCAAGTTTGTTGAAGAAATAATCGATCAGAAACATACCGCTTCAGCAATGTTTACCCCGATAATAATTTTTTGGCTGAGACTCCCTGTGGCGTCTTTGCAGTATGCATAAGCCGCAGGGATCACAACCGCTGTTTTGCCATTAACGAGCAATGCCGCCAACCCTACAACGTCCATCTAAACAATTCAAAAATTAAAAGAGCGTCGTTTGTGTTTTTGTACGGAGTGAGAGATTATTCCAAAACTTTATAAAATATACAAGTTAAAAGAAAATAAAGTGGAATTTTTGAATAGCACCCACTCCTTTCTGATGGATAAAAAACAACGTAGAAGTTCGGTGAGTAAATGCGCCAAAAATGCCCGTTCAAAAGGATCAACAGGGCGCTTGTTTTCTTATTTTGCTAATGAACATGAACAGATTGAAAACTGAAAAGCATTCACACAAAAATATAGATCAAGCATGGCATCAAAGATGATAACACCACGGTGGAAGCTGAAGTGCGGCTAAAGCGACGCATAAGTTTCAGTGGCAAGAAATTGGTCAGGTGAGTCGGTGACATGCAGATAAAGTTTCAAAACCATAAACATGATCTTTATGCAGAGAATTTTCGGGCGAAGAAGAGACAAAAACTTGGAAGGATTCCTATGAAGTGTCAGATCATATAGATGGTTCCCTTGTCATTGGTGGCAGTATCAATGCTCCCAATAGAAGCACGGAGAATATACGTTCAGCGAGCGCTGTTGGGGAACAGAAGCATACAGCTCGGCCTATCCCTTCAGATGATAAAGAAAACATAAACTATCATACATACCCACAAGCGAGATCAATAAACTTACCGCCTACCACTTCATTGTTATGCAATACAACTGAGTTCATTGATCAAGCTCAGCCGCAGCAGAGTAGCACTTTGCAACTCGATTACAGTGTTGATATATCCTTACTAAAGCAAGAAGGCAGAGGTAAGAACATCGAGTCGCGTGTCTCCACCCTAAGCGAGTTCGAACCACGGAGCTTTTCCTTGGACGATAACGAAGCTACTAAGTGGCCTACCCAATTCGAGCGCACCATCGATTTTGTGCAAGAACTACGCAAAAGTAAACAAGTCGATAAGAATGTGAGTTCGAATATGGCTCCGGCACCGGACAGGACTATGCTGCAGCGTACAATCCTTTTTAACGATGGTCTGGATGAATGCATGGGAAATGAAATGGAAATAACGGATGCAAGGACAATATACATTGAAGATATGGATGAGGTTAGTAAAATTGGTTAGTTAAGGACTAACGTAAAAAAATTAAGTCGCATGCTTTTCATATTTCAGACAAAATGCAATGATTTAGGCCAAAAGAACAAAGCTTCTAACATGGAAATAAGCTCGACGTTATGGAAACGGACTGTAGACAACTCTAGTAGTATGTTCATTACCAATGCTACTAATTTTTTCTGTAGTAAATTGAATGAGATGTCTATACATGCGGAGTTCTATAAAAGCGCTAACATTGAACAAGAAACTGGTGAATTCTACAAGAAAACAATCACGTCCGTAGAGCACCATGAAGCCCCAATGGACATTACAATGCAATGCGGAGACATAGTTATGAATGCTCCGCTAGAAACTGGTAATTTTGAAAATCAGCAGCGTAGGACTCTGCTTCTGAATGAGGACATGCTAAGCGACGCGTCGGGTACATATAATAAGTCTACTCAGCTACGAACAATGAATTTTGGAAATCAGCAGCGAATGACTATGCATCTGTATGAGGACATGCAGAGCGACGCGGTGAGTACACAAAATGGGACTCATCAGCAGCGTATGACTATGCTTCTGAATGAGGATGTGAAAACCGATGCAGTGGATACACATAGTACGTTGATAGTGTCAAAGTGTGAGAACCTGAACCAAGCGCAGAAGCGCCAAACGCTTGTGTTTGATGATAACGATGCTAATGGCGATATGGATATTTGTGCAAAGACACCACTGTCCAAGCAATCAGACATGTCAGGTGAGTTATTGGAAATATATTGAGTTTTTTTTCTTTTTTTTTTATAAACTCATATTGCAGTACAATTGACACAAAAACTGCCAGAGGAAAATGTTAGCAGTAAGGCAAGGAGCGCTGGTTCAAAAGTGGTAGTTGTACGTAAGATATGCACCCCTAACGCGCACAAAAATGATGCTGTAGTTGGCGGTGTAGACCAGAACAGATTGAAACGATACAAGCAAAAACAAGAGGAGCAAAGAGATGTCCCTCGCGCAGTGTCGAGTGTAAACAAACATGACAATGAGCAGAAATTAATAGTCGCAGAAGTCAAACAGAAAAATAGCACATTTAATTTTTCGCTGTCGAATTCACACTTTACTTTACTGTCTCCAGAATTGTCGTCGCCACTATTTTCTCCACAATATTTGGCAGTTGTCGGTAAACGCGATCTTAACTTACGGCAGTTGTGTGATGCTATTGACCAAGGAAAAATTCAAATATATCCGGACATGCCTAAGACCCCGCTTAGTGCAAAAGGTAAACGCGCGGTGTTCAGCACGTTCCGCGGCACAAAAGCTATCGAGGGCATAGACAGTGAGGAGCGAGTTACAGCCACGCAACTGTTTAACGAGGCGTTGGAGGTATCAGCAAATGACGGTGCTCAAGCTGCAGCAAGCAAAAGCAAAAAGTGCAGAACAACAAGCAATTCGAATCACTTGGACTCGACAGTAACTGCGTCTACAAGCTGCAAACGCGTACTGGAGTTCTTTGAAGAAGATGAAATGCTGCTAGACAGCACAAGCTTTCTGGCCAAGGCTAAACTGGGCGATGAGACTGCATCCCGTAACAGCTCCAAATGCTCAACACTAAACAGACGGGAAACTATACACTTCCATTCCGAGATTGATTCGGATGCTGTTGTGGACGGTATGCATGCTACTGAACAAGCAAATGATACAGGTATCAAACAGAACGACAAAACGTCAGACTTTTTAGAAACAACAAAGCAAAGTCTACGGGATAGTGAAATGATGCTTTCTCAGGATGAGCATCTGCTAAGTAAGAGAACAGAAAATGAAGACAAAGTAAAAACTTGCAAAAACAGTAAAACAACTGAATTTTTGGAGAGTGATAAGCAGATGTTTGCTTCCTGTGACACTGTCTTGAGTAAAACTCTAAATACGGGAGAGAATATGCATTTAGGAACCAACTGTTTTCCCACGCGGGATGAGAACAAAAATATTGATAGTTCACAGCAATATAACGCTCGACGTCAAACGCTACATTCATGCGAGGATATTCCATTGGATATGGATACAAGCCAGACCATAGATTCACAACTTCACCATTGTGAAATGGCAGTTGTTAGCGAAATTTGTAATGAGACCTTAGCAAATACCCTGACAGCGTCTTTTAATTCCAAATCACAAAAACATCGACAATCATTGCACTTTACAGAGGGGAATAGCATTCTGGCAGATGAAACTTGCCCTGTTGATATTACAACTAATAATGATCATTTTCTCAATGCAATGTCAAACGCAAAATCACACAAACAACGACAAACACTGCACTTTACAAATGATAACAACATTCTGGTGGAAGAGTCTTCACCCGGTACCACCAGTTCAAACGTACACAATTCATTAAATCCAGATGGATGCAAAAATCATGTGATCACAATTACTGATGTAACACCACGTGATATGGAGCAGGATCCAAAGTTAAACGATTCCCTCGAAATTAAACTCAAGGAAATTCGACTGAGAACTAATGGAAAGATGCGCGCATCATCGATCGATATCGACCCACTGGCATCGCCTATGGCAAGCAGCAATACCGAAGTGCGGGAGCGTGCACGAAAGTTGTATGAGGGCACACCGCATCGTTCGTTCATTGAGTTTGAGTTTTTAGAACGCAAGACCGCCTTGGAGCAGCAACAATTCGAGGAGAATACAACAATAAAACACCAACAACAGCAGCACGCGGTACAAGAGCATTGTGTGAATAATATAGACAAAACTTTAGTTGAGCCCAACGATGACATAATTTCCAAGGGTGTGGCAATTTCTGGCACCTCGCTCAGAAATCCCACCATGTGTCGGAGATGTAAGGGCAGGCAGAAAATGTTATTGAACGATAGCACCTTCAGTACTACTGCTGATTCTTTTATGTTACCTCCGGTGCCAGCAATGCCCTCAGTTAACATGGAGCGCCTAAGGCAGTTGCGCAAGCGGCCCGTGTTGCAAGATGTGCACAAGTACTATCGCAGATTGTCGTTGGAACGTTCGTTTAATTTGGAAAATCCTTTGAGTGACGACGATGAAAATATGGAAACTGAGGCAGAAAAGGAGGATGAGATTGATGTTTTAGCAAAAAAGTTGGAAGATAATTTAGAAAGGTACTTACATACTATTCCAAGTATGCAAATAAGCCCAAAAATAACTATGAAATTTTTCAAAGGCTTGAAAAGCAGTTAATAAGCGACGCATTGCGTACTCCGGTCATCGTACGCAAGTCATTTGTGCAGTGTTTGGAGGCACTTTTAGAGTATGCAACAAATTGCCATTATCAATTCTGTACTATTCATAACTTGTGACGTTTCTCTGATTTATACAGCGCACAGACACAGAGTTGGATCTTTAACTACCAAAAGCAAATCAGCCAATGTCTATTCTTCGATCACAAGAAAATAATAACCTTCTGTCTGGTGGTAAAATACAAAGAGCTGACAGATATGGGAGAAGTCATCGAAGTGCAGAACATCCAAATCAGAAACAGTCGAGTGCCGCAAAGTATGGCCAACATAAACAACTAAATAATCTCTTCATATTCTCACTCCTTTTATTGAATTTCTATATGTTTATGTTTTATGCCGGTATCACACTGCTTCCGATTCTTGTCGGCGACACGCTTCCGACTCTTGCTAATGCCTGTACCACACTGCTTCCGATTTTTGTCGACGACTCATTGCTTCCGACTGTCGTCGACAAACGACAGTTAGCAAGAGTCGGAAGCGTGTCGCCGACAAGAATCGGAAGCAGTATGATACCGGCATTACGATTACGATGCGAACGGTTTACAGACCGATCGGTTTCCTATATTTCGAGTCATTCCATCATAATTTTAGATGCGTTATTCAGAAATAGTTTTTTTTGAATGAGAATCGAATTCAGGAAAAAAATTTTGTCGTGTAATGATTTTAATCTTTATTATTCAGGAAAGTTATTATAAATATAAAAAGTTATGACCATACCAAGTGCTTTGACACTTAAGTTTAAGATTTTTCAAAAGTGGAGTTTGATAGTGGCTCATATGATAGTATTGTAGTTAATGCCATAACTTCTAGTTCCTAACATTTCTGACGGATTCTTTAATATATATATATATTTCCTATATATCCTATTCTGAAATTAGACTTTAAATTTATTTTTACATGATATATCACCATGCTGCGCATTTCACATTTGAAATTGATAGAATTAGCATTTAAGTTCCTTTACGATATACATACATACATATTGGAACTTCGATCGAAAGTGAAATGTGGAACTTGGCTGATATTATATTTTTGTTAATTTGTACTTCTTCCTTCACTATGCTTTAAGTTTTGCCTCTTATACAGAAAACTGGAAGCCTATCGACTATGTAATGGATTTCCAGCTGAAATTGGAACTGCCTTTCGACTTGGAAACACTCTGCACTGGCAGTGATGAGCACGCCGTATGCAATATGCTGTGCAAGATCGACGAAGTGTGTCTGCGGGTGCATCAGTTGGCATTCAGTTTATGGGCACTTGTTTGCAGCGAGCAGGCTTCGCTTATAAGGTAACAGCTTTTAATTTCAATATTGTATGATCTCTTCGGATTCTTAATCAATTCATTTTTAAACAATTTCACAGAATTGGTAACTGCATTTTCGTGCAGAAATATGTGCGCACAATCATTTCACCTGAGGACGAATATGCGCGCGTCGAGAAGATAGAATTTCGAATTGAGTTAACAAATTTGAAGAAAATTTATTGCAAAGATATCGCATCACCGGCGTTGCACAAATTTCGCGAGGATGTGCAATTTCTACCAGTGGGCTTAGACTTTCTGCGAGTTTTTTTGGCGAATCCAACGAAATATTTAAAATAACAAGCTACCATAAAATAGGCATAACACATTTTATTTCATGAAAATTTTTAATTGTTATTATAATTGTTTACATTTAGTTGTGCTAGTTGTATTTGTGTATAGTTGTTAGTATAATTTCCCAATAAACCTAAAATTACCTGTTTGTACTACTTATTGCTAAAATCGACGTTTGTGTGATTGTGTAATTTGCCTTTTTGAAGTGATAACTTTTTATGGGAGGGTAAACCGCTTCGTAACGTAACGCGTTACGGTGCCGGTCTGTCTGGCTTCCCTCTCTCTCACGCATACGGCAGCGGTACGCGGGCCCCTCCTCTCTCACTCTAACCCACAGCGCTTAGCTGTTTTTCGGACAGACTACTCAACCGCTCAGAGAATTTCGTTGACATTCGTTGATTTGGCATTTCGGGTATGCTCGGAATTCATTGCATGCGATTTAATGCGACTGTCGAAAATTACCAGATTTAGAAAATTTAAATGAGTTTGTTTGGTATTAGTTTAATTTAACCACTTCTTGCAAATACATATGTATGTATGTATATATTTTTGGATTGGTAAAAACCAGAAGGTTATATCCTTTCTTTCGATCTAATCTATTAAAGTTTAAAGAAATTGTAAGAAATTTATGATTTTTAATAGTGTTTTATTTGCAATCTGTTCTACTATCATTCAGCAAATTTGAGGAGTAATTATAACAGAAATGAAGTATGTATGTACATCTAAACTAAGCTGTTTATATTTCGTTACAACAAAACTTATAAACATGAAATATAAGAACATATGAGCTATCAATACTTTGTTGTTTTTTCCTAGTGTATATCGAGTGAAAAAAATTTTCAGAAATTCTATAATGGCATTTACAATTTAATTTCCATTACCAAAAAGCATAATTAATTATTATAAAACTTGTAAACACATTAATAGTTTTCTTATTAGTGGATGAATTGTAAATACTTTAGGAAAATATCGATCTGTTCCAATTCTGCAGCAAGTTTGTTGAAGAAATAATCGATCAGAAACATACCGCTTCAGCAATGTTTACCCCGATAATAATTTTTTGGCTGAGACTCCCTGTGGCGTCTTTGCAGTATGCATAAGCCGCAGGGATCACAACCGCTGTTTTGCCATTAACGAGCAATGCCGCCAACCCTACAACGTCCATCTAAACAATTCAAAAATTAAAAGAGCGTCGTTTGTGTTTTTGTACGGAGTGAGAGATTATTCCAAAACTTTATAAAATATACAAGTTAAAAGAAAATAAAGTGGAATTTTTGAATAGCACCCACTCCTTTCTGATGGATAAAAAACAACGTAGAAGTTCGGTGAGTAAATGCGCCAAAAATGCCCGTTCAAAAGGATCAACAGGGCGCTTGTTTTCTTATTTTGCTAATGAACATGAACAGATTGAAAACTGAAAAGCATTCACACAAAAATATAGATCAAGCATGGCATCAAAGATGATAACACCACGGTGGAAGCTGAAGTGCGGCTAAAGCGACGCATAAGTTTCAGTGGCAAGAAATTGGTCAGGTGAGTCGGTGACATGCAGATAAAGTTTCAAAACCATAAACATGATCTTTATGCAGAGAATTTTCGGGCGAAGAAGAGACAAAAACTTGGAAGGATTCCTATGAAGTGTCAGATCATATAGATGGTTCCCTTGTCATTGGTGGCAGTATCAATGCTCCCAATAGAAGCACGGAGAATATACGTTCAGCGAGCGCTGTTGGGGAACAGAAGCATACAGCTCGGCCTATCCCTTCAGATGATAAAGAAAACATAAACTATCATACATACCCACAAGCGAGATCAATAAACTTACCGCCTACCACTTCATTGTTATGCAATACAACTGAGTTCATTGATCAAGCTCAGCCGCAGCAGAGTAGCACTTTGCAACTCGATTACAGTGTTGATATATCCTTACTAAAGCAAGAAGGCAGAGGTAAGAACATCGAGTCGCGTGTCTCCACCCTAAGCGAGTTCGAACCACGGAGCTTTTCCTTGGACGATAACGAAGCTACTAAGTGGCCTACCCAATTCGAGCGCACCATCGATTTTGTGCAAGAACTACGCAAAAGTAAACAAGTCGATAAGAATGTGAGTTCGAATATGGCTCCGGCACCGGACAGGACTATGCTGCAGCGTACAATCCTTTTTAACGATGGTCTGGATGAATGCATGGGAAATGAAATGGAAATAACGGATGCAAGGACAATATACATTGAAGATATGGATGAGGTTAGTAAAATTGGTTAGTTAAGGACTAACGTAAAAAAATTAAGTCGCATGCTTTTCATATTTCAGACAAAATGCAATGATTTAGGCCAAAAGAACAAAGCTTCTAACATGGAAATAAGCTCGACGTTATGGAAACGGACTGTAGACAACTCTAGTAGTATGTTCATTACCAATGCTACTAATTTTTTCTGTAGTAAATTGAATGAGATGTCTATACATGCGGAGTTCTATAAAAGCGCTAACATTGAACAAGAAACTGGTGAATTCTACAAGAAAACAATCACGTCCGTAGAGCACCATGAAGCCCCAATGGACATTACAATGCAATGCGGAGACATAGTTATGAATGCTCCGCTAGAAACTGGTAATTTTGAAAATCAGCAGCGTAGGACTCTGCTTCTGAATGAGGACATGCTAAGCGACGCGTCGGGTACATATAATAAGTCTACTCAGCTACGAACAATGAATTTTGGAAATCAGCAGCGAATGACTATGCATCTGTATGAGGACATGCAGAGCGACGCGGTGAGTACACAAAATGGGACTCATCAGCAGCGTATGACTATGCTTCTGAATGAGGATGTGAAAACCGATGCAGTGGATACACATAGTACGTTGATAGTGTCAAAGTGTGAGAACCTGAACCAAGCGCAGAAGCGCCAAACGCTTGTGTTTGATGATAACGATGCTAATGGCGATATGGATATTTGTGCAAAGACACCACTGTCCAAGCAATCAGACATGTCAGGTGAGTTATTGGAAATATATTGAGTTTTTTTTCTTTTTTTTTTATAAACTCATATTGCAGTACAATTGACACAAAAACTGCCAGAGGAAAATGTTAGCAGTAAGGCAAGGAGCGCTGGTTCAAAAGTGGTAGTTGTACGTAAGATATGCACCCCTAACGCGCACAAAAATGATGCTGTAGTTGGCGGTGTAGACCAGAACAGATTGAAACGATACAAGCAAAAACAAGAGGAGCAAAGAGATGTCCCTCGCGCAGTGTCGAGTGTAAACAAACATGACAATGAGCAGAAATTAATAGTCGCAGAAGTCAAACAGAAAAATAGCACATTTAATTTTTCGCTGTCGAATTCACACTTTACTTTACTGTCTCCAGAATTGTCGTCGCCACTATTTTCTCCACAATATTTGGCAGTTGTCGGTAAACGCGATCTTAACTTACGGCAGTTGTGTGATGCTATTGACCAAGGAAAAATTCAAATATATCCGGACATGCCTAAGACCCCGCTTAGTGCAAAAGGTAAACGCGCGGTGTTCAGCACGTTCCGCGGCACAAAAGCTATCGAGGGCATAGACAGTGAGGAGCGAGTTACAGCCACGCAACTGTTTAACGAGGCGTTGGAGGTATCAGCAAATGACGGTGCTCAAGCTGCAGCAAGCAAAAGCAAAAAGTGCAGAACAACAAGCAATTCGAATCACTTGGACTCGACAGTAACTGCGTCTACAAGCTGCAAACGCGTACTGGAGTTCTTTGAAGAAGATGAAATGCTGCTAGACAGCACAAGCTTTCTGGCCAAGGCTAAACTGGGCGATGAGACTGCATCCCGTAACAGCTCCAAATGCTCAACACTAAACAGACGGGAAACTATACACTTCCATTCCGAGATTGATTCGGATGCTGTTGTGGACGGTATGCATGCTACTGAACAAGCAAATGATACAGGTATCAAACAGAACGACAAAACGTCAGACTTTTTAGAAACAACAAAGCAAAGTCTACGGGATAGTGAAATGATGCTTTCTCAGGATGAGCATCTGCTAAGTAAGAGAACAGAAAATGAAGACAAAGTAAAAACTTGCAAAAACAGTAAAACAACTGAATTTTTGGAGAGTGATAAGCAGATGTTTGCTTCCTGTGACACTGTCTTGAGTAAAACTCTAAATACGGGAGAGAATATGCATTTAGGAACCAACTGTTTTCCCACGCGGGATGAGAACAAAAATATTGATAGTTCACAGCAATATAACGCTCGACGTCAAACGCTACATTCATGCGAGGATATTCCATTGGATATGGATACAAGCCAGACCATAGATTCACAACTTCACCATTGTGAAATGGCAGTTGTTAGCGAAATTTGTAATGAGACCTTAGCAAATACCCTGACAGCGTCTTTTAATTCCAAATCACAAAAACATCGACAATCATTGCACTTTACAGAGGGGAATAGCATTCTGGCAGATGAAACTTGCCCTGTTGATATTACAACTAATAATGATCATTTTCTCAATGCAATGTCAAACGCAAAATCACACAAACAACGACAAACACTGCACTTTACAAATGATAACAACATTCTGGTGGAAGAGTCTTCACCCGGTACCACCAGTTCAAACGTACACAATTCATTAAATCCAGATGGATGCAAAAATCATGTGATCACAATTACTGATGTAACACCACGTGATATGGAGCAGGATCCAAAGTTAAACGATTCCCTCGAAATTAAACTCAAGGAAATTCGACTGAGAACTAATGGAAAGATGCGCGCATCATCGATCGATATCGACCCACTGGCATCGCCTATGGCAAGCAGCAATACCGAAGTGCGGGAGCGTGCACGAAAGTTGTATGAGGGCACACCGCATCGTTCGTTCATTGAGTTTGAGTTTTTAGAACGCAAGACCGCCTTGGAGCAGCAACAATTCGAGGAGAATACAACAATAAAACACCAACAACAGCAGCACGCGGTACAAGAGCATTGTGTGAATAATATAGACAAAACTTTAGTTGAGCCCAACGATGACATAATTTCCAAGGGTGTGGCAATTTCTGGCACCTCGCTCAGAAATCCCACCATGTGTCGGAGATGTAAGGGCAGGCAGAAAATGTTATTGAACGATAGCACCTTCAGTACTACTGCTGATTCTTTTATGTTACCTCCGGTGCCAGCAATGCCCTCAGTTAACATGGAGCGCCTAAGGCAGTTGCGCAAGCGGCCCGTGTTGCAAGATGTGCACAAGTACTATCGCAGATTGTCGTTGGAACGTTCGTTTAATTTGGAAAATCCTTTGAGTGACGACGATGAAAATATGGAAACTGAGGCAGAAAAGGAGGATGAGATTGATGTTTTAGCAAAAAAGTTGGAAGATAATTTAGAAAGGTACTTACATACTATTCCAAGTATGCAAATAAGCCCAAAAATAACTATGAAATTTTTCAAAGGCTTGAAAAGCAGTTAATAAGCGACGCATTGCGTACTCCGGTCATCGTACGCAAGTCATTTGTGCAGTGTTTGGAGGCACTTTTAGAGTATGCAACAAATTGCCATTATCAATTCTGTACTATTCATAACTTGTGACGTTTCTCTGATTTATACAGCGCACAGACACAGAGTTGGATCTTTAACTACCAAAAGCAAATCAGCCAATGTCTATTCTTCGATCACAAGAAAATAATAACCTTCTGTCTGGTGGTAAAATACAAAGAGCTGACAGATATGGGAGAAGTCATCGAAGTGCAGAACATCCAAATCAGAAACAGTCGAGTGCCGCAAAGTATGGCCAACATAAACAACTAAATAATCTCTTCATATTCTCACTCCTTTTATTGAATTTCTATATGTTTATGTTTTATGCCGGTATCACACTGCTTCCGATTTTTGTCGACGACTCATTGCTTCCGACTGTCGTCGACAAACGACAGTTAGCAAGAGTCGGAAGCGTGTCGCCGACAAGAATCGGAAGCAGTATGATACCGGCATTACGATTACGATGCGAACGGTTTACAGACCGATCGGTTTCCTATATTTCGAGTCATTCCATCATAATTTTAGATGCGTTATTCAGAAATAGTTTTTTTTGAATGAGAATCGAATTCAGGAAAAAAATTTTGTCGTGTAATGATTTTAATCTTTATTATTCAGGAAAGTTATTATAAATATAAAAAGTTATGACCATACCAAGTGCTTTGACACTTAAGTTTAAGATTTTTCAAAAGTGGAGTTTGATAGTGGCTCATATGATAGTATTGTAGTTAATGCCATAACTTCTAGTTCCTAACATTTCTGACGGATTCTTTAATATATATATATATTTCCTATATATCCTATTCTGAAATTAGACTTTAAATTTATTTTTACATGATATATCACCATGCTGCGCATTTCACATTTGAAATTGATAGAATTAGCATTTAAGTTCCTTTACGATATACATACATACATATTGGAACTTCGATCGAAAGTGAAATGTGGAACTTGGCTGATATTATATTTTTGTTAATTTGTACTTCTTCCTTCACTATGCTTTAAGTTTTGCCTCTTATACAGAAAACTGGAAGCCTATCGACTATGTAATGGATTTCCAGCTGAAATTGGAACTGCCTTTCGACTTGGAAACACTCTGCACTGGCAGTGATGAGCACGCCGTATGCAATATGCTGTGCAAGATCGACGAAGTGTGTCTGCGGGTGCATCAGTTGGCATTCAGTTTATGGGCACTTGTTTGCAGCGAGCAGGCTTCGCTTATAAGGTAACAGCTTTTAATTTCAATATTGTATGATCTCTTCGGATTCTTAATCAATTCATTTTAAAACAATTTCACAGAATTGGTAACTGCATTTTCGTGCAGAAATATGTGCGCACAATCATTTCACCTGAGGACGAATATGCGCGCGTCGAGAAGATAGAATTTCGAATTGAGTTAACAAATTTGAAGAAAATTTATTGCAAAGATATCGCATCACCGGCGTTGCACAAATTTCGCGAGGATGTGCAATTTCTACCAGTGGGCTTAGACTTTCTGCGAGTTTTTTTGGCGAATCCAACGAAATATTTAAAATAACAAGCGACCATAAAATAGGCATAACACATTTTATTTCATGAAAATTTTTAATTATTATTATAATTGTTTACATTTAGTTGTGCTAGTTGTATTTGTGTATAGTTGTTAGTATAATTTCCCAATAAACCTAAAATTACCTGTTTGTACTACTTATTGCTAAAATCGACGTTTGTGTGATTGTGTAATTTGCCTTTTTGAAGTGATAACTTTTTATGGGAGGGTAAACCGCTTCGTAACGTAACGCGTTACGGTGCCAGTCTGTCTGGCTTCCCTCTCTCTCACGCATACGGCAGCGGTACGCGGGCCCCTCCTCTCTCACTCTAACCCACAGCGCTTAGCTGTTTTTCGGACAGACTACTCAACCGCTCAGAGAATTTCGTTGACATTCGTTGATTTGGCATTTCGGGTATGCTCGGAATTCATTGCATGCGATTTAATGCGACTGTCGAAAATTACCAGATTTAGAAAATTTAAATGAGTTTGTTTGGTATTAGTTTAATTTAACCACTTCTTGCAAATACATATGTATGTATGTATATATTTTTGGATTGGTAAAAACCAGAAGGTTATATCCTTTCTTTCGATCTAATCTATTAAAGTTTAAAGAAATTGTAAGAAATTTATGATTTTTAATAGTGTTTTATTTGCAATCTGTTCTACTATCATTCAGCAAATTTGAGGAGTAATTATAACAGAAATGAAGTATGTATGTACATCTAAACTAAGCTGTTTATATTTCGTTACAACAAAACTTATAAACATGAAATATAAAAACATATGAGCTATCAATACTTTGTTGTTTTTTCCTAGTGTATATCGAGTGAAAAAAATTTTCAGAAATTCTATAATGGCATTTACAATTTAATTTCCATTACCAAAAAGCATAATTAATTATTATAAAACTTGTAAACACATTAATAGTTTTCTTATTAGTGGATGAATTGTAAATACTTTAGGAAAATATCGATCTGTTCCAATTCTGCAGCAAGTTTGTTGAAGAAATAATCGATCAGAAACATACCGCTTCAGCAATGTTTACCCCGATAATAATTTTTTGGCTGAGACTCCCTGTGGCGTCTTTGCAGTATGCATAAGCCGCAGGGATCACAACCGCTGTTTTGCCATTAACGAGCAATGCCGCCAACCCTACAACGTCCATCTAAACAATTCAAAAATTAAAAGAGCGTCGTTTGTGTTTTTGTACGGAGTGAGAGATTATTCCAAAACTTTATAAAATATACAAGTTAAAAGAAAATAAAGTGGAATTTTTGAATAGCACCCACTCCTTTCTGATGGATAAAAAACAACGTAGAAGTTCGGTGAGTAAATGCGCCAAAAATGCCCGTTCAAAAGGATCAACAGGGCGCTTGTTTTCTTATTTTGCTAATGAACATGAACAGATTGAAAACTGAAAAGCATTCACACAAAAATATAGATCAAGCATGGCATCAAAGATGATAACACCACGGTGGAAGCTGAAGTGCGGCTAAAGCGACGCATAAGTTTCAGTGGCAAGAAATTGGTCAGGTGAGTCGGTGACATGCAGATAAAGTTTCAAAACCATAAACATGATCTTTATGCAGAGAATTTTCGGGCGAAGAAGAGACAAAAACTTGGAAGGATTCCTATGAAGTGTCAGATCATATAGATGGTTCCCTTGTCATTGGTGGCAGTATCAATGCTCCCAATAGAAGCACGGAGAATATACGTTCAGCGAGCGCTGTTGGGGAACAGAAGCATACAGCTCGGCCTATCCCTTCAGATGATAAAGAAAACATAAACTATCATACATACCCACAAGCGAGATCAATAAACTTACCGCCTACCACTTCATTGTTATGCAATACAACTGAGTTCATTGATCAAGCTCAGCCGCAGCAGAGTAGCACTTTGCAACTCGATTACAGTGTTGATATATCCTTACTAAAGCAAGAAGGCAGAGGTAAGAACATCGAGTCGCGTGTCTCCACCCTAAGCGAGTTCGAACCACGGAGCTTTTCCTTGGACGATAACGAAGCTACTAAGTGGCCTACCCAATTCGAGCGCACCATCGATTTTGTGCAAGAACTACGCAAAAGTAAACAAGTCGATAAGAATGTGAGTTCGAATATGGCTCCGGCACCGGACAGGACTATGCTGCAGCGTACAATCCTTTTTAACGATGGTCTGGATGAATGCATGGGAAATGAAATGGAAATAACGGATGCAAGGACAATATACATTGAAGATATGGATGAGGTTAGTAAAATTGGTTAGTTAAGGACTAACGTAAAAAAATTAAGTCGCATGCTTTTCATATTTCAGACAAAATGCAATGATTTAGGCCAAAAGAACAAAGCTTCTAACATGGAAATAAGCTCGACGTTATGGAAACGGACTGTAGACAACTCTAGTAGTATGTTCATTACCAATGCTACTAATTTTTTCTGTAGTAAATTGAATGAGATGTCTATACATGCGGAGTTCTATAAAAGCGCTAACATTGAACAAGAAACTGGTGAATTCTACAAGAAAACAATCACGTCCGTAGAGCACCATGAAGCCCCAATGGACATTACAATGCAATGCGGAGACATAGTTATGAATGCTCCGCTAGAAACTGGTAATTTTGAAAATCAGCAGCGTAGGACTCTGCTTCTGAATGAGGACATGCTAAGCGACGCGTCGGGTACATATAATAAGTCTACTCAGCTACGAACAATGAATTTTGGAAATCAGCAGCGAATGACTATGCATCTGTATGAGGACATGCAGAGCGACGCGGTGAGTACACAAAATGGGACTCATCAGCAGCGTATGACTATGCTTCTGAATGAGGATGTGAAAACCGATGCAGTGGATACACATAGTACGTTGATAGTGTCAAAGTGTGAGAACCTGAACCAAGCGCAGAAGCGCCAAACGCTTGTGTTTGATGATAACGATGCTAATGGCGATATGGATATTTGTGCAAAGACACCACTGTCCAAGCAATCAGACATGTCAGGTGAGTTATTGGAAATATATTGAGTTTTTTTTCTTTTTTTTTTATAAACTCATATTGCAGTACAATTGACACAAAAACTGCCAGAGGAAAATGTTAGCAGTAAGGCAAGGAGCGCTGGTTCAAAAGTGGTAGTTGTACGTAAGATATGCACCCCTAACGCGCACAAAAATGATGCTGTAGTTGGCGGTGTAGACCAGAACAGATTGAAACGATACAAGCAAAAACAAGAGGAGCAAAGAGATGTCCCTCGCGCAGTGTCGAGTGTAAACAAACATGACAATGAGCAGAAATTAATAGTCGCAGAAGTCAAACAGAAAAATAGCACATTTAATTTTTCGCTGTCGAATTCACACTTTACTTTACTGTCTCCAGAATTGTCGTCGCCACTATTTTCTCCACAATATTTGGCAGTTGTCGGTAACCGCGATCTTAACTTACGGCAGTTGTGTGATGCTATTGACCAAGGAAAAATTCAAATATATCCGGACATGCCTAAGACCCCGCTTAGTGCAAAAGGTAAACGCGCGGTGTTCAGCACGTTCCGCGGCACAAAAGCTATCGAGGGCATAGACAGTGAGGAGCGAGTTACAGCCACGCAACTGTTTAACGAGGCGTTGGAGGTATCAGCAAATGACGGTGCTCAAGCTGCAGCAAGCAAAAGCAAAAAGTGCAGAACAACAAGCAATTCGAATCACTTGGACTCGACAGTAACTGCGTCTACAAGCTGCAAACGCGTACTGGAGTTCTTTGAAGAAGATGAAATGCTGCTAGACAGCACAAGCTTTCTGGCCAAGGCTAAACTGGGCGATGAGACTGCATCCCGTAACAGCTCCAAATGCTCAACACTAAACAGACGGGAAACTATACACTTCCATTCCGAGATTGATTCGGATGCTGTTGTGGACGGTATGCATGCTACTGAACAAGCAAATGATACAGGTATCAAACAGAACGACAAAACGTCAGACTTTTTAGAAACAACAAAGCAAAGTCTACGGGATAGTGAAATGATGCTTTCTCAGGATGAGCATCTGCTAAGTAAGAGAACAGAAAATGAAGACAAAGTAAAAACTTGCAAAAACAGTAAAACAACTGAATTTTTGGAGAGTGATAAGCAGATGTTTGCTTCCTGTGACACTGTCTTGAGTAAAACTCTAAATACGGGAGAGAATATGCATTTAGGAACCAACTGTTTTCCCACGCGGGATGAGAACAAAAATTTTGATAGTTCACAGCAATATAACGCTCGACGTCAAACGCTACATTCATGCGAGGATATTCCATTGGATATGGATACAAGCCAGACCATAGATTCACAACTTCACCATTGTGAAATGGCAGTTGTTAGCGAAATTTGTAATGAGACCTTAGCAAATACCCTGACAGCGTCTTTTAATTCCAAATCACAAAAACATCGACAATCATTGCACTTTACAGAGGGGAATAGCATTCTGGCAGATGAAACTTGCCCTGTTGATATTACAACTAATAATGATCATTTTCTCAATGCAATGTCAAACGCAAAATCACATAAACAACGACAAACACTGCACTTTACAAATGATAACAACATTCTGGTGGAAGAGTCTTCACCCGGTACCACCAGTTCAAACGTACACAATTCATTAAATCCAGATGGATGCAAAAATCATGTGATCACAATTACTGATGTAACACCACGTGATATGGAGCAGGATCCAAAGTTAAACGATTCCCTCGAAATTAAACTCAAGGAAATTCGACTGAGAACTAATGGAAAGATGCGCGCATCATCGATCGATATCGACCCACTGGCATCGCCTATGGCAAGCAGCAATACCGAAGTGCGGGAGCGTGCACGAAAGTTGTATGAGGGCACACCGCATCGTTCGTTCATTGAGTTTGAGTTTTTAGAACGCAAGACCGCCTTGGAGCAGCAACAATTCGAGGAGAATACAACAATAAAACACCAACAACAGCAGCACGCGGTACAAGAGCATTGTGTGAATAATATAGACAAAACTTTAGTTGAGCCCAACGATGACATAATTTCCAAGGGTGTGGCAATTTCTGGCACCTCGCTCAGAAATCCCACCATGTGTCGGAGATGTAAGGGCAGGCAGAAAATGTTATTGAACGATAGCACCTTCAGTACTACTGCTGATTCTTTTATGTTACCTCCGGGGCCAGCAATGCCCTCAGTTAACATGGAGCGCCTAAGGCAGTTGCGCAAGCGGCCCGTGTTGCAAGATGTGCACAAGTACTATCGCAGATTGTCGTTGGAACGTTCGTTTAATTTGGAAAATCCTTTGAGTGACGACGATGAAAATATGGAAACTGAGGCAGAAAAGGAGGATGAGATTGATGTTTTAGCAAAAAAGTTGGAAGATAATTTAGAAAGGTACTTACATACTATTCCAAGTATGCAAATAAGCCCAAAAATAACTATGAAATTTTTCAAAGGCTTGAAAAGCAGTTAATAAGCGACGCATTGCGTACTCCGGTCATCGTACGCAAGTCATTTGTGCAGTGTTTGGAGGCACTTTTAGAGTATGCAACAAATTGCCATTATCAATTCTGTACTATTCATAACTTGTGACGTTTCTCTGATTTATACAGCGCACAGACACAGAGTTGGATCTTTAACTACCAAAAGCAAATCAGCCAATGTCTATTCTTCGATCACAAGAAAATAATAACCTTCTGTCTGGTGGTAAAATACAAAGAGCTGACAGATATGGGAGAAGTCATCGAAGTGCAGAACATCCAAATCAGAAACAGTCGAGTGCCGCAAAGTATGGCCAACATAAACAACTAAATAATCTCTTCATATTCTCACTCCTTTTATTGAATTTCTATATGTTTATGTTTTATGCCGGTATCACACTGCTTCCGATTCTTGTCGGCGACACGCTTCCGACTCTTGCTAATGCCTGTACCACACTGCTTCCGATTTTTGTCGACGACTCATTGCTTCCGACTGTCGTCGACAAACGACAGTTAGCAAGAGTCGGAAGCGTGTCGCCGACAAGAATCGGAAGCAGTATGATACCGGCATTACGATTACGATGCGAACGGTTTACAGACCGATCGGTTTCCTATATTTCGAGTCATTCCATCATAATTTTAGATGCGTTATTCAGAAATAGTTTTTTTTGAATGAGAATCGAATTCAGGAAAAAAATTTTGTCGTGTAATGATTTTAATCTTTATTATTCAGGAAAGTTATTATAAATATAAAAAGTTATGACCATACCAAGTGCTTTGACACTTAAGTTTAAGATTTTTCAAAAGTGGAGTTTGATAGTGGCTCATATGATAGTATTGTAGTTAATGCCATAACTTCTAGTTCCTAACATTTCTGACGGATTCTTTAATATATATATATATTTCCTATATATCCTATTCTGAAATTAGACTTTAAATTTATTTTTACATGATATATCACCATGCTGCGCATTTCACATTTGAAATTGATAGAATTAGCATTTAAGTTCCTTTACGATATACATACATACATATTGGAACTTCGATCGAAAGTGAAATGTGGAACTTGGCTGATATTATATTTTTGTTAATTGTTGCGGTCGCCCTTATAATATGTAGTGCGAAATATATGAAAAATAAAAAAATAGGATCTGGCATCCCTGCGCTGAAAAAAACATCGCATTGCATACTATCGCAGACATGAAAGTAGGAGACAGAAGGAAGTGAGAAAACAAAGCTTAGAGAACGGGAGCGATAGGAAGAAATGATGCGCGAGAGACACTGCCTACGGGCTTATGAGCGCCTGATAACCTCACTCAGGGTGAGCGATGCTGAGGCTAGAAATTATATCGATATAGATATTTGTTGTTATATATATATTGATATTGATATATATATATATTGGGCATCGAAAAACAAGCTCAAAGGTCGAGGTGTGAAGTGGGGGCAAGGAGAAGGGAGCCGATGCAGAGGGGGAAGAGGAACCGCTAGGACGCCGAGGAACCTATTGTTCCAAGGAGCGCCAAAAATGAGGACCGCCAAAAGACAGGTCCAAAGGCCACTAGTCCTTGGTCAATACAGGAGAGAAAGAGAGAGAAAAGGCAGATAGCATAAGGCGTAGGTTAGAGCGAGGGCACCCGAGGAACCGGCAGAAAGAAAGTTGGGGGCATCAATAGCTTGCAGCTTGGGGCGACCCAAAGCTAAAAGCATATTGAAAGTGACCAGTGCCGAGATAACACCTCCCAGCCGAGGAGGAAGTCGAGTAGAAGTGAAAGTGCCGTGTAATTTGAATTTTAATCGAAAGTGTACTGCCACAAGGTGGCAAGAAGACAAATACATATATCCACCTATATATAAAAAAGGAAAAGGAAGTACGGTAAGTCGTTAATAGGAGGTTAGGCAAAGCAAGGACTAAGTTTATGTCCTCTTGATAGAAATTCCTCAACCGGCACGTCAGACCTCTAGAAGAAAGAAAAGACCTGGGTCACAGACGGCACAACTCCTCCGGCCGGGAGGCAAAAATAATTAAAGTCCCACAACTCTACAACATACATGAAAAAAAAGTCCCAACGAGAACGAGTAAAAAAGGTCTATATACCCATCATCGCCAGTCTGGTGAACGTTGCTGCAGAAGAAAACCCGTATGTAACTTGCTGCTGACCGTATTCTGTATGTCCATTGGTGCAAAGCTGCGGCACGAATTTTTGGTACAACGGCTGCAGAACGAATTTGTATTAATTGTCCTTACTGCCTACAGCCCAAATTTTTATGGTGGCACAAATCGTAGTCTACATTGCTGCACTCGTCGGTTTAATTGTTATTGCAGTATATCACAATCATAAACCATTTTTCTGTGATTTCATCATATTACCTATTTATATTCACATTTTGAATTTTGCATGCATAAGTGCAATTGCACATATTAAAGTTAAGTTATTGTAGTGATAGTTTTAAGTTTTGCTTTCATTTTTGCTTCATTCTTTTTCACATTTTTTTAATTTTGATTCGTGTGAGCCCCACGAAGGCTAACCAAGCGCGTCGTAGTTGCACAAGCCTCGAAAGGAGGCATAAAATCAAGAACCAACTACGACTAAGAGAGCTCTTTTAGGGTAGGCAAATATAGGCGCGAAATTCGAGTGGCTATTGCCTAACAAAAAGGAATAGCTGGTGGGCGCGTAAAATAATAATAAAATTTGAAGTTTATTCGTGGTAATTATGTAAAATAAAGTGGAAACAAATTCGAATTCTTTTTGAAATTTAAATTCTTGGCGTGCTAAATTAGCGCTGCAATGAGCGGCTAATTGGAGCATAAAGGGGGAACATGAGGGGGCCCGATTGCTGAGTGCCTGCGAATGCTGTGGGCGTGCGTATGTGTGTGTGAGTGAGGTTTAAGAAAAAATTATCAATTGTAAAAGGGGTGACTAAAATAAGCCAAGTCACCAAAGGCAGGGAGGGCGCGCAACAACAACATCATGGCAGAAAGATAAAGAAAAGAAGGTTTCTGAGCGGAGTAGCAAGTTTGGATGGAAAAGAGGAGAAGTGGATTATTGTTTGTTTTCTTTGGTTTTGGAGTATTTTGAGGAGTGAATTTTGGTGTCCTTTGAGCATTTGGCTCTATTGAGATTTTATTGTTGAATTTTTGAATTCAGTTTTTTTTAGTTTTAGTTTTGTTTACTCCTCTGACCAGGTATGGCGGGTCGAACTGACCACCCCTGATAGCCTGAGCTAGCTGTGGCACTTATCGGAGTAACCATACCTGGAAAGCCACCGAAAGGACAAAAAAACGGCTAAAAAAAAAAAGGAGGAAGTACAACAAATGGCGCCCAAGGGAGATAATAAGACGGCCCATTTGTCTTACAACAAATGGCGCCCAATGGAGATAATGAGACGGCCCATTTGTCTTACAACAAATGGCGCCCAATGGAGATAATAAGACGGCCCATTTGTCTTACAACAAATGGCGCCCAATAGAGATAATAAGACGGCCCATTTGTCTTACAACAAATGGTGCCCAATTGTAAAAATTTAAAAGTTTTTAGAAGACGCGATAGGGAAGCTCACGTGGTGGTGTCCGTCAGGAATTGATGGCCTAGTGCGGGAACTTACCCATAACTTAGTTGCATCAACAACGACGAGATCACCAGGTGCGTCCGAAGCTAGTGGCTTGGAAGAGACCCTAACGTGTCCTGATGCGTAATATAAATCAAATTGTTTTTTTTTAATTTTTGTTTTGTTTCGTGCGGCGGTGAAGCAAGTGGCGTAGCACTAAAAATGTTAACAGAATAGCTACAGCACCCTTCAGGGCAGTCGCGGGGTTATAACAATCCCAAAACGAATCATACAAGGAAAATTTCAGGATGTATACCTCCAGTGGCCGAAGCATAGCCACCGGGCAAAGCACGTTGCACTGGAGGGAGACATTCACAAATAAAAATCCTCAATTGCATGCTTTCAGTGGCCGAGGCAAAGCAATTTTGCAAAGCACGTTGCACTGGAAGAATGCATTAAAAACTCAAACTGCGAAATCCAAACAGAAACTTTTCTTTACAAAGGACGTTGCGTAGAGTGAATGGATGAATGAATGAGTGTGTGAATGTTTCATGGCAAAAAAAGCAGGTGGTTTTCGGGACCCCACATAGGTGTTCCCCTTTGAAGTTACACATATACAATTTTAATTATTTATTTGTTTTCAATTTTGGCGGTAATTGAAGATATGAACCAGGAACCTAAGACTTTTATTTATGATACAAGAAGCAAATCAAAGATGCCGATGACCCATTCGCCGAAATCAATTCCAAGCCGGCCGACAGTACCAACAATTACAGATCTGTCTGCCACTATTGGCGGCGGCACCATGAACAGAGCAGCAGGTGGGGGTAAAAACGTGACCCCAGCTCAAATAAATATAGGGGAGCAGCGCTCAGAATTGGGTGATCTGTTGTCGGATTTTCCCGCACATTCTGCTTGTGTTCCAGAGCAAGCAACTGATCTAGAAATCATCGAAAGCGAAGCGTCTGGCTCTAACAGTTTCATGAATAGCGGCGCAAGCCAGGAAGCGATCAGACAGGGGAGTAGCACTAATCTGTCACAAGCGGTAGACACAGCGAAGGGGGATCAAAACCAAGATTTAGCGAACTACATAAAAGAAACAATACAATCAGAATTAGCAAATTTTATTCAAAATATTAAAACAATAAATCAACCTTGTACCATACCAAACAATTCTCCACGCGCAGAGATCGAGATTCCGGTCCGCACAGGGGGTAGGTCGGGTCAAACGCAGCAAGTCAGCAACCGGCGTGACCCCATACTTCGCTCTCTTCGGCCAGCACATGTTTAGCAGTGGCGTGGATTACCAGCTCGCCAAGAAATTGAATGCGCTCGAGGACAGTGATATTAAGGATGTAAAATCGGAAGACAAAATTCAGCTGATTAGAGAGGCGATTAAGAAAAATTTACACAAAGCATACGAGAGCAGCGCGAAATACTACAACAAGCGCGTAAGAGAAGTACACTTTACGCCCGGCCAAGAAGTGTACAAACGAAACTTCATATTAAGTGATTTCAAACGAGGCATAAACGCAAAATTTTGCCACAAATTCACGAAATGCCGAGTGAGCAAAGCTCTTGGCCGAAACATGTATCAACTCGAAACACTGCAAGGCAAGCCAATCGGAGTATTTCACGCAAAAGATATTAAACAATGAAATCTGCACTATTTACATTTGATGTTTGCTATTCACATGACAATTCACCTTATTTCTTCCTTTTATTTGCCAAAATTATATTTTAATAACATTATGCACACGCAGCCACACGGAAAGGAAATGTCACAAAAACACGAGATGCAGGCAGCCACACGGAGAAACTAATAGTTGCAAAAACAGTGTAGCCAGATAGTTGCAATGGCCCGGTCTGACTCTGGGTAGATTGGGACTCTTTTTCTCAGGGTGTGGGCGCTTGCCTACGTCGGGCAGTTGGGCAATAACACCAAAACCAAAAAATTATACACATGCAGAAAATAGTAAAAGTTCGGGCGTCTAGCGCTCTAGCCTTCCGGTGCGTGCGCTTGTAAGTCGAGAGTGGTGTTGCGGTCGCCCTTATAATATGTAGTGCGAAATATATGAAAAATAAAAAAATAGGATCTGGCATCCCTGCGCTGAAAAAAACATCGCATTGCATACTATCGCAGACATGAAAGTAGGAGACAGAAGGAAGTGAGAAAACAAAGCTTAGAGAACGGGAGCGATAGGAAGAAATGATGCGCGAGAGACACTGCCTACGGGCTTATGAGCGCCTGATAACCTCACTCAGGGTGAGCGATGCTGAGGCTAGAAATTATATCGATATAGATATTTGTTGTTATATATATATTGATATTGATATATATATATATTGGGCATCGAAAAACAAGCTCAAAGGTCGAGGTGTGAAGTGGGGGCAAGGAGAAGGGAGCCGATGCAGAGGGGGAAGAGGAACCGCTAGGACGCCGAGGAACCTATTGTTCCAAGGAGCGCCAAAAATGAGGACCGCCAAAAGACAGGTCCAAAGGCCACTAGTCCTTGGTCAATACAGGAGAGAAAGAGAGAGAAAAGGCAGATAGCATAAGGCGTAGGTTAGAGCGAGGGCACCCGAGGAACCGGCAGAAAGAAAGTTGGGGGCATCAATAGCTTGCAGCTTGGGGCGACCCAAAGCTAAAAGCATATTGAAAGTGACCAGTGCCGAGATAACACCTCCCAGCCGAGGAGGAAGTCGAGTAGAAGTGAAAGTGCCGTGTAATTTGAATTTTAATCGAAAGTGTACTGCCACAAGGTGGCAAGAAGACAAATACATATATCCACCTATATATAAAAAAGGAAAAGGAAGTACGGTAAGTCGTTAATAGGAGGTTAGGCAAAGCAAGGACTAAGTTTATGTCCTCTTGATAGAAATTCCTCAACCGGCACGTCAGACCTCTAGAAGAAAGAAAAGACCTGGGTCACAGACGGCACAACTCCTCCGGCCGGGAGGCAAAAATAATTAAAGTCCCACAACTCTACAACATACATGAAAAAAAAGTCCCAACGAGAACGAGTAAAAAAGGTCTATATACCCATCATCGCCAGTCTGGTGAACGTTGCTGCAGAAGAAAACCCGTATGTAACTTGCTGCTGACCGTATTCTGTATGTCCATTGGTGCAAAGCTGCGGCACGAATTTTTGGTACAACGGCTGCAGAACGAATTTGTATTAATTGTCCTTACTGCCTACAGCCCAAATTTTTATGGTGGCACAAATCGTAGTCTACATTGCTGCACTCGTCGGTTTAATTGTTATTGCAGTATATCACAATCATAAACCATTTTTCTGTGATTTCATCATATTACCTATTTATATTCACATTTTGAATTTTGCATGCATAAGTGCAATTGCACATATTAAAGTTAAGTTATTGTAGTGATAGTTTTAAGTTTTGCTTTCATTTTTGCTTCATTCTTTTTCACATTTTTTTAATTTTGATTCGTGTGAGCCCCACGAAGGCTAACCAAGCGCGTCGTAGTTGCACAAGCCTCGAAAGGAGGCATAAAATCAAGAACCAACTACGACTAAGAGAGCTCTTTTAGGGTAGGCAAATATAGGCGCGAAATTCGAGTGGCTATTGCCTAACAAAAAGGAATAGCTGGTGGGCGCGTAAAATAATAATAAAATTTGAAGTTTATTCGTGGTAATTATGTAAAATAAAGTGGAAACAAATTCGAATTCTTTTTGAAATTTAAATTCTTGGCGTGCTAAATTAGCGCTGCAATGAGCGGCTAATTGGAGCATAAAGGGGGAACATGAGGGGGCCCGATTGCTGAGTGCCTGCGAATGCTGTGGGCGTGCGTATGTGTGTGTGAGTGAGGTTTAAGAAAAAATTATCAATTGTAAAAGGGGTGACTAAAATAAGCCAAGTCACCAAAGGCAGGGAGGGCGCGCAACAACAACATCATGGCAGAAAGATAAAGAAAAGAAGGTTTCTGAGCGGAGTAGCAAGTTTGGATGGAAAAGAGGAGAAGTGGATTATTGTTTGTTTTCTTTGGTTTTGGAGTATTTTGAGGAGTGAATTTTGGTGTCCTTTGAGCATTTGGCTCTATTGAGATTTTATTGTTGAATTTTTGAATTCAGTTTTTTTTAGTTTTAGTTTTGTTTACTCCTCTGACCAGGTATGGCGGGTCGAACTGACCACCCCTGATAGCCTGAGCTAGCTGTGGCACTTATCGGAGTAACCATACCTGGAAAGCCACCGAAAGGACAAAAAAACGGCTAAAAAAAAAAAGGAGGAAGTACAACATAATTTGTACTTCTTCCTTCACTATGCTTCAAGTTTTGCCTCTTATACAGAAAACTGGAAGCCTATCGACTATGTAATAGATTTCCAGCTGAAATTGGAACTGCCTTTCGACTTGGAAACACTCTGCACTGGCAGTGATGAGCACGCCGTATGCAATATGCTGTGCAAGATCGACGAAGTGTGTCTGCGGGTGCATCAGTTGGCATTCAGTTTATGGGCACTTGTTTGCAGCGAGCAGGCTTCGCTTATAAGGTAACAGCTTTTAATTTCAATATTGTATGATCTCTTCGGATTCTTAATCAATTCATTTTTAAACAATTTCACAGAATTGGTAACTGCATTTTCGTGCAGAAATATGTGCGCACAATCATTTCACCTGAGGACGAATATGCGCGCGTCGAGAAGATAGAATTTCGAATTGAGTTAACAAATTTGAAGAAAATTTATTGCAAAGATATCGCATCACCGGCGTTGCACAAATTTCGCGAGGATGTGCAATTTCTACCAGTGGGCTTAGACTTTCTGCGAGTTTTTTTGGCGAATCCAACGAAATATTTAAAATAACAAGCTACCATAAAATAGGCATAACACATTTTATTTCATGAAAATTTTTAATTGTTATTATAATTGTTTACATTTAGTTGTGCTAGTTGTATTTGTGTATAGTTGTTAGTATAATTTCCCAATAAACCTAAAATTACCTGTTTGTACTACTTATTGCTAAAATCGACGTTTGTGTGATTGTGTAATTTACCTTTTTTAAGTGATAACTTTTTATGGGAGGGTAAACCGCTTCGTAACGTAACGCGTTACGGTGCCAGTCTGTCTGGCTTCCCTCTCTCTCACGCATACGGCAGCGGTACGCGGGCCCCTCCTCTCTCACTCTAACCCACAGCGCTTAGCTGTTTTTCGGACAGACGGGTATGCTCAAAGCACGAAAAAGGCATTTGGTTGTTTCTGTGTTGTTGTTGTTGTGTATTTCTTGTTCATACCAAATGATAATTTTGGCGATTTAAAATTTATTTCAATTTCCCTCTGCTGATCTTATTATAGGGCAATGACTATATTAAGAAGTTATTTATTTGCCAACATCACTTTTATTAAGGTGATATTGACAAAAATATCTAATATTAATATATGTGCATATTTCATTCTTTATTAAAATGTATAAATATTCTATAAAAAGCCTTTTAAATTTTAGTATTATCTCTGGAAATGTCGCACATTGGAAAAATGTTTGCGATATTTCAACAAATTCCAACTTCGATTTGAAATTTCAAAACGAGTTGGAAGCTGCAAGCAGATTTCATTCATAACACAGCATACGCAAATGCCAGGAAATTCGACATACGCACATGTACATACATATGTATGTATATTGAAGTTCCTTTTGTTCGTTTATGGCAGAGCAGAGCCAAAGAATTTTTTGTCTTTCATATGAAAACAACAACAACACAGAATCAAACAGCAGCGCTGTCGGGAATATCGTCTAGCCGAGCGCTGCTCTGATTCTTCGTATACTTTGTTGGCTGAGCTGCCGACATGCAGAAGAAGAGCACATGCATACGACTTTCATAACACCATGCAAAATACGAAAATCAGCCGCAAAAAATGCTCGTTCGGCTCATTTGAGTACGAAAACCGAACGAACCAAGCCATTGAGTCGTGCGATCAGGGGTGCAAACTCAGTCAAAGCCAATTCTCTCAAATGCTTAAAAAATTCTCCCATGGGAATTGGCACTTCAGCCACATTTTCATTCAAAATAATGGTAGTAAAAAACATAAATCAATAAATAAAACAGTATGGCTGAGTTCCAAAATGCTGTAATACAAAACAACAGCATTTTGTTAAGAATATGTAGAAAAAGAGTTCGAATTCCCACAAAATGGGAGAATTTTCTCACAGTAAGCAGCCCTCGTTATATTTACTTTGAGTTTGGAATTTCTTGTAGCAGAGCGGTTCTCTGAGAGGACGAGTGACTGAGCGAAACTGAGTGGAACTGTGGGCTTTATTAAAATGACCAAAGTGCAAATGGAACTGTACTTGATGCAGTCTTTGCAAGATTTTTAGATGACATACAATGTAAAAATTTCGTTGCTTATTATAGCTACCATAAGCCAATTGTTACTTTTATAGGATTGAATAATGATACTAATAATATACTTACACAAAATTCTAATGTACATATTGAAGAATTGTAACTGAGAATTAAATATATGTATTTTATAATCAATAAAAGATTTTATTGATGAATAACCTTTCCTCACATTATCATGTTGACATGCATGAAATTTAAGTAATAACCTAAGCTTTTCTCAAGTTAAAAAATTTCAATATTAAATAGTTTAACTTGGATTAGTTTAAGTTATCACTTCTGTCGAGCGTCCCGAGACGCACACATTTTTTATTTATTTTTATGTATATTTTAAAGCAGGGGTACCCACACCCTATACCCTCGATGCTCATTTGTTTTTGTAAATGCCCTTTGGTATAGGCTGCGATTTCTTCACACAAAAACAGCTCTTCGCGCTAAGCAGTACGAAAAACACAAAGAACAATGTTATTTTCGTTTCGTCTGCCACTGCCCGAGCGCAAAGCAACAACACTTTCTTCAGCTTTGTTGGTACATTTTTGCGACAGTTATCTTCAACGCAGATTCTGTTGTTGACTTGCGCATGATTTCGAGGAAAAAAGTGTGCAGCTGTGGAATGAGAAGCACTTGAAAAAATTTGTGCTCATACATATTAAGCTTGAAATTTTAATTATGCAAACTTTGCAAAATGAAGAATTATCTTCAAAAGAAGTGTGAAATAAATCATTTTGACTGGGAAATTGATTTAGATCATTTATTGAAAGGATCATGGGAGATTTTTAAGATTTTTGAGTTATTAAGTTGGTTTGTTTTTCATTACATATAACTAAGAAGAATATGCAATTAATTTTTTGTACAGTGTACATTTCGAACAAAATTTATTTTTCCTTTTTCATCATAACAAAGTTTGTTTGAATTGGTGTTTGCCCTTCCATAAGGAAGTTTTGGGCGTCGCTGTTTTAAAGTCTACTTAAACTTCTGATATTACATTTTTCATGTTCTCTTACATCGAGCATTGAAAATGAGTCGGTTGGAAAAAAATTCGCTTTCAATAATATTTCAAGAATTCAAACTTTGCTCTGTATCTCCACATAAATGAAATATTACCACAAAAGTTGAAGCTTTTCATCCTGCGAATTATATGGCAACTCTATGTACGCATTCCATGCCATGAAATTTCATTTAAAAAAATGGCAGCAGACAAAGAAAGGGGGCAATTTTATTGCTCTTATGACAATTTTTTTCGGCAAATCTTGGACAAAGCCATCGGCATGTGCATCAGAGAACTGCAATGAGTACTCATTGCACTAAGTATACTCTGTCGAAACTCTGTTTTTTACCCTTACTCATACTTACTCATACTTAGTTGAAAAAACTGAGTAAAGCGACCTACTTACTCTGTTTGAAATCCCAAATAATAAGTTTTTAAGCCTACTCATAGTATGACGTCAGCAAACTCATTGATACTCATTCCTGCATTCCTTCCGTTTCTAAGCCAGGGTTGCGCTTATTCACAAAAATGTACTTTTTTAATACTATTTGACTTTCAATTTCAGCGCACTTTTTTCAAAACATGTAACACAAATTGCTATATACAATAGTTGGTTAATAATATCTTAACACGGAAGGGTTGAACTTGTATGCGTGTTTGACATTATAATGATACAATTAAATTAATTTTTGTTCATCTGATAAAACTTAAAAATATTGATGTAAATATTTAATTGAATAACAGACTAAGTACACATTGGCATCCTGGCATGCTAGACTAGGAAAATTTTTATTATAAACGTGAAGTGAAAAGTAGTGTTTTTTGAAAAAGTGCACTGAAACAATTTTTAACAAAAAAAAGTTAAGTTACAGCGAAACAGAAGAAACTGGACCGAAGTATTAAAAAACAGAATCGGAATGTTTGTTATATGATTCGACTAAAATTGTTCCCTGAAATCAAAGTGTTTTGTCGAAAAGCGTAGTGTTCTAGTGTTGGCTGGAAAAGTGGAGTGATATACATTCATTGAAATGCAAACGGCAGCACCGTCACTTTTCTACGCAGATGTGTGTTCTCTCTTCCTGCTCTTCTACGCTCATTTCAAGAGAAAAGGGGCGTGCTATTGAAAAATGACATGATGTAGAGATGTAAGCTTTGATCCTTAAATGAAACCGTGACCTGCGTATGCGATCGTACGAATTAACCATATACAACTTTCGTTATGATTATTTGGCTTCCTGTGTATAGTAGCGCATAGTGCAGTAATCGAGTTACCTACTCAATTTCCATTGTAATGGGCAATGTTAAAAGCAATGGGGCAACTAAAATAAATTGACTCTAGGCACTTTTCAAACGTCATTCTAGAGCAGGCATAAGTTTACCAAGCTAGGTATATGTAATGATAATACCCAGAATATAGAACCGGTATTGACTAACGACGAAATATTAATAGTAAAATAAGAATAACCGTTAAAGCGAATTTGCTATTGCAACAAGTACTCGAGTAACGCATTGCAAGACTCTATATGTTCAACATCAACAACACGCAGGATCTGAGAGCAATATTTCCCATTCTGAAGTAGGTATCGCTTAGAAGAGCGCAACTGCGAGCAGGTAGGAGCACACGCTTTATAAGCAGTGATGTCAACTTGCTCATTTTGCAGCAGATTTAACGCATTTTTAAAACTGAAATGAATTGAAAAAATATACTGCTTAAAAATTCGTCCATAAAAAAGGTCGAATAGCACTTGGAATCTTATAGATATCTTACGGTCATATTAATGAATTGAAAGTATGTGGAAACTGGCGCGCCGGCTCCTTTTGCATATACCTGGATATGAAAATTCAACCATATTGTTGTCTTGAAAGAATTTTTTCTAGAACAGGTACTTAATCCCGTAAAGACTAACGGGTTTCTGTGGCCTTTTTTATTATGCGAAATATTTATATGACATGTTTTGTATTTTCATTCATATTTTTATTTTTACGAATTGTTAATTGCTGGTTTACATATGAAAAAACCGCATTTCGCGAATTCAGGCCAGGGCATGTGGAAATTTGAGAGTTTGCATCACTGCTGGAAAGAGATCGGCGCCACAGCACTCCTTTAACACATGCGAATGTAGGTAGAGCATGAACTAGGATCCGTTATTGTTGTACAGTAGGCATGTATGTTCTTTTTTGCTTTAAAAAGCATCAATGCAGTGAAGTATATTCAAAGAAAGGAAACCTTAATGTTTAAAAAAATGTGAAGAGGCGTTAGCCTTTATTCAGTCACAACTTTTTCATGCAAAGAAAAAATTTAGAACATATATGAATATCTCCATAAACTGTGTTTTGCAGTTAAAAATTTATTTATTTTTTTTATTTTAAATTACACCTAATTCTCTTTTTACACGAAATAAGATTTAAAACTATTGTTCATTCCAACTACATATGTCCCAAAATGATGAACAAAATGATTCTAGATATTGCAGTCATAAACTTTTTTCTACGTATTAATGAATTTCTGATATTATTTCCTTTTACCCAAATCATAATTTATTCATGCTTTTTAAAGCAAAAAGGACATACATATGTAGTATGTTGTCACATTTTTGATAATATTAAGGTTTCCTTTCTTTGAATATACTTCACTGCATTGATGCTTTTTAAAGCAAAAAAGAACATATATGCCTACTGTACAACAATAACGGATCCTAGTTCATGCTCTACCTACATTCGCATGTGTTAAAGGAGTGCTGTGGCGCCGATCTCTTTCCAGCAGTGATGCAAACTCTCAAATTTCCACATGCCCTGGCCTGAATTCGCGAAATGCGGTTTTTTCATATGTAAACCAGCAATTAACAATTCGTAAAAATAAAAATATGAATGAAAATACAAAACATGTCATATAAATATTTCGCATAATAAAAAAGGCCACAGAAACCCGTTAGTCTTTACGGGATTAAGTACCTGTTCTAGAAAAAATTCTTTCAAGACAACAATATGGTTGAATTTTCATATCCAGGTATATGCAAAAGGAGCCGGCGCGCCAGTTTCCACATACTTTCAATTCATTAATATGACCGTAAGATATCTATAAGATTCCAAGTGCTATTCGACCTTTTTTATGGACGAATTTTTAAGCAGTATATTTTTTCAATTCATTTCAGTTTTAAAAATGCGTTAAATCTGCTGCAAAATGAGCAAGTTGACATCACTGCTTATAAAGCGTGTGCTCCTACCTGCTCGCAGTTGCGCTCTTCTAAGCGATACCTACTTCAGAATGGGAAATGCGGCTGTCGCCAGGAACCGAACAAGTATTGCTATAAGTACTCTGAGTTTTACTTACTTACTTATTGATACTCATACTTGGTATACTTAGGGCCAGTTTCTCAGTGGATGTTTAAATCTAATTTGCGAATTGAGTTTAAATCTAGTTTAACTTTTCTTGAGTTTCACAGTGCATTTATTTAAATACGGAATAATGAATGGCAACTTCGAATATTTGACAATTGAACACAGCACAACTTGCCAAAAACATATGTTCAATTGTTCAATTATGGAGGCAGCGCGAGCTAAAAATTTTTCGTCGGCCGAAAGAAGTGAATTATTGGATATTCTTCAAAGAATCCACAGTTTATATTATTTATAATACTACGGGATCATTTATATGTGCTATACCATGCAGTTGTATGTTTAATTTGGCCGCTTATAAATTGCAATATTGTCGACGCAGCTTGCTTGCTCATCCGAAATCAGCTGTTTATTTGTTTTCGATTGCAACTCTGTGCCGTACTTAAATGCCCACAACCGGGCATTTAAATTGTATTTAACTTCCCACTGTGAAACTGAAATTCCCTATTTAAACTGCAATCAGAGTTTAAACATCCACTGTGAAACTGGCCCTTAGAGTAACGAAAATGGCACTCGTTGCAGTTCTCTGATGTGCATACATATACACATTATATATTCATGATAATGCTCATAAATTTAGAACAAGAAAAATAGTTAGTAAAATATTTAAACTTTTCGTAGCCAAAAAACCCGTTTGAATGAAATTCTTTGAAACATTTTGAATTCATTGAGCGTGTTGGTAGTGCTGCAAGCAGCAGATGTTTATTTTTGTTTAAATGTCAATGGTTTCAATTTAAATGCCAGCAATTAACCACAAGACGGACGTTCTAAAGTCTGCGCTTATCGGTTTGCGATTGTTTCATTGAACTTGAACATTTTTAAAATGTAGTAATTCTCTCTATTCTATTTTCGTTTAACGATAATGCGATTGTGGTCAATTGATTGAATTTTAGTATATTAAATATACTCTTTGGCAAGAAGTGTACTTACGTAGAAATGTTCGAAAAAATACATATTTTTACAGACGAGTTGAAAGTATGTATGTGACATCCGCTTCCGTTTTACAATGAAAGAAAGGTAAAAGAGAAACCGATTTTTTTTAGCGAATCTTTAGTTGAAATGTAGGAAATTCGTTGCTTCTAAAGAGGCACGTTACTACTATAGTAGGACATTTCATAAAATATGCATATGCATTTATTGCAAAATATGCAAAAACAAATCAATGCCATTTTTAAGCAAATTTTTTGATTCGCAAAGTTATTATATTTAATTCGTTCTTAGGGCCAGTTTCACAGTGGATATTTAAACTCTGATTTCAGTTTAAATAGGGAATTTCAGTTTCACGGAAGTTAAATACAATTTAAATGGCCCATTGTTGATATTTAAGTACGGCACAGAGTTGAATTTATGAACAGCTGATTTCGGATGTGCAAGCAAGCTGCGTGGCCAGTATTGGAATTTATAAGATTAAAATTAAGCATAGAACTGCATGATATAGCACATATAAATGATACCATAGTACATAAATAATATAAGCTGTGCATACTTTGCACAATATCCAATAATTCACTTCTTTCGGCCGACGAAAATTTTCAGTTCGCGCTGCCTCCATAATTGAACAATTGAACATATGTTTTTGGCAAGTTGTGCCAACCTTCAAATGTCAAATATTTCGTATTTAGAATATATTGTCAGAAAGATACATGCATTTGCATAAGAATCCGCACCCGAGTTATAACCCCAAACTAGTCACAGGAACATGAATCAGCTGTGGCAAATTTTGTTTCATTATCTCTGATGTATGTATTTAAGAAAGCCTGTACTCGTATACTTTCGTTTTTCCTCTTGCCAACGAACTCGATTTTACTTACCGAAAACTTTCAATTTGTAAATAAGGACATAGAACTTTTTTCATAAGCTATCTTTCATGAAATAAATTTCTGCATTATTGAAGTATGTACATATATGTCAGTCTTTAATTAACAGTCATATTCTCGTGTTAGAGTGACAGTTGATTCAATTAAATGTTAGTTTATCATACGAAAAAAATTTGTATTGAGAGAAAAAATTTTAGGAGTAAATATTGATGACCTGCTATTAATATAATAGAAATTATGCTAAATTAAAATTGCAACAAAGCGGAAATGTATGGAAAAGCAGCAAGATTTAAAATGTGATAAAAGGACATACATTCAACAACAATAAAAGCGACCGATACACCGATGTGTATTTGTATCTTCATTCAAGAAATATTTTAAAATAAACACAATGCAAAATTTATTCAATTTTGTGAGTGCACATGTACATATGTATGTATGTAGGAATGTATAGGTAGTTGGTTGTATGTAAATGTGGAGCCAACAATTGTTCAAAGATTACATACAGTCGTTATTTTGGTTAGACGACTTATATCATGCCCCTACAATCATATGTATGGGATATATGTACATACATATGTATATGCATTTATGCGAAAAGAGAGTTAGTAGGAATGAACAGTGTTACATCTAAAGATTGCCGATCTGGTTGTTTGGTATAGGAATGGCATATAGAATGCGCGTCTCACAAAGAGAGCAATATTTTCTTCTAAAGAAATTCCGCCACAAAATAGTCGCTATTAAAAAAATCAAATGCAGTCATATAATTTTTTATGAAATATATTTTATGAGAGTGAATAAAAAATACAATGAAAACATGAAATCAATTGCACTAAGACTGGGGCCAAGCTTCCACGAACATGCTACTACTAACTGAATGAGTGTAGCGTATTCAAACGAATTGAGCGAAATAAACTGAAAGATCACTTTGAAACCGCTTCGTATACGGCACAGATTCATTTACACAGGATGATTTATGCATTTGCGCTTCTTACGGGTTTTGTAAAGGTTTTGTCTTTATTTATATCTACAGGTGCAGTTGTAATGTTTAAATTACAGTTTACTTTTTAAAATTCAAGAGCTAAAAATAAAAACATTCAAATAGAATCAGTTTTTAACTGACAAACAGTTTTGTGCCGAATTTTCTACATGTTAGCTAAATGTAGAAAAGCCCTAACTAATATTCTTTTGCTTTTTTAAAAGAAAAAGGTAAACTCGTAAATGAACTGAAACACCAGGCATATACTACTATAGCCCAATTAACAATCTTGTGCAAATGGTCTTGTATTTTTGCAATTGCAAATTTTGGAGAGTATTTTTACTGTACACAAACAAAATATACAGAAATACAATTGCAAAACCTTTGCAAAAATGCAACACTTAAAACCCATAGTATATTTACTATGCGAATGCAATACTGAATTGCAAACGGCTCTCAGAGCGAGAGAGAAAAAGAAGTGCGAATCGAAAAGTTTTAAATTTGATTAGAGTAGGACAAAGAAAGCTTGCATTGCAGCTTCTTCTATTAAAGAGTCCACTAATTGTTAATTAAAACTTCGTTCGACTTCGAATTTGTATAGAAGTACAAATTCCTGGAGAAAACAATTTTCCTTTTGAGCGATCAGCTGTGAATTTTGCGTTTTGCAAAGAAAAAACGCCCACAATTAATGGCAAAAATTTACTATTGCACAAATTTGCAATCTTAAATGCACAAGATTGTGAATTGGGCTAATTTCTTTTCAATTGCCTGCAAATATGTTCTTTTTTGTAAATTAACTGGTATGTATTTGAGAGCGCTTTATCAAAATAAACAAAAAAATTGATTTGTATAAAATGTTAGTTATTGTCAATATAACGATCTATAATATATAATACTGTATTTTCTACAAGTGCCAAACTACACACAGAAAACTCTGGAAGCTCAGGAATTTTTGCAAAATATGTAGACTATGTAGAAAATGCAAAGCATACAAAATATTGGCAAATTTATAACAATTTACATAAAAAAATTGCTGATTTAATGTTATAAAACGCTTGTTATTGTTATTATTTTGGTTATTAATTTTTGACAAAGGTTTTATGTAGCATTAAAAAAGTAAACGTATCTTTTTGCCGTGGATTGTGAAGTTTAGACCAGAAAGTTGCAAACTTAAAGGTATTTTGTCAAATTGTATTATCTTACAACAACAATTTGCTTTGACAATCAGTAAAAATTTCACAACAATTTTGTCTATATTGTTTAGGTCGTTTTCTGCATATTCTACCTTTTATAACCCTTTTCTACATGTTCATTTAAAACGCCCAATTCAATGGCAAAAAATCAATCACAAATGAAATTACTTTCCATGCAGCTTCTGAAATGCCGCCATTTTCTAGTTACGCAAACTCTGCGCTAATTTCTATTTACTCCTAGTTTGACGTAATATTCCGGTGCGCTTTTATAATTTCGACATTCGCATGTATGTGTGTATGTAGTTATTTTCGTATTTTTATACCCTACACCTATGCTAATAGGTGCTTCCGGTTTCTGTATGTCCGTTGGTCTGTCTGACTGTCAGTTAGCACAGAAGAGAAAGAAGGAGCTGTTCGATTTAGAAAAAATTTAATTTGGTACAAAGTCACAGTGAACCTTATCTTACTTTAAGTTCCGAGATTAGCTAAATCGGCCGAAGGACACGCCCACAATGGGCCTGTAAATCCTACTACCTCGAAATTTTTTCGGTAAAATGGCTTAAATTTATTTAAATACTCTTTTAAATCAACGATATTTAGGGTAAGGTGTGGGCCCTATTCGTAATTTGAAAAATAGGCGTGTTACGCCCACTTTATATGGGCGTAAAAATTAAAAAAAAAATACTATATCTCAATTGACTAGTTATAACTTTAAACGAATAAAATTTGGTATCCAGGTTCAGATATCGACCTTACATGCTATACAAAAAACTAGGCGGGGTCCACTTACTATATAGGTGATAAATCCTCAAAACCTCCATAGTATTTATGTACACCAAATCATCCATATTTGATCGTTTCATACATGCTTTCATACATTTAAATTCTCAAAAATGGGCGTGGTCCACCCACTATATAGTTAGTAAATTTAATACACCCACAATTTCATTTCCATCGGTGGATAATCACCACACTCGGTTACTTGGTGTAGGGCATTACTCGGTCGGTGAAAGCCGACTGAAGCTTCCTTGCTAGTTTGTGTTAATTTCTGTTCTGCGTTGCATGCGGAAAATATATTTCTACGCATTGCGAAATTTTGCAAAAAAAAGCGAAAGGTGTAAAAGCAAATGCTATCAGCGATAACCCACGGCTATGTTGTCCCATCTTATTAGTTGGATTTTTATTTTCGTCAATTAAATATAATTTTTTTCTTGTCTCAATTCGCAGCAAAACTTTAATAAATTCGCGACGAATATATGAAAATGTATGCATGCTTTTGTCAAAATTGGCACAATTAGATTTAAATTGAAAGCAAACATTTTGCGTATGAAGGAAGGCGAAGATATTGCCATGACGCAGAATGATAAGAGTGCAATGCTACAAGCGGGACGGGGCGAAGGATTGGCACAATTGCTGGTGCACTTGGGAAATATTGGGAATGTTATAAGAGAGGAAGCAGTTCGGGTGACCGAGGCAAGCTTTCTCGCATTGAGCCATGGTGGCGCCTACATATCAGCGGCCACAAACCACAACAGCTTAACTCCAGTTAAGACAAAATTGAGTTTTTAATGCCATCGTGTCTAAATCTATATGCTATAAAATGTTCACGTTTGTATCTTTTTACGACGGCGATTATCCATCAAAACCTAATAGGTTAAGGTGAATTGCAGTGAGAATTTGAAACTTTAAACTGCTCTCCTAAGAAATAATAATGAAAAACAGATATATGTATGTATATGAATAATGCCAAAGTGTATGAAAATTAGTATTCCCGAAAATCTCGGGATTAGAACAAGCTTGGGTTAGATAGCCCTAAAGTGCTCAAAGGCTACATACATATATACATATGTATTTTTAAAATTTTTCAAAAATATATTTGTATGTAAATTACAACAAATTACTTTTATTTATTTATATATTTACACACACACATCATTACAATCGTGTAATTTGGAAAATTCCTTAACAAATTTTTAACATTCTTTTGCCCAGAAAATGTCGATATAGCCTTAAAGCCATAAAGCTAAAAGTTATTACTTGCATTTCTCATTAGTTTAAGCACATACCATGCGAAAGATAGCAAAAAGTGATAAACTCTCTTCCTGTTTTATTGCAAGATTTGCAATATCTGCCACATTTCTCATGCCACATTTCATCTACTTCAGTCGCATGCAGTATATCATAGCTGAACTCAACTTGGGAATCATGCTCCTCTCTAAACGTACGGTTGCTGCAATTGTGTAGTAATTGTTTCGTATGCCAAGGTACAATTGAAATCAATTGAAATTAATAAAATTGCAGTTTGCAAAAATTTATTATTACAATTCAGTGAAATCGTCTTAATACTTTTGTAACCGATGCTTTTGCATATGGAGCAGATGCTATTATACTCAAGTATGAATACGTAATGAAATTTTAAATGGCAACTATGGAAAGACAATCTGTGCACTAGCATCTATACTTTTATTCCAGACGATCTGAAAATCGTACAACCATTAAGTGATACACCATTTTATACGTATCGACGAGAATTTCCGCACAAAAGTTACAGACTGAAGATGGGTACAGACTATATTGGAATTATTACATTTGATACGGTATCTCGGAAGTGTTTAAAAATAAGACACTTTCTATCTTTCAATATTTTGAAAAACATTAAATATTGTTAGCGTAATCCCGAAAGGTTAAACACGAAACTCTTAAAAGGAAATGTGAAAATATTATCATGTGGTGTATCGTTAGAAAGGGCTACTAACAAAAAGAATTCTTACATAATTTTCGGTGACTTTGTAAAAATATAGCTCAGATATAGTTCAAAATATGAAAAAATTACCCTGCCCCCAGGATCCCCTTGATCAGTTAATTTCTCAAGCCAAAAGTTTCTATATTTGGAACCCACTCAACAAAGTTACTATGTATACACACCTGAAGTATCTGTTTGGCAAGAATGTATCTTTATTGCTAGTACGAGCCATCATTGTAAAAGCGGCGATTTATGCAATTCATTCAGATCCCTCTTGAATTTACACGTGCCGCACTTCACGTCAATCCGAAATTTGTAATAACAATACAAACGTTTTAACTTAACTTTGTTTGGTTTATTATAAATTTTCTTAAGCTTTATATATTTGTCGATCTTTGTTCGCATTAAAAGACAATGAAATTAATTGCGTTCACTTGTATCTGCGGCCTGGACCGGTTTCAAGTCGCACACTTAATGCGAAACATTTATCCATTTGCATGTGTGTGTGAATGTGTGTGTGAATGTGCGTTTGACACATGTGTGAAGTGGAATATTCTATTTGTAAACGGTTTTTTCTATTATGCAAAAAAATTTAAATTTAGAATTTCATATTTACATTTTATTGAAAGGCTTATCAGCATAATGTGGTTGTGCTTGATGGTGTTGGTGTTGCCGTGTTAATTGTGTGATCACTTTTACCCCCTTGCCTTATCTACATACATACGCGCACCAATTTATGGTATTGAACTTTTCTTGGAAGTCACACTTATCTACATACATATCGTATATTATTTATTCATACATATATGTAGTTGCACATAGAAGTCACGCCTAAGGCGACGGGGGAAGCAATAGATACATTAGCGTATCGAAATGCCTTTATCTGTGCCTTAATTTGCGGCAAATAGATATCATGTGCTGCATGGAATAATTCCAAAAATTTCGTAAGTAGTTGAGCTTCAAGGGAAGATACTGTCGGACTGTGATAGTCATACGTCTTTCGCTAATAAATAAGATAAATTAACGAATTGGTTTACTTAGGTAATGATTAATTTATACATATTTTTAAAATTATTGCCAGTTCTAAAAATTCGCAGAGAAAATTCGGCACTCTTATTATTATTACGGACTTTTTTGTTCCCGGCTTAAAAAAAATTCCGACTTATACGAAATTGAATTAGAAAAATTTCATTAAGAATATTATAAGAAACTCACTACTCTACTTTGTTATTTTGTTCTTTAAACTAGAATAGTTGCTTCGAAGATATTCGAAAGCGAACTTTACTTTCAATTAATTAAGCTTCTTAAAAGAATTCATCGGCTCTGCTCTCGCTTATAAACAAAACAATCATATGGAAATTGACATACTTATTAATTTAAATTCCAGATTCCCAAGTTAAGTTAAGACCAACTAACAATTAATTTTTCTCTACACAAATGTACTTTTCTATATAATGTATATAATTTTCCCATCATGAATCCGCATATACAGAAATTCAATGGATTCAAATCCGGCGAAGAGATGGAAGCCATTTATATAAGAGAATAAAACATGTATAATTGTCTTTCCACCAGCGCTGAACAGTTCCTGCTTTGTGAGCCGGAGCAGAGCCTTGCTGAAAACAATATGGCTCAATGTACTACAATAGCTCGGTTGATCAACACTTCGTCTGAAAATCGAACCATGACAGATATATGTTGAACGCAAGCTTAGGCCGAGCTTTCTCGCATTACCGTATATATTTTTCATTAGAAGTTAACGGCACCTACAAATTTAATCTGTAGCCGAGTCCGAAGAGTATCTTTCTCAAGGCAAATATTACAATTGGAGAGTTATGAATTCTTTGTGGGTGATGCACAAAACAACGGTTTTAATTAAGTAGAACTTTATTTTCGGCTATATGAAAAATGTCAAAAAAAGTTAAACGATCAAACTGAAATACAATGTATCCGAAAGCTCTCATGTGCACAGAAAAAATGTATACAGTTAAACACACACCCGATCGAAGATATTTTCCAGTTAACTATCGACAATTAAAGCTAGAATCATCGACAGGCACGTAGAGTTACCAGATGTCATCACTTACATACATACATATATAGGAGAACAACAGTGATTAACTTGAAACTTTTAATACAAGCGTAAAATGTCAATGTCTTACTTTGGTCATCACTGCTTGAAACACACACAGAACGCATCATCATCGACAGTCCTCGTTTAGTGGTTTTTGATCTAACCTTACGCGCACGATATTTTTATAATATTTTTCATCTCCGTTAGAAGGAATGGTTTTATTATGGATTTTCAAACATGTTTGAAACTAAACGAAATTTCTGTTTCTTTAACCTAATCATCGGCTGCACTTTCTTTTAATTGAAACACTTTTTATTAAATATACATAAAATATTTGTGAAATTGTATTTATTTATGTCTTATATGTATACAATAACAATTTGAATAACACTTGTCATAATAAATTAAGTAACAATTTCTTGTTTCAAGTTAAGCGAATTAAACTAATTACGTACTTATATATATATGGAGATGTATGTTTTGTAAAAAAATAATGTTGATCAGTAAGTACAATACACAAGTTGGAAAAAAATAAAAAGAAATGAACAATTTTTGAGTACAATATAAAAAAAAAATTCTAAACACAGAGTCAAAAATTTCAAGTAAATTTAGTACGTAAATAAATATAAGAATTGACAAGAGAAACTAAAACGCTAGCATTGGTACAAGTGCGGTGCCGAAGCGCGCCCCTGGCTCGTGTGCGCCGCGCAGTCGGTATTATCACAAGCGACCACCGTAGAGACGCGCCTCAGCGTATGGTGTGCTCCACAGAACCCATGGACTTTTTGCGCTCATTAACCTCGAAGCGGTGCATGATCTTCGCCACGATGGTGGAGGGCGGTACGTCGGGGTTGCCGGTGAGACCGCGATAGCCCAGGGCGCTGTGATCGGCCAGCGTGCTGGCTAGCTGCAGGCGCTTCACGAAGGCGTCGGTGTCGATGCCGCGCACCTGTGAGGGCTTCAGGAAACGTTTGGGTATGCGAGCTAGCACGTCCTCGCTGCTGGGGCCGAAGCCCAGATTAATGAGTATGGCTTCTGGGTCGGGCTTACGTGCCTCCAGCAGACTGTCCACGCTGGAGTAGTGACTCGAGTCGGAATGCGTCGAGTTGTCGCGCTTCAACGCAGCGAAGTGATGGCGTTTGCTGGTAGGGCTGCTCATGTCAGTGGCCGAGTCGAAGGAGTCCTCATGCCTAAGGCGGCCGTCCAGGGAGATGGTCGAGGAAGTGGAGCTGTTGCGCTGCTTGCTGCTGGCGCTGATAGGCGCGTGTGTGTTGGGCATGGCCCTCTGTTCGCTGCAGCCGCTGTTGATGCTGTGTGTGGGCAAGCAGGGGTAGGAGGTGTTGAAGTGTGGAGCTGCAATCTGGGTGTGCGTCTTTTGCTGCTGCTGTTGTTGGAAGATCAAACGCTTCTGTTGAGCCGCTGTGGCAGTCGCTGAGGTAGTTAAGCTCTTACCCGCAGACTTGTGTGTACTTGCATATACTTGCGTGCGCTCCTCATACACTGCATCTTCCTCCACATCGGCCGCGTAATCCACATCGTCGACATACTCCATGGATTGCTGACGTTGCAGCAGGCTCTTGCGCATCGCTATTGCCGCTATGACGGCGTTGGGCAGAAAGATTGGCAAATTGACGCCAGCCGACACCGCCGCAGCCGTTTTCAGCGCGCTTATATTATCGCTGCTTCCGGATAATTGTAGTTGCTGCTTTTGCAAGCGTGTCTGGCGTAGTTCCATTGCCTTGCGCAGATTCATTGCAGTTTGATTGATGTTGATATTGCTGTTGCTGCTGTTGAGCTGGAGGTTGTTGTTGCTGCTGCTGCTGCCAATATTGTCAACATTGTTGTTGTTACTGCTGTTGAGACTGAAGCTGTCGCGTAGCGTGTGGAAACTTTTGGAACGTTCCATTTTTGGTATGATAAATTTTGTGGTTGTGGCTAATTACTGACTATGGTTATCCGTATTGGCGGCGAATTTTTCGATCCTTTGCAAAAAATTTTTATTTTAATATTTTCAAAGGACTATTTGTTGCTTTGTGTATTGTTGATTTATTCGTCGTTCTATCTGTCGAATAGTTCTCTTCAGTTTGCCTTACATTGTTAATACGCGCCTTAACTTCGATTCGACAATCTGTTTGAAAAATTCAATAAGCCTTGAAAATTGTCGTTGATATTTTTTAGTGGTTAACTGTAAAATTTAAATGTTTTGAACCATAAACTTTGTAAATTGCCAGCTTTTAATAATCGGTTTGAAGCTTCAACTTTTGTCACTCCACTTTTTTATGGTTTTTCTGTGATGTGTTTTAAAACGAATTTTCTTATAAAATTTGCATTTATTGAGTGCAGACGAATGCAAGTCTGTTCAGCGACTGCGAAATGAAGTTTCTTCTTAGTCGATTTGTGTTTGCGGCTGTGGTTTTAATCGCTCGTGCCGTTGTTTGCTCGTCTTACACTAATTAAACGCTCGTTTCGCTGCCTTCGTCACTGTTACGATTCGGCTGCTGCTTACTTTGTTTGTTTTTCATTTTGTAGTCGTTGTTGTTGCTACGTGCTGGCTGCTGTTTATGTGATCTTAGCAACAATAACAAAAACAGCAACAATAATATTAACAGCTGCCGCTAGTCGCAGGTAAGTATAGTTGCAAGAAAAGCAGCAACAAGTTCAAGTGCAAAGTTGTTATTGTATAAGCATAAGTGAGAAACGTAAAATGACTCGTTAAAGTTTTACAGCGACCGTTAGACTTTTGACGTTTGTCACTCGTCGCCGCTGTCGTTGCCGTTGCTGTTGCACTTTCAATTAGTTTTGATTTTTTTTACAATATTCTTTAATTCTAGCTCTTCGGTTTTGTTGCTTTAGTTGTGTTAATTATACGTTGCCTTTTTTGCTATGATTGTCGATTGTCGTAGTCTTTTTTGTTGTAATCTGCGTGCGCGCGTTTGTGCTCGTAATTAACACATTGCGGCCTGTGTGTGCGATGATTTCCTTTGGCTATTTATGGCACACGCGCCAGGCAAATTTAGCCTTTTTGGTGTAAGCCTGCCTTGAAGTGAAGTGCCTGTGTTCGCTGGCTTTGGCTTGGATTTGATGACATTGAGCAGCATCAGCGCCGTCCGTCACTGAGATCGTAAGCAAGGTTTGATATTTTTAAACTTTGTTGTTTTCTTCTTCGTCGTTTGCTTTGTCTTCGTTTAGTAAATACTACACAGCAATTGTCATTGAGTTTTATTGATTTTTGTTTGTGTTTATTAAAGTTAGTATTTTTGCATAGTGTTTTACTTGAAATACAGCTTCAACAGCGAATAACACACGCGTTTTAACAAAATGTTAATAAAATATTCTTCCTTCCTCGATTTTCAATTAAGTACACATTATTTGCCTTATCTCTTCTCGCTTTTGTAATAAAATATATTAAAAATTTTATAATATATAATTTTTGTATTTGATTCCGCAATCGGCATCGGGTTTAGTCACATTAAAATTGCACTTTGAAACCGTTTGTCCGTTTTTGTTTCTTTTCAAATTTATTTCAAAGCGTTCCGCATCCGCTCGCCGACTCTACGCTAAATTATCGCTGAAATTGTACTGAGCGCTTGGGTTTGCCTTTTAGCAAGAAACAGCGAAAAAGCGCAGCTCACACACGTTTCTTGCTCTTGCTAATAACAACAACAAAAACAACCGCAAAGATAGACAGCCAGCCAGCAATTATCAACACTGTCTGACTTTTTACTTTTGTAAAATTTGTTGCTTTTGTTGTTGTGATTTCCAGTTTATTTTGCCTTTGCACTTTATTTATTGATACCTTCTTTTTCTTTGGCGCTCGCTCTCTTTCCGTTTGTTCGCCGTCTTTGGCGCTCAGTCATAATCGAAAGCAGAAAAGCAGCAATAAGTAGAAATTTTTAAAATATTTTCCTTTTTCGAATTCTGCGCTTCGATCAACAGCTCCATGCTGCGCTCTTTCTCTCTCTTTCTCGTGCTGAGACTCGCTCGCTACTTTTTTGTGCATGCTAGCCCCAACGCCTCAAGCAGCGCCAAAACTCGCTCGCTCACTTTAACTCGTTTAGCACTTCAACTCGTGTTGTGTTTGTTTGTGAGTGGCGGCTCCGCTTTGTTGGGAAAACCCCACTCCAAACTCTCTGCTTGCGACCATGTGAACACTCTCGCAACAATTAAAAGAGCAATTTATTGCATTTGCTTGCATTTGACTTTGATTTTGTTGTTGTTGTTTTTGTTGTTGTTTTTGTTGTTGTTTTTGTTTTTGTTTGATTGGCTGCAGTTGTATTGTTGTAAATATTTGCTACTGGTTTTACACTCTCTCCATAAATTATAGCCGAGATTGCATTCAATGCCAGGATGGCTAGTGTCGTTGACGTTGTTGTTGTTGTTGTTTGATGTTCTATTTCGCTATCATTTCAAATGTGCTCAAAGAAAATGCATCTAGCATGACTTGTGAATTTTTCCTGCCTCAAGCAGTGCTGAAACACGTAAATATGCTCCGAGGGGCTGAGGGTATTGCCAGTTGCACCGTTTAACTAATAGTTATTGTCGCGATTAAGACATGTGTTAGTTATAAGATCAAGAGAATCAAAAAGTATTCTTTTTGGCGAGTGCCACAAGCAGGTCAAGGTATCAAGTTGTAATTCCCAACAACAACATTCACCGAATATGTGCACCTAGTAAGAGCTTTTCAGAGAGAGTGTAGGAGAGCAACTCTTAACTTGTGCTTTATTTTCCAGCTTAAACTGTTTAATTCGGTGTTTTGAGCGGCATAAGAAATCAAAGCTTAAAAGCTTCAACTAGTCCCACATAGCCACAACAAACAATATCAAAAGACAAAATCGAACAAAAAAAAAACAAACACATTTTCATTACAAACGATCAGCTGTTCACATAAAAGTGTAAACAATTGAGTTCGTAAAAGAAGTAACGAATTGACGTCGGGTTCAGTTAAGCTGAATGGGAAAAAATTGTCGAGAAAAACAAAACAGCAGCTTAATAAAAACACTACAATCGTGATTTACCGATTGCTTGATATGCCATACAGACAGCGAATGTGCCCTGGAGCTTAGAATCGTGAAGATTGTAGATTCGCTTTTGTTTTGGTCACTATTTCTTTGGAATTTGTTCATACATCTAAGCCAATTTCATTCACATTAACCACAGTTATGCTATCTCAATTCTCACAGAAACTGCATCTTTTGTCTGTAGTGTGTTATAAGAGAAATTTACATTCTGTTGCTTTCATATAAAGACGTCACAGAGGCAATAAAACAAACGCCAGTGGAGAAAAACTGAAGACGCAACTGCATCCATTGCCAGGCACATGCAACCAAATATGGTCTGCCCGGCGTTGCAACGCGGCAGAGTGGAAGCCCTAGACGCTTACATAATATGCCCGCAAAACATTTGAGCTTTGTAACCACAGACACACACACACACACACACACACACACATGAATGGGCGTAGGCAGTATTTCATTGAAGGGGGCGATTTACTTGGAAATCTTAAATTTGTAAATCGAATAAATATCGATAGTACGCGCATCTTTAAGTTCTTCTACTTTTTATAAGCTTTATATTAGGTTCACATCAGGTATGTATGTATGTATGTATGTAGTGGAATCTAGTAATCAATTTTTCACCCACTTCCCGACTACTTAGAGATCTGAAACTTTGCATACATGCGTAACCACCATGACAATGCATGAATCAACAAATTTTATGGGCGTAGGATAAGGGGCGTGGCACTTTTTTATCAACTACAGATTTGTGTATAACTTAAGAACTACACATCACACATCAATGAAACTCGGTAGGAACTTACTACATATCCATATCCTTCTACTGAGAAAATAAGGCGTGCACTGGATAAGGGGGCGTGGCACCGCCCATACAAACCAAATTTTTGATCTCGATTAGCTTTGGAACTAAAGGTCGTGCAGCATTGAAATTTCGTATGCAGTCGCCTCTTGGATGTGTCGTCCCACTGGTAAAATTTTATGGGCGTAGGATAAGGGGCGTGGCACTTTTCAAGCAACTACACACTCGGGCTTCAGTTTATAATTATAGCTACACCACACATCAATGAAACTCGGTAGGAATTTACTCGCCGCGCCTTGCAGGCAAAACAACAACAACTCATCGCGCCACAAATATGCCACGAATATTAGTGTCGATCACAGCCGTATTATTTGTTAAATTGAGAATATGACATATGCCGATAGGAAACACTGTGAATACCCTAAATATTGTGTACTGCTCTGCAAGTTTTAAATTCTTTTTGTGAAAAATTTCAGAGCTCTAAAATTGAATTTATGGAAGACTAAAAAGTAGAAAATAAAATTATATAAAAAAAAACTTTTTAAAAATAAGCTTTAATTTATTTAATGTACTAAAAAGTTGAAAATAAATTGTTTCCAAGTCACCTGTATCTTACTATTAATAAAAGCTTGTGCGCTCAATATCCATATTCAAAATATCTTTCATTACTAGAATCTATTTGCAAAAAAATTATTTAAATAAAATATTGTGGTAAATGGTTGACAAATATTGAACACATGAGCGCCCCAAGCTTTTATTAATAGTAAGATACAGGTGACTTGGAAACAATTTATTTTCAACTTTTTAGTACATTAAATAAATTAAAGCTTATTTTTAAAAAGTTTTTTTTTATATAATTTTTTACCCAATTAAATTATATTTGCGCGACCACTAAAATGAATATGTACATATACATTTGTATATACAGTGCATTACAAAAGTATTCGGCATTTCAATTTTACAGACAAGTTGGCTTTCATAACTAGAGGATACATTCCTTTCTGTAAAATTAAAATCCGAATACTTTTGTGAGGCACTTTATTTATTTTCTATCTAAATAGAAAGTGCTAATCACCATCTCTTTCTGAGATTTTTCTGCACGCTAAAATTTCGCATTAAATGTATTTGAATTTTATAGATTCGAAACAAAATATATCTTAAGGTTGAAAAATATTGAATATTTTATTTTCTTTAAAAGTACTTGCACCTCTTGAATATTTTTGGTGAGCTTTATGGAGAAATTGAGGTACCAAACTTAGATAAATTTGTGCTGAATCGAACTTGATCTGATTTGAATAGATTGAATTTAGCTTTTTATGCATGCTTGATTATTCGGAAACTATAGGGGGGCAATTGTGCTCCCCCACCCCTACCTGCGTTCGCCCGTGTACACACAAACACGTTGCAGTGTCGTTTAAAGAAGCTGTCAGTGTTAAGCGCGGTTTTGCAACTCAGCTCGAAAGTATCTCGGCGCAAATAATCCAAGTGCTTCTGCCTTCCGCACGCTGCTGCTGCTGCTCATGCATATGTATGAGTCTGACATGCTTTTTTGACAATTCGACGTGTTTACCCGACATTGTTGTTCACAAATGTCAGTTAGGCAAGCAGCTGTGTTTGTATTTTGTTAATTGCGCCCCAAAGTGGGGATTTTTTTGAGGTTTTGCATTCTATAAATGTCTAACAATAAGTGTGGACAGGATACTTGATCAAAGTGTAAGAGTATTCTCTTGTTTACACTTGCAACGCACTTAAGAAATTTCGAATATAAATTGCTAATTCGAATTCCTGGAATCTTTGTTTTGTTCGCCTGTGTGTATCTTCTTTAAGTTGACACATTCTGATTAGTTCACAATATCATGAATTTTTATCAGCAGATTTTTTGAAAACTTCTAACGATATTGAGCAGAAACCTTGTAATGGGCTAGGGGCGAGCTTTCTTGCAATATTTTGTATATGCGCGGGACCTACCACTTCATTTAATCGGCGAGTTAAAAAAGAGGCTTTGTCAACATGTATCTTTACATGTAATCGAAAACTTGTGATTGTGATCAGGAATTCGTATTAAGAGCACAACGATTGCGATTACATCTAATTGTAATCGAAATATAATCGTAACTTTCCCAACTCTGTTATCGACTTGAGAGCTACATATGTATGTATTTGTTCAGCTTTGTGCGATTTGTGACATTTTTATAAAATTGAATGTCATTCAAAATGATTTTCGTTTGATTTTGCTAGAAATTCAAAATATTATACAATTGAATGCCATAAATATTGATATTGAATTAATAGATAAAGAGGCATAGATATGCATGCGGCTGTTTATTCAAGTACCTAGCGTGCTAACGCTGATTACAAGGAAAAATAGTCTACATTCCGCAGTAGACAAATTATTTAAATAAAAGTATGAATAATTGCAAAGCAGTTGTAAAGCACAAAAGATATGATATTTTGTTTGAGAATAAATTTCGTGATTTAATCAATTTGACGTGCGGGGAAATACCAGCATGGAGCTGCTCTATCCCGTTGAGTGCATGCGCATACAAGACGGATGTGGTTTTGCCCAAGAGGTGCCTTTGTGCGAGTAGGCCAAACAACACGCGCACATTTCAACAAAGCTCTATGTCGAATCAAAAGATTTTCTTTGACAGCAAACATTTTGTGTGCTTTTGATATCTTTCGCCGCTATTTCCTTAACTTATCTTGTACGAGTATCTAAAGCACTTTACACAAAGAAATCATAAAACACTTAAGTTAAAGACTTTAGCATGCAATAGATACAAAATTTATGAATTCCGCATCGTAGACCATAAAGAAGCTGGCGGAGATTGTGGCTACGGCAATGGTGTTGAATGTTATTCCGTAGATACGCCCAGCAATTAGCTAGAATTACCTCATTTGCTCGTCGTAAAAGTTTTGAGTAAATTGTTTTACTACAGATTAAGCTTAAAAGGCTGAACATGACTTGCATCATATACAAAGGCATTCTACGAAACAGCTCGAAAGGTTAGCTCAAGTTACTATACAACTAAAATAAGTACGCGCTTGTTTGTAAGGCTTCCCGATGAAGATGTAGCCAAGAGTGTCAATGCTGCCGTTGAGGCCGCTAGTGAAGATTTACTGGCATGGCCAATTTGTAGGAAGTCGGCAACATGAATTGTCAATTATCGTGTCAAGAGTATTTTAGATATCGTTAGGTTGTGTAATATAAGCCGTGAGCCTCGTGAATTAATTGATGCCCATAAACAAACAAATCAATATTGTGACAGGCGGCAAAGCAAGGAAATGAAAAATTCCACAAGCATGATATTTTCTTTCATAGAGTCCGTGTTTGGTTTTTTCAAAATTTGTCAACACAAATTTAAAAATTCTCCGATATTTTAAACACCGTTTAGTACTTTCGAGCATTGAATAAATTCTCTTTTGGTTTACTAGTATGACATTTTGCATAGTTGTAAAATTTTAGAAAAATTATCAGATAATTTTCGACACTTAAGTATTATAAAAAGTATGTTATATGTGTCGAATCTTCGCTTTATTATTTGCGATTATGCAATTTTCACAATTGCATTCACGTCAGAGATCTGCAGTGAGTAGAGTATGACTCCAAGAGTATACTCGAATGTACATACATATGTGAATCTGAATATGAGCATATAGTACTCTTATGTTCGTGCTCTTCATTATATTGTAGTATCGTAAATGTCACTTAATGAGATTTTTCCAGACGTGCAAGCAGACAGATCATCTAATTAGAAAGCTTGTTATTAATTCTAATGTAATATTCGAATGTTTAAATTATTTCGCATTTGAATTGTATAATAAATATGGTTAATTAATTCCATTGTATTTCCAGACAATGCAGACAATTCAGACTTCTTAGATTACAAAGTAATGCAAACGTCGCTATGCGCATGCCCTATATATTAGCGATAGCTGTCTTTGCTTGAGGTATAGCCTGAATCGATGATATCTTCGAGAAAAGCTGATGCAGAAATGGATGCACGATTTTTTTATGACATTTCGATGCTAAAATTTATCGATGCAGGTAAGCGTTAGATATGCTGGTTATCGCTTACCCCCCTCGCTTACCTATGGCAATCTTAAAGCTATAAAACATTTGCCATATTTATATGTTATGCTTATAAATTGCAGTGTATACCCAGTGGAAATTTCAATAATTGATAATAAGTGAATTCATAAATTAAAGACGTAAATTGCATTTTAAAAATATTCAACAATGCTTTCGAATCAATGTTAGTTGCATATTTAAACTTCAAATGGAATGGGTTAAGTATGAAAGCAAAAGTTTATTTATCGACACCTTGAAATGATTTCACTGATTACATGCATTTAAGTACTTAAGTATTGATTGATGGTAGCATAAATCAAGCAGAAGTAGTAGAAACATTTCGCACTGGGGTCAAGCCTCAATGCCAATGAGTAGGAGTATATAGCAGGCACATTTGTTTACTAACTTTAATTGGGTTAATGAAACAAAAAGATAAATAAACGCTTTGTTAAGCGTTTGTCCACATCAAAGTGAAAACTTGAAGGCTTGTTTAGTTGTAATAAAAATCGAGATTTTTATAGTTTAATTTCTGAAAATTTCTGCTTATATTCTACAGTTGAAAGTTGAGAGTAGACAAGGTCGATGCTGTTAACTTAAACAATTTAGAATATGTACTATAAACAGTTGCTGTTACTTTAAATTGAATTTGCCTGCTTAACATTGCAAATGGCATCCCCAACTTTTATGAGGTCAACCATCTCGAATTGTTATTAATTTGAATGAGCATATTGCTTGGCATCGGAATTTTCAAGTAATTAAGAAAAATTTTCCATTGACGTATTTAGATGCATATTACGAAAATTGAATAATTTTCATTTAGATTTTCACATTTTGATTTTGCGCAAATTACAGGTCTACAACAACAAATCACGTAACAAATCACGTGACAAAGTCAGACGAATGCACTCATCAATTTACAGAACTTCAACAGCGGCAATTAAAATTGCTAGTTCATGTAAAATGTCATAATAATGAAATAATTAAGAGAACAATTAAAGTAAGTACATATTTCTATGCCGCACTCCGCACCCCCGCGAATAATTTTCAAAAGAATGACAAGCTGCATATAAATCGCTTTCAAGCTAATTGCGCATGCAATGGAATTGCTTAACGAAAATGAAAGTGGCAAGTAATCACTGCATATAAATTGTTGTATTTGCGGCAATTGTTATGTTGCTATTGTAAAATAAATAATTGCATACAACTGCATTCGCTGGAATGTAATACAAAACGTAGTGTTAGTAAACAGCTCAGCGATTGAGTATGGAATTTAATCATAACTCTTAAACAGTTTTATTATGCTTAAGTTATGTCAAAGTTATAAAATGTATAACCAATTAGATTGATTGATTTTTCATATCACTAACAGACCTAATTCCCTTTATATGTGAGGCGGGAACGCAAGAGTTTTAAGGGAAAAGCATTGAAAGAACTGTTGCATAGTTTCAGGCTTGCATTTAAAGTTTTAGCATGAAAGGCCGCTGACATTTTTAAAGCAAACACTTTTGAGGCGGATTTGGCTTACATAAAATATTTTAATCAAACTGGTCACAGAACATTATTTTGTTTATTGTTCTTAATCTTTAAATGGCTGGGAACAATTAATTTATGTATTTTTCTGGCTAATAGATTTGTATGTTGACGGCCGTAATTTAAAAAAAAATGATGTGCGGCTAATACAAATCAGAAGAACCTATCGTCACTGTTTGAGGTTATGTAATTTTTAGTAAGCATATTTTAACTAGATACATTCATATAAGAGTCGTAAAATTTAGACTGATATGAGTTCAGCTCCTGAGTATATAACCTACTGATTCATTTTTCTATAACTTATATAACTTATTTTCCGTTTTTATACGGTATAATCTTTAAAATCATGATACAGAAAAGCACAATGAGAAAATGAAATGATCCAAAATATAAAATATAAAATTCACGTATATATTCATATGTACCAATTAAAATGTGAACGTTTAAGTTGGCAGATAATATTCAAATGATCAATTTAACAGGTTAATTTAATTCTCTTGTATGTAAATATTTTATAACCTGCAGTAAAGCACCTTGACAAATCAAAAATATTTCATATTCAGGAATTTTACCAAAAACAAATGTATTTACCAGTTGAATACTCGTACAAATGACGTCATTTAACAGAATTAAGACAAAAAAGTCAGATGACTTTTCCACAAAAATAATTTTTCAGTGGTAGTTTGTACTTAAACTTTTTACAATAATTTTTAAGTGGTAGTTTGTACTTATCCTTCATTTTTTTGCATAACTATGCTAGTTTTTGAGAGATCTTATAAAAAAATGCCTAACTAAATGCCTTAGTGAATTAAATTTCAGGCTAAGCCCTTGTCACAATTAGACAAATTTAGTACTGAGAGAAAGTCTTCTAGCGGGAGTCACCGAAGTTGTAATATTTTGTATTGACTGACTCCCTATCTCTATCTCTTTGTAAGTAAAGCTGATAACTGCAGTTGAAATTAATTGTGACTGTGTCGCCAGAATAGGGCTTTCAGACTCAAGGCTGAATAGCATGAAGTTGCTCGGTCGCGATTAGTAAAAATATAGTTAAGGCAAAACTATAGGCAAATTAAGAAACCAAAGTTTTATAATAGAACTATAACGAATTCCAAATTACTAGTATTCACAAAAAAATATGTGAATGAATTTATTAAAATATTAACGTAAAAACGGTACAAATGAATAACTGTATAGAGTGGCAAATGTTGCATTTATTTGCAAAAATGTTTAACCTCCCATTACTAATAATTTTTTCCGGTTGTTTTGCATTGCTCATAAATATTTGAACGATATTAGATTGATTGCTGTCATTAATTAAGCGCATACGATAGCAATGATTTCGATATGTGAACAGAATGAATGTTAATGTGAAGGAATTGCATATATGTATGTATGTAAATACATTAACACACATACACTACTAGTGCAAGCTCACTTTACGTGTGTATGCGTGTGCGCGGTTATCACATGCCACAAAAAATATCTTGTACATCGCGTGCTACACCACGATCAAATTAATGACGCACGATTCCAAATGTAAACAACAAGGCGGATGCAAGATAGTGAGACAGCAAGAGAGTGAGTGAGTTAGAGAGTGCGCAAGAGAGTGCCTAAATGATTGTCAGTACTGCGTACTTGTAGTATCTGTGACAGCTTCTAATTGATCATATTCGAAAGTGAGCACAGTGAATTGACAACAAATAAGGCAATTGAGCTTGTAAACAAGACAGGAAGGCTTTGTGTAAGCGTATTACAAGGCAAAACTGATGACTGAAATTGAAAGTTGAAAGGTGAAAGGCGACATGCAATACCAGCAAAGATCTTCAGTATGGATCAACAAATAGCAATAAAATATTGATTGACGGTCTTCAGAAAACTTTGTTTGATCTTTGAATGATGTAATATTAAGTAATTTATTTTCTGTAGGAATATTACAAAATTGATTTCCACTGAGATAGGCATTAGTGCATTGTACCCTTTAATTTAAAGCGGAGCATTAAAAAGAATGAATGAATAAACTTAGTTGCTCCGTACTCAGAGAGATTTTCTTACTACATTTGAATCCAGCAGCTTTATTCATAATCTATACAGAGCCGAAGACTCCTCTAGCAAGTGCCTAACAATATCTTTGGCTTCCAGATAGTCATCCAAGTAAAGCCTTGTGCCGGACGTGTAAACGGTCACGACGCAGATAGGAAGTGCGCAGGCACTAAGTTTGAGAGATCTGAAGAAGTCAGAGGCTTTTTTGTTATCGACGCTTGGAAGCAGAAGCTTTGTATGTCTACATTCGACGGCACTGTTCCATCTGAGACTAATTCGCTATATTTAGTTAATCAGTACAAATGAGGGCCAAATTTTTCCATGGCACTACCCTTTGAATTTCTTAATCTCGATGTAGAGTGAGGCTTTGCATTAATTTACATATTTATCGCATGCGAAATGAAAGTAAAGTATGACCCAGCAGGAAAGGATACAGACCGTAGACTTAAATTTGTGTTTGAGCTTTGACGCTTGATTGTATTCTAGTAGGCATAACGAAGGGATGAATTAATGAATTGCGCCAACATTGGAACATAAAATTTAGGTATGCTTTCTCAACTAAGTGGTGTATTTTAAGGGAAGATTATTTGAATTAAATTAGGAATTTTGGCCATTCCTCCTTTGCGATGCTTTAGTTATACAAAATTACATTTAAATGGATGGTTCCATAAGAAAATTAGCGGACAGCGCTGATATTGCTTTAGCCAGTAAACTATGCCAAATTAGAAAAAGAGTAGGATGAGGAGGTATATAAACTAGGGCTAACGCAAACTTATTGGTGTTAATTAAAAGAAGCCAAACACTGAATTTTGTTTGAAAAAAAAAAAAAAATGAAGTGAGACTTAATTCACTGATCCAATGAAGGGTTAATTTTCAATGACAAACTGAATTGGTCAAAAAACCAATCTTAACTGTTTAATTGTAATATGTAGAATTCTTATTTTAGAGTACGGTTTTATTGGAGTGTGCCAAAACGATAGCAACGTGGCATCATTTGCTTTTAATAAGAATAATTCCATTGGTCGCTTTACATTGGTTTCTTCGCATTATTGCTTACCAGATTGCGAATTTTGCCTCTTGCTGTCTGCCTGCCCCCCTCCCCCTCCCCCTTCCCTTTAACCCCTCCCACAATTTTAATATGCAAATAAGTTGATTAGCTTTACTTCTGCTCTTGCACAGATAATTTATGCCACTCACCAGTTGAGACAAGAATTAAATGTTATATGGAGCAAGTGTGTGGTGGGGTGTGCCTTTGGTGTCTTCCTTCATGCGATGTAACTGACAGTTACTTGAATGGGACTTATGAGTTCGTAGTTCATACGATTCCAAAAGGCCTTATTACCAAGTCTTCGGACTGCCAGTTTCTTCACTGAGCTGAAAAACAACAATAATAACAACAACAAAGTTGAAAAGTGTGTGCTCGAATGGGCGAAGCGTGCTGTTGTCAAAACTCGCGCTAAACTGCAGTCAATTTAAAATCGCCATCAATTATGTATGATGGTTTGCCTTTCACAGCTTCGCAGAGGTATTGATTTATGTATTGTTGGCTTTGTGTTTGTGTGCATGTGTGTATGTTAGTTTGTAGCATCGCTGCAAACAGTTTCTCGTTAAAGGAATCAAAAATTACGATATTCCGTTATGGCTATAGCTAGCGGGATAAGCCCTCTGCCTCTAACTGTCAGTCTAGTCGTGCAATTTTTCATTGAATTAACTTCATTCGAATGAACGTGAAGTTGTTTCTTGTAGAAGGAAATGCAGGATAATGTGCATGTCCCTATATCCTATCTTCAAATTACTATAACTGTTATTAATTTATATTGTACGTATTTATTACTAGAAATAATATGTCTTTATTTCAAAAAGAGTGCGACGCGTGATTTGAAGCTGAACACAGCCTCCGTAGACAGAGGCACTTATTCACTCAGCTATCGTGATATCTTCGTTCATCATATCCTCCAGAAATATTGAAACAATATTTTTTGGCGTATCATTTAAAATGTAGAATATAATTATAGAACATTTTTTTATAGCCATTAACATTGTCATTTAACATTTTGTATACGAATTGGCAGTAATCGACCTACAAACGATCATTGACTTTCTACTTTTAATTAAAGCAAAGGCATTAAATATAGAGACATTTTAAATACGCAAAGAAGTGGCATTGCTTGGATTATGTCGGGTTTTATTCGCTGTCGTAACCTAAACTAGTCCATATCAGTCCATATGCTGGATTCAGTCATCACATTATTTTTGCCATGCTGCTCATTTGTCTTATTTATTGGTCCCTTTCAAAGCAAGCATCGTCCATTTATGCAAGTCTCCATGAGCCATCTTATTCCATCACTTATTCCTGCTTTCTTCGCTTATCAATCTCTAAATTTTAGATCCAAAAATATGTCAAGTTTAAAGAGAACACTTTTAAATTGCATTTTGCTGCAACATTTTGTTGCTAGTTCAATTCTTCCAATAGGTTTTGCTCTTTCATAAAAATCATTTTAGGAATTTCCAGAGTTCTCAGGTAATTTGCATTAGTAAAAATTCCAAGAATAACATCGTTATTTTTACATTGGTTGACTGGGCCACATTTTCATCTACATTCCGTGCAACTGCTTAGTCATTTGGTTATGCAGTCAACGGTAATTTAGCAAATCTACAAATAACAAAAATTGTTATTTCACAAATTGCACGAGCATACTTTGAATAACTGAGCTAAATTGAGTTGGAAATGCAAAGCACTTGTTATAAACGATATACACACGAATATGCCTAATCAATTGTTATAAAAGACGGAATAAATTCAGTTGAAAATAATGTAAGAAAAATTGGAGTGACTAAAAATAATGCAATAGATGGGCGTTTCGTTGATAATTGATATCTAAAGGGGTTGAATGATCGTTACTGTCAGATGTACGGTATTATAGTTACAAGTATAGTTGGTGCAACAGACCGTGTAAACGAGGTTTCGGTCAAGATTTCCTCGCCTTTATTTTTGTATGCTCGTTCTATTTTAGCACAAGATAACGGGAACTATAAATTTATTCTACAGCCATGTCTAAACGGGGTTGTAAAACTTTTCCTCTCCTCTCTGCGACGCTCTCAAAATAAAAGGATTGCTTGCCCTTTTGTGAAAAAAATGCAGAACAGCTGATAGTTTGACACTTTTTATGATTTACCAGCAGGCATGTTTTTGCCCAAATCTCACAACTTTTGAGAAAGAGAGAAGGTCAGTTACTCTCTCATCTGCACTCTCACTTACTGGTTTTTGGAGTACGGAAACGCTTTCTTGTTAATTCTGACTAAATTCTATAAAATCTGACATATTTTGACGAGTAGAAGAACTCAACTAATACTGTAGAAATACAATGGATATTATATCAATAGAAAAAGACAAATCTTTTGGTACATCAATATCCATATGTTTGAATGTATCGTCTATTCCTAACAGACATACGTACGTAAATCACAGAGACAAGTAAATAGATCGACAAGAAAGGGACATATTAAGGAATTAAGAGACAAACTGATAGATACCTAGAATTTTATTCTAGCATCGTCACTGTGATGCTGATATATTATTGTTACTTCGACTGTTATATTTTCATAATACCATCTTGAATTTTTGAACTTCTTAATTTTAATTGCCTAATTGTAAACCTTTCTTTCGAACTGTACCTAGTTCATCGATAGTAATCTTTCGATTGCAAGATCATGTTCTTGTATTTAAGAAAGAAAGCTTTTATATATTTTTGTATTGTCTTCTTCTTGCTTCTTCAGCCAATTTGCATTTATTGACAGTAACATTAAGTAGAAATTAAAAATTAAAAAATGTAATTAAACTCAATTGAAATTACACGTTCTAATCTGATTTACTTACAAACCGTCACCATTGAAATTCGAAAGCCTTCGCAGGCCAAAATAAATTCTGCAGATTGAATTGTGACTTTTGGGAACTGTTAGTTGGGTAGGAAAAATATGTTGTTCCAAGTTCGCATGAGATGCAGATAGACCATTCAATTCCTTCGAGTAATTGTTGCTATAACAAAAGCACAGATATTAACTTTCAGCTTGATTTTATGCCTGAATAGGCAGGATTAAAAAATTTCACAGTCTTAGATTCAGCATAAAATTTTTAGATATTTCGCGAGTGTTTTTTGATAATTCTGCACTTGAGACAAAACTGAAATATAATTTATGGCAATGTTCTTATATCGCTATATTAAAATGCTTGGTCTTTGCCTCAGCGATATTATCTTATTGGATCAACAAGTTTGCTGTATATCTATCAGTCACAGATAGTAGGACAGCCAGACAGTTGCTAGAGGCTTATATGCAGCTTAAGGTACTATATACAAATGTATATAGAATAATATAAAAGTGGCAAATTCGCACTGAATAATTTTTACTGTGATTAAGATTTTTTGCTAGCGCGATTATGTGCATACATACATATACCTTTATCTGCTAGAACACGTAATTGTTTGTCAAGCTAGTAAACAAAATATCACATCTTAAAGTTAGCTTAGACGAGTACAACTTGACGAGAGGAAAATAAAGAGATAAAAATATAAAAAAAATTTAAGCGGAAGAATTTTTGCTATTTCATGAAAATGAGCAGTTTTCATTGCTTATATAAGAAACTTGTTTGCAAATGTCGTGTAAATACGCGCTGCTGCAACGGACATAGAATGTCAAATGTGCCGTTTATCGTAACGGTAAAATATATATACACACGTACATATACATATATGTACATAGGTAAGGAGAATAACGCGGTTTTTTAGAGCAAGGAGTGGAGTAGCAGTGCCTCTGCCGTCATTGGCCCATGTAAACGCATATGCATATGAGAAGTGCTGGAAGCAAGTCGTTGCATTTCGATGTTACAAATAAACCGGAATAGAATTTGCTGTTGAAATATGCCAATACGAAAAATGCATACAAATGCCCAAAAAGCAACAAAAGCAAAATGTAGTGTTCAATTGTTGACACGTAAAGTTGCACATTCTGGCAACTGAAGAGAGTGCAGGGTTGCATTGCGGTTGAAAAATTCACATTCTTCTAAGATAAACTTTCAATACTTGTTAGAAAATAGCACATATTAAAACAGTTGTAAAATGCGGACACGTGGATAGAAGTCTCCTATTTTTACAAAATGCAAATGTAGTTAAAGAAAGATATAGGCAGTGGATAAGTGCTCGGTCCCTGATGCGAGAGGTCACTGGTTCGAAACCCAGCAGATGATTATTTGATTATTAATAACAATTTTAATGATTTGGAAACAGCCAATAATATTCATAGAGTCGAAGAGATGCCCAAAAAGCTCTCAATAAGACAAATTGGCAAAAGAAGCATCGAGTATATAAATGAGTCGCTTTTGCACACGCTTTTATATAAACATTTCTCTTGCAAGACCCCATATACTACTGTGCCTACTTCATCTGCAGTCTTGTAGCCATCAGTATACCAAACGAGATGGTCGCTTGTAAACTTCGGTCTATTATATTTTCACATTTTCTCCGTTTGGGAATGTTACCGACATTGACTGATGTTGTATTTGGGTTCGCAGTAGTCACCAGAGTTATCAGATGAATTCTGAGAGTTTTTTCCGCATGCAAGAGTGAGCAGGTATTTTTAGTAGCTCCTCAAGAACAGAGGTTGGGGTTCTCATATATAGTAGTATAATTCGGGGCCTGCTCGGAGTTGTTTACTCTAATTTCATTGTTGCGAAAAATTCAAATGAAATTTATGCTATTTCCGGTTTTTTAACTCACATCTTATCGAAGCTGTTGCCTTTATGGTAGAGTAATTGAATTGTTTTATTAAGATTTTTCGGGAAAGGTCAGCTAAATTAAAATAGGAATATTTAACATATTTTCCAAATAAATATTATAAAGAACATCAGCACAATTTTGGCAATGCGATTTTGAAGCAGGTTTTAAAATTTCCCAACAATGCAAAAAATCAAGGTAACCATAAAATGCCAGAGACAAAGTCGCAATGCCTGAAGAACGATGCAGTCTTTCACAAAAGCGTTGATCATGCTTCAAACAAGGTGATAAAATCTTTAAAGAATTCAAGAAATATTAGACAGCAACAATTGGCATTCTGGCAATTAATAAAGTTCTATAGCTGTTGGTTGGGCGCTTCAAATGAAATGTAAACTTTTTATTGAAAGCTCACATGCAAGCAAAACGCCTCCACATATGCAATGACCATAGCAAATTATAAATATTGCAGTTTTGGTTTGAGGAAAAATGAACACCTCCTTCAAAAAACTACTCATGACTACGCCAGTGTGTGTTAAAAACAGGTTGTTGTTGCAGTCTTACCAGTAAAAATCGTAAACAAAAGGCAGGCAAGCAGCGTTCTGTGGCTCGCTCTCTTCAGCGCCGCCGTTTTCGTTCGTTGTTGTTTTTGTGAATTTTTATTTTTCGGCTGTGGTTGCTGGTATCTGCACGTCCCTGCGCTGCAGGCTTGTTTGGCGCGGTAGATGCGTTTTAGAACTACAAGCACTTTCACAGCTGAACGTCGTTGAGCAACTGTTGCAGGCGCTTCAATTGCTACTTGTAGAACCGTTATTTAGACAATGGCTAACGCTTGCCTTTATTGTTGTTGTAGTAGTAGTACTTTTGTGCTGTTATCACAACAAGCGGATAAGCTTATGCTTGTCACTCACAACATCAAACTGCTACAGCGTCAGATAATGTATCTCAGTAACTGTCTAGCTTATTCATTGATAAGCAGATACAATTTTTCTTGAATCTTTATCTCAAGCACTTCACAGTTTGCCGCCTTTAGTAAGGTATATGCACTAACAATTTAAGTAAAGCGTTTATTTTCACACTATCATGAGCATCACTTTCAATAGAGCAGAGCTAAAATTTTTTTTAAAACCTTAAGTTTGAATCACTTCTTGTTTTCCACTTGAAGTTTTTTCATTCTATTGAAATTTGATGCGAAATTGAAACTTGCCACTCGGCACGCACGTTCGTTTTGCGCTCGCGAGTGATGCTGCGCGCTTGTTGTTGCTGGCAGAATGATTGCACGAGTCTGAGTTGCTCGCCGGCCCTGCACAGCGTCGCTGACATCGTGGAAACAACAGACACTGTTACCTGGCTGCTATTGCTTTCGGCCATATATTGAACCCGCATCTGCTGTCGTCTCTTCGTCTCTCACCAGTCAGCTGTGCTGCTAGTTAACAGGCTTTTCTGCATATGCGCCTACAGTTGCCTGCCCCTCCCCCACCCTACATGTTCCATAAAAGAACTGTTCTGAGTAGCTTACATTATTTTCCACATATTTAAGCTTGCTCTGTCATTAACATTTTGACTGAATATGGAAATTAGTAATATTATTCTTGCTTTACAGTCAAGCTGCAGCTAGAGTGCTTTTTTTTTTACAAATATTCGCCGCCAGCTTTTGTTTAGTTTAGAATGTGTTTGTAGTGTTGTCTTGTTTTTGTGCTTTTTTCTAGCAATTCTCACTCTCACGCTCTGCATTTCAGTGTTGCTTACTACAAGCAAAATTCAAGTTGATTTTAGTATTATTAATTTTAACTAAACTGAAAAGCTTTACATTAGATTAGAGTAAAATGTAAGAAGAAGAAGTTGATGTAATGCAAATAATAGTCTTATACATTGACATGTTTTTTAAAATTAAACTAGTATATATCAGAAATTAGCTTACAAAGATTTGTTAGCATCAAAATTGAAACAAGAACAATAAAACATGAATTTCAGGGTTCTAGACTACAACAACGACTACGAAATGGCAATTTAAAAAAAAACACGTTCAAAGCAAATTACATTGCCTAAGAAAAGTGAGCATTAGGACAGCTTAAAGTTTAAGGGACGCTCTAAAATGAATATAATGAACCGTTTAAAAAAAATTTCTTTTGCTGTACACATTATAATAATTTAATTTAAAAAAATTTTTATAGTAGTTGCAGTTTTGTTGCTAATCAAATGTGGAGAATTTAAGTGAAAAGCTCAAGCCAACCTTTGCAATCGTCTTGTTTGAGCTTACCACTTTGTAAAATGCATATTTAATGCATATTTTTTTAGAATGAAGTTGAAAACATGAGTAAATGTATTTATAATATATAATCACAACTAGCAATCGTAACTGATGAATTTAGGCAGGACTGATCGAACGAACTTGATGCTTGAAAACATTATCGACACGAAGAGATAAATTGAACTTTATAGTTGTCTTTTCACTAACATTTAAACAGCTACATTATGTGGTATGGGCTTTTAGCTGACAACACTGTTGCTGTCTGGAAATGAGCTTTATGTTAGAGCAAAGCTTTCTACTTGCGGCGAAATAAATTTCCCATTTAACATGCGCTGTAAATGCCAAAAGCTCTTGCGCTCAGCTTTTAACAGTCTTCTTCTCATACTGAAATTGTTCTGAATTTGACTTCCGCTCGTTGTTGCACCGCGCTCAAGCGGAAGTCGTTCTGCACTTCGCAGGCGGAAATTGCAGGTATTTACATTTGTAAGTACGCGCTTTGCATTGCAATCCCTGGCTTAGAGCTTGTCGCCGGTTCTTTGCCGCTTTCAGTTTTTTTTGTCTTTTTGGCTTGTGCTAGTTTCGAATTGCCTTTCTTTGCGGCATGACATTGAACAGATTTTTAGTCGGTTTTCTTTATTACAAATAGTTCGCTTGTTTGCATTGTTTTAAAAATGTATTTGATTGATCTTTTGTGTAAAAAATATCGTTACTGCTCTTTTTTCAATACAAAAAGATGCTTTTGCTTTGTCGTGTATTTTTAGAAGTTTGCACTTTTTTTAGAAGTAGATTTGTATTCACTTTTTATTAGATTGTGCATTGATTAAAGTGATTTTTGATATTTGCTACTAATTAAAGTAGATAGCGATGATTCCTTCTACGGTTCATGTAAGAAATGTTTCTATATTTATGCTATCGATTATTGCAAAAAGTTTCTCACAAAAGTATTAACAAATTTAAATTTTACAGAACAGAGTTAATACATTTTCCATTCATTATAAGGCACAAAAGCTCTGAAATAAAATTCAAGTGCATCTTTGAATTTACTAAGCTTGCAAATAGTTTCATAGGAAACATTTATTCGAAGTTTGTACTGAAATTTTGGAACGCTATAAATTTTCTGTTTATGACAACATTTTAATATTTCTTTACCAGAGGTAAAATTTATTTCCTAGATCTTTAATTTAGAAATTTAGCTGAGTTTTTCAAAAGAATGTAGTATGTTAGGTAGGTAGGTTAAGTGGTCGTCTCGAGGATATCACAGGCCAAAAGGCCCATTGTGTTACCACGTGGGGGCTATTGTAGTATGTTAGCCGAAGATGACGTCAAAGCTCAATGACTCCCGGGAATGTAGCCTTTGTCAAGGTCCTTCCAATAATATTTCAAACCTTAAAATTTGACATCAAAAACCGATAAAAAACTACAAGAACTTTATTTGGAATAAAAAATAAAAATGTGTCTGTAACTTTTTCGAGTTGTTTGTTTGTAAACAGCAGCCACTTCAATTTTTCTCCAACATATATCGACATATGAACTTATTTACCAGACTATCAGATATATTCGATTTGGGTTTGGTTGTATGAACACTTAATTTTTTATGAAGACAAAATGTTGTTATATATCAATTTCTTGCAACTGAACTTGCCTGTAGGCCAAAGGTATTAACCTATATTTTTGGCAGCGTCTATAATGGAAAATCGCTGGTGTTGCGAATGCGGTACAATTGGCACATAACGGCGCATAAATGCAAACACACACTACTTTATACACAGCCGCAGTTGCAGTTGGGGATTCGGATGCACACCGCCACATGCGACGACACCAAAACATGCGCATATTTGCCGCAGTATGCGGTTGCTGTTTGTGTGTGTGTTTGTGTTTGTGTGTCGGTCGCATTGTCAGCTTACGCCTGGAGCGACGCACTGCCGCCTCGTTGCGCATTATGGTCAGCTGTTTGTCGCATTGGCAGCAGCGCCAAATGGCGGAGATGATAAAACGGCCAAATAAAATGCAAATTTAGTGCGAGTGTGTCCTTTCGTGAGTCTAGAGGCACAACATGCAAAGCTGGGTAATCGAAATTTTAAATTCGACATTCAGAGTTTATTTATTTATTTAATTTTTCAATCTACTGGGCTTAGCCCTTACGGATTAGTTATAACTTAAATCTAACTGAAATATAAATAACTTATTATTAAGAGAAATGCCTATACAGGTCTTGTTTAATACTGGCCCCACTCTGTTGCAGGTCTAGGTTCTTAGAAGCAGAGTTGAAGAGAGTAAGGCACCTGGTAATAGCTTCATTGCATCCATAGGCAGTCCTGTCGTAAGGAATGTGGAAAGTCTGCAAGTCTCTCAGACTTCTACTAGGCACATGCAAGTTTAAAAGCTCCAAGAGCTCAGATGAGTTCTTATATCTATATTCATTATAGATATATATAGATACTTTATATCTTTTCAAGTACAGTTACTTCATATTTCCATTAAAAAAATCAATCACCAACCTTTATACTACTTAACTTAATTAAGATTTAATAATTTCCCATTTCATTGAGCACATTTCAAATAGAATTTTGTAATAGATTAAAAAGTAAACCGACGCATCAAAACTCAGCGGATATATTTCTAAATTTTTATACATTTTGGCAAGAGATCAGCTGGATTATTTTATTAGTTATGCAAAAAAAAAGAACATTTTTGGCCCTTGTCAAGGCTTCCAAACGACACGTGCTAAAAGTACCATATGCATTTGCAACTGAAAGATTTGAATTATGCAGAGATCAAGTTTTTATTGGGAGAAGAAAATTATGCGTATTTTATTTTAAATAATATATATATAAATATGTCTAATTTTTGTATTTTGCTGAATTTTTCATCAAGTCCTCAGAAATAAGCAGTTTCAATAGGAATGCAGACACTTCCTTCGAGGTCTTTACGCAACATATATTACCTAGGTAACAAAGACTGGTCTTTATCATTGCATGACATACTTTTAGACACAGGTAATTCGTTTAAAATTAAGATATAAGCTCAGTCTCTTTCTTAATATCAGACCTTGATAATGGCAAAAAAATTTAGACTTGCATACATATTAAAAACAACAGAACCAGCTTTCGAAGAAGTTACTAACATACTACAAACTATTTTAAGCCATTATTTAATTCTTGTATTTTTAAGTGTCAAAATCGTTCGAAGTTTTCAATTTTCGATATTTCACAACATTAATTTATGCGAAATTCGAGCAGATTCAGCAAAACTAATGCTGGTTTCGTATTCAGTTTTTCAAGTTTACTATGAAATAGCTGGAATAGCTGCCGATTTTATAACAAAACCGATTGATCCTAACTATTCGCAATTTTAGAGGTACCATTTCTCACTTGCCTTATTAAGAGTTCGACAAAAGCCAACTTAAAAGGATATGCCTCAAAGAACTGTTGCATTATCATTTTCATTGAGCTACAACCCAAAAGTATAAACTGGAAAAAAGGGCTTACTTTTTAAGTACTTTGGGAATAAACCCGGAATAATGCAACAGTTCTTTAAATGCATTTTGCTTAAAAGCTCTAGAGTTCCCGACTCACATGCCAATGGAATAACTTTGCTGAATTTGTTGCATATTTATGGAAGTGAGCATTTAACAGTGAAAATGCAAATGAGCTGTTACATAATATTGCTTTACAACACTGCTCATTATATCATAATGTACAACACTAATATGGCATATTATATTTAGTTCATCGAACGACTCTATACGTTTAGTGAGTCGATGCTTATTCTCTATACCAGTGATTCAGGCACTCTATTTTTGGTATGCGGCCTTGTTACTAAAGTGTTTGACTAAAATTAATTTAAAAAATATTTTTATAGTCTTTGGAATAATGTAAAGTATTGCAGTCGCGGCCAGAATTGCTGCCATTTGAGACTTAAAATATCCGCGTTGAGGTTGAAAAGGTTAAAATGGGTTTTATATGGGAATTTTTGAATTTTGTTCAGTGGAGTCATGCCACTTAAATAGCTTTAAGAGGGGCACATATGCCAAAAGGGCACAACGGCAGAACAGGCAACGTGCATATTTAGACGCTCAAATATTTGCACTAGCTAAATCCACTCGCTAGTAGCCCCCTTCACCTTTTACCTACCGCACTTGCAATTTTGTGGTTTGCCGCGAACATGCCGCATTTTTGTGAGTCTCTTGATTGTATGGCCACCGAAATCAGTTGCAGCTGCTCTGCGTGTGTTTACGTCTGCTGCGCTGAGCTTTGTTTACATGCAAAAGCGTATCTGTGTGTTTGTGCGTCTGCTTTCTAACTGCGTTCAATTGCAATAAATTTGCGCTGTTTAAGCAGAATGCAAATGGTTTTTTTGGGTGTGTGTGGCAGTGCCTGCTCTATTCTTTTACTGCCAGCATTGCTTATTAGATTGCATGTGTGTGTGTGTTTGTGTGTGATAAAGTGTTGGCAATTCGTACAAACTGCAAATAAATGTGGCAACTGCATTTTCAGCTATTTCGCGGTCATTCTAGGAAGCGTTAATTTTTCTCCTGCTGTTCAAGCTCATTTCGGCCACATTTAAAAGTCGCTTAATCAGCTCGAAATGAGCAGGCTGCTGCATGTGGTTTTCCATTTAAAATTCATTCGCATTAAAATTTCAACACTAAAATTTGTTTATCATAAATCAAAGCGCATTATTACGAAAATGTTACTCATACGACCTCGCTGGTGAAATTATTACAATTTCGCTTTTAATCAATATTTTGCGCTTGTTATTTTACTGAACTTAATGAGCAGACACTTAAAACTACATGAAAACGTATGCATGTATGTGCATTTGTATAAAGTTAAAGTTATCTGTTGGCACATTTTGCATGAGTAATTACAGAGCGAATGCGCTTTGAGCTTTGAAATGAAAGCAAACAAACTCAAAAAGGCAATTATAAATTTTTCGATTGGAATAACGAAAAGTAGATTGTTTGTATTTTTTCTTAAAGTTTTTGTCTATAATTGTAGTTCAGCTTTTTGTTGCTAGTATAAAAATGCACGAACGCCATTAAAAAGGCAAAACAATCTTCTTTCAAAAAATATCAACTAATTTATTAATAATAAGAGCCCGTGTAAGTGAGGCTTAGGCCAAGCTGCCTCACATAGACTTGTGTGTAATCGTTGTGTAGGAAGCGCCATTTCAATCTGGTTCATTGAATAACTTTTACAACTCTCAACCGATCAATTGTTCAGTTTCAACGTTTAAGAAATGCCAGTTCAGTACAATTTAAACCATTAATCCGATATACACCAAAAGAATAGTTTACATTACAATGAAAACTGTTGAAGCTGAGCTGGATTTTTTGGAGCGAATTCTAATGACCGACGAGGCGTATTTCACACTCTCTGGCGCCGTCAACCAACAGAATTGTGACTTTCGGAGCATCAATAATCCTCAAATAACCCAAGAAACAACAAAATTTGTTTTATTTGGCTATTCTCTTCAGAGCTGGGGAGAAAGTCAATGGTGATCGATATCGGTGGATGTTGCCACGCATTATGCTAATGGATGAAAAAGGTCTAAAATACTTCCGGCTCCATCAAGCACAGCGCGACATGCCACACTGTGCGCCCAATAGTTGACTATTTGCATCAGAAGTTCCCAGGAAATGTGATGCCAAAAAATGGCGAAATTGACTGGCCATCAAGATTTGGCTCCACCAATAGCGTCAACATCAATAAATATGTCACTTAATCACAATTGTTTTCGAAAAAAACCTTTCAACCATGGATCATCGACAATTTATTGTTTTAATAAAAACTCGAAGGCATTATCTTCCTTTTGAATCACCAGTGACGGTTAGTAATGACATGGAGAAGTCAGCAAAATATGTATATATGACGCGCCCAGAGCAAAAACGACTTTTATACCTGCACAGCGCATGTGCGCAATGAGGCGAAAATTGACACTCGAAGCGTTTTTGCTCTGTGCGCGTCATATGTAGTATGTATAATTGTCGAAACAGCCGGTAGAGATATGCCGCATTTTCTAATGATAAAGGATACTTTCGGAGAATTGTCCAATTCACATTGTTAAATGTTATCTTTTTATTTACTAAATAAAAGATTCGATTAAAATTTGCAAATAACAAATTTGAGCGCCAAAACAAAACACGTAATAAAACTCGGTTCATAGAATTGAAACCTTTCAAATTTCTCTCACTCAGATTCATTGTCAGATTCAATGCCCTGCAGATTCAGCACAAAAAAGGTTCCATCTCTGCGGGCGGAAATTGCCAGAAATTAGATCTCCGTTTCCGCTTTTGTAGCTTTTCAACGTTGGTCTGTTGCTGTGCTGCAGGCGCGCCTGGATGCCAGAGAGGCCAGGAGGCAAAGAGGAATCCCTCGCAAGTAAAACAAAAAGCGTGCAACTATTCTGCAGTGGCGTGCAACTTTTGCAACGAAACTAATCAAATTTGGTTCGTTTTGTAGGAGTGCAAGATGCATGATGCTTTGTGCTGCTCCCCATTCGAGCTGGCATAATCCATAACGAATTTCGTTGTTGTTGCAAATTGATGTGGGAAATTGGTGTGCGGTGTATCGCGGCTAATTTGATGCCGATGTAGTGTGGTGCTGTCCGGTGCGGAGCGGTGGGGGTAGGGAATTAAATTGTATTGCACCAAAAGAGTGAATGTGTATGTGTAAATATATTTGTATGTGTCATAAAGTGTGAATGTGTATGTGTGAATGTATGCCATTGACTAACAAAATATGTGGAGTTCAAGAAATATTCACAGTCTTCAGACAGACTTAAACGAAATTTATTTAATTAGAAATCTAAACGAATGTATGTATGTAAGACTTAAACGAAATTAGAAATTTAAACGAAAAATCAAAAAAATATTTACTTAAAATTAAGGGAAATGTTACAGAAATTTAACGAAGATACAAAGAAATTTAAAGAGATATAAATTCATTGAAATTGTAATAGTAATTGCAATGCAATTCTAATTATAATTGATATTTTTTTTGTAATTGAAACTATAATTTTTGTTGTAGCATTTGCATTTCATTCGTCATTATAATTTTAGTTGTAGTGTTTGTATTAATTATGTTTCCTCTTCCTAGTGTAACCAGATTAGATATCTTATGAATCTCAACTAGCAATGAATTATGCCATTGAGCAAATTGTCGTAATATATATCTTTGTATAATACAAATTAATCGGATTAGTTGTGGCTGTGCAGTGAAGCAAGTGAAGCTGTAATTGTAATTATTATTGTTGGAAAAGCTTGTGATTTTTAGGGGTAAGGCAATATGCGCTTTGAGAGCGCATGTGACTTGGCTTGGGATTCCGAGCGAAAGCGTTGGGTTTAGGTAGCATCCAGAAATACCAAAAAGGAACGAAAGAAAGCGAAAGGAGAATTTTTGGTTGTATGGGATTTTATTGAGCGGTGTTGCTTACCAATAAAGATGTTTAAAGTGGTGTGGACTGGCTGCTGGCAGATGTACAAGTGATCTCTCGTAGAGCAGCCATGGAGCTAAATAAAGGTTCTCAACATAACGAGTAATGGCTGCACCTGCAACACAGCTAACTGCAGCGTCATCTGTACGTGAGTGTGTACAAATAAAATGCTTATATCTATCGCGTTTGGCTTAAACAATTACTATATTTGGAATTGAAACTGTATGTGTAAATATGTTTGTAAAGAAATTTAATTCGCTCGCAAATATTTTTTGCCTTAATGTGTTTTGTATATGGGGACTATGAAATTTTGGTCCAGTTTATCTACTCTCACTCGAGATGACCACTTAACCTACCTACCTACCTACCTACCTACCTACCTACCTACCTAGCTACACTCACTCCAAAATTATTTGTTAAACAAAAGCCACACAACAAAAGAGCAACAAATTATTTCGAATTTCTATTCGTATTGCTTTTTTCAAGCGTCTGCATTAAATTTTTGCACGGCAACTTTTGCGGCGCATTTGGCCGGAAGAAACAAAAGTACAGAGTGCTATAAAAGCATACATAAATGCATACAAGCACATATGTATCTATACAGCCACTCTTAGTAATAGTAAGAAGAGTGCTGAACTAAGCTATATGGCAGCATACACAGCGGAGGGGGCGACTAAAGCTATGCCCCCACTGAGCGAATGTTTGGCGGCGGCACCATAGGGAATCGGAAAGAGAACGCGAGCGTGGTTATATTGGACGGAGCCGGATTTTATTTAGAGGCAAAGAAGGTTGTAGCTACGGGCGCTCTTAATTTAGGGGCGCCGAAAGAAAGAAGTTTCTTTATTCATACAGACACAATAGCCCTATTCACTATCTTGTGCATTTGAGATTGCGAATTTGTGCAATAGTAAGCATTTGCCATCAATTGTGAGCGGTTTTAACGGTTTAGTTTTCAACACTTGTAAAACACGAAATTCGCAGCTGATTGGTAATAGCGAATATTATTTTGTACAGGAATTTTGGCTTTCACAATGATTGTCGAAAGAGAGCTTAAAACAACGATTGGTGGATTCGTTAAAGACAAAGCTGCAATGCAAGCTCTTTCTAATGCTTTTCTCTTTCTTATTGAATACACATTAGTTTAAACATTTTGGCTCGCTCTTCTTCTTCTTTTTCACCAGCTGTCAGTTCAAGCTGTCAAAGATCACACTTAGCTGGTTTGATCGATTTTAAGCTCTTTCATTTTAACTAAATCCTAAATGGCGCCTCAATATTAAATCTATATAGGAATGTCAATTCCGATGAGGATAAGTGATGCCAGCAGCCTTAAATCCGCACCTGATAGCGAGTAAAATATACCACGCTATTTAGCATGAGCAGCAGCCAGAGCTCTTTAAAGATTTGCACCTCACATCGCCACATCGGAGGAAAAAGGGACGACAAAAACGTTCAGAAATGTGGTAACTCTATGTGCAACAGTTGCAGGTGGCAGCCAAAAACGCTGACAATCTGAGTGTATGCGTGAGTGTGCAGCTGCAGCAACCCACATTGCACTTTGAGTGCCTTCCGGCGTGGTTCAGTTTTTCGGATGCCATTTTTCATGTCAATTTCTCATGGGGATTTGCATCCTTGCTGTTGGCTCGGCTCCGGTTGCAGTCTCCGGTTGCTGCCTCTTGCTGTTGTTGTTGCTATTCTGGCAGTCGCTGCTGTTGCGCTTGCTGCTTTTAAGCTGCCATTTGTTCTTGTGGCACAGACAATGCCGTTGCTCTGCTCACTGATTTGTGGCAATCTGACACTGGCAGCGCGCTTCTGCCCCATTTTCGTACAGTTTAAAAGTTTCATTTCCACATGCGCCAGACTTTCATATGAGTTCGTGGTAATTGTGATGAATAAATTGAAAGTGAGTATTTTGCTGAGAGCTCAGAATATTTAATTTTGTTCAGCTTTCAAAGTTATTTTATTTGCAAAGTTCGAAAAGCGCTTACATCCGTAAATTAATATTTTCCAGAAGACAAAACATTTTATTTTCTCTTTATCCTTTGAGTTTTTTGAGCATATTTTTTCTTTGAAATGTTGATGGACAATGAGATGAGCTCTTTTCGAAATTTATGCGAAAAATTGGGTGATTTAAATTGCACAATGACATTAAAAAAGCATTTTAATTAAATGAAATATGTATATTCCTGCATACAATTATGCTCCTATAGCCACTGCAAGATACCCTCATTCTTCAACAGTAGACAAGTTTGGACAGCAACTTTTGTATTTGATAGTGCAAAAGTTTCATTGATCCTTTCGTAATCAATGAAGGGACGGCTTAAGACTTCACTGGGGATTTCAGCTTTAAAAATTTACTCTAAAGCTTTGGAAGGAAACTTTAATTTTTTACCACTTTTTTTGTTGAGATAAGTCCATTTCGAGCATTTTTAAGAAAGTCAAAACTTTTCAGCAATATGAAAATCAAATATGATACCTTCATTGTCAATAACTATCAATCTCTTTGTGGCTGTATATCAAGAAGAACTTTACGGATAATTAAAAAAACTTGAGCTACTTTTAAGTGTATTAAAATAATGATAATAATTGATTGGCACAACAGCCCGTGTGGGCTTAGGCCTAGCTTTCTCTCATTAACTTGTGTGTGCTTGTCATATTTTTCACAAATTAGCGGGACCTACATTAACCGAATCCGAACGGGTTGAGAAACTTCTCATGGCAAATAATATTCTCGGAGAATTGCCAATTCATTGCGAGAAGTGGCGCCGCGCAAAGAAACAATTTGAAAACAAATGTTCTTTTTATTAGATGTTATGTGCCCGGCTGCGCGTTGAACCGAGGGCATTCCGCATCAGCGACCAAGCACTTAGTCCACTGAGCCACCGCGGCGTATTAAAATCTGAATTAAATATAAATGAAATCAGGTGAAATAAAATTCAAATTGTTGCTTTGTAAACACTTAAATCATATTGGATTCAAAAACTATGTTTAAATAAAGAAATAAAAATGCAATTTCAATGATCAACTTATACGTTTTTTTTATGATTTTATCCAGTGTGTTATGCTTGAGCTTCAACGAAGTGAAATAATGTATCTCGTTCAAACAATTATTGCGCAGCTATTTAGGTGTATACACAATTCTGATGGATAATAGATCCGATCTTGGAAGTTTGAAACAGTGAAACATTATATATTTTTCAATATAGTTTTTATGTTATCAGTGCTCATGATATTTTGTGGCGTATCCCTGACACGGATTGGAATAACTTGACAAGAAACTGTCATAGATTCTAAGCTAAAAAAGAGAAGACTCTTTCCGTAACATTGCAATTTCCAACAGTACAATATCAAAGATCTGTTAAATTTTGTGCATATAAAAGAGGTTTCTAAGGAAAAACAGTAGCTTTACTAACAGTTTTGGCTGTGTGTATTAGGGCAATGCGACACTCGACTACATGCACAAAGCAACAAAGTAATTGTAAATAAGTGCTGAAGGAATATACGTTAATGCAAATGCGGCAGCGGCATGCGGCGTATGAGTAACCTCGATTTCGCTTGGTATTAATGTTGCGCATACGCCATCGTGCCTTTAAATGTTGTATTAAGCCAGTTGCAGTTTGTGCTTAATTTCCAACAACAACAACAACAACCACACAGTTTGTTGCAATTTAGAACTTTAGCTACACAAACAAACTAAACAGAAAAGGCTGACAGTAGCGAATGAAGGCGGAAATGAAAATTAACATTTGTCCTTTCGCTTTTTTTTTTGTAGACGTGACGTTTTGACAATTGCTGCTGCTCTTTTTGCTTTTTGGTGTCATTTTGATTGTGGCGCTTTAAAATTGAATGAGCTTTCGCAAGATTACCCGCGCATAAAAAGCATAAAACGCGTAAAAACATCAAAAGCACAAGCAGCACAAGAAGGGAGAGCGGCATGAGGCAGATGCGCGTAGTTGGAAGCATGAGCGGCAGCGCCATTTGCAAATGCTACTTGTGTTAGTCTGTCTGTGTGTCGATGTGCTTGTGTATATGTATTTATGCAACGGTAAACAGAACGCTTAAAATGTGCCACGCTCGACGCACAAGGACACTGCCAGCGTTCCCGTCCCTTTTCTGCTCCACTGAGGGCAGCCGTTGCTGCGAAAGAGTCTGCACTTTTGGTATGTGTGTCACATATACAAAGGTATTTGTGTGCAGGTGTGTGTATTTGTAGATGCTAGAGCACATAATGGCGGTCAAACTCGGTTGCGTGTAAATTGCATATGAGGCTTCGGGATTGTTGCTTGCTGCTGCTTCTTCTTCTTCTTCTTCGCTGCATTACTTACTTACTTTCAATAAATATGCTGCTATTCCTGGCAAGTTCAGCAGAGGGTAAACTATGATAAGCCATGCAAAGCTACGAAGGAAGCATAGGGTAGTAAGATATACAAATGATGGAGTTGTATGCTACTTGCCCAATTCAAGTTAAATTGGGCTAGGTTAGGGCATTGCACCGTGAGATGTGGCATGATTGGTTGATTTGTTATGAAAGAGCACAGCTTTGCAAAATAATTCATTTCAATATGCTCAAGCTGTAGAAGAGCTAAATGATAAAATTGCAAAACTGTAGAACTTCGATGTAAAATGGGGATTAATCTATGCAAAGCCATCTGTATGCAAAGGACAATATTTGACAGCTACTGTATTTTAAAAAGGATTTTAACAATTTATATGTTAGAGAAATTAAAATTTTTTAAGAAATCATTCTTATTTTTTGGAAAATTTCGGATGATTTTTAACTTGTTTCTATGTACATAGTTTCGTATGCAAAGGACAATATTTGACAGCTACTGTATTTTAAAAATGATTTTAACAATTTATATGTTAGAGAAATTAAAATTTTTTAAGAAATCATTCTTATTTTTTGGAAAATTTCGGACGATTTTTAACTTGTTTCTATGTAGTTTCGCTGTTTCGATACAATATTGCCATTGGAGTAATATTACTAGCATTTCTTTATGGCTTGTACGATTGAAACTGAATACATTTTAGCCCTTCTGCACAAATTCAAATTCTACCCCTCATAAACAATTTGTGGGTCAATTTGACCGAACAGCAAAAACACATCAGTATAATGGTAAATTCAATTTTTTTTATATTATTTCAACATAAAGTACACAAGTTCAAAATTTATTTTATTAAAAGTAGATTAATTTTGGCAGTTTAAGCACATAACTGCCTTCACAGTATGCTGTTTGCATATAAAACATTTGCATTTATCGCAATTGAATGCTTGTTTGAGTTTTTGGAATGTGGACAAAGAAAACATCTTTGTCTTTTACCCAAGAAGCATGAGGGAGACTCTTGAAGTTGAATGACCTTCGAAGTACTGGGAGCGTCTGCCACCGCTTCTTCCTGGATTTTTGCTACAACTCTTTTCGCAGAAGAACCATAGGGCATTCGCTTTCGGCGCGCAATGTGCGGGGTTATCAAAGTTGTAGCCAAGTCTACTAAATATAATCGGCGTTTGAAATTTTTGTTACTGTTCCATTCAGGATTAAGTTCGGTCCATATTACATATGCGTTATATCCCGAAACATCGACCATATTCGAGAACAGTGCAACCGGCCAGCGCTTTGTTTGGCGTTTACATGTGTAAGTTGCAACTAACTGGTCTAGAGCATCAATACCTGCTTTAGTAGCATTACAATGATGTATTATTTCGGATTTCTTTTTCTTATCATCTCTTAATTCTGCCGTATGATGAAGAGTACTCATTTAACACACACGCATTTGATATTGATGCACATACATATGTCTGAACTTTTTGTTGGTGGTCAAAATGACCCACAAATTGTACATGCGTACGTAAAATCTTCAAAATACAATAAAAAAAAATTGGCTATTCTTTTGACTGAGGATATGAAAAAGTTTGAAGAGCGTGAAGCAATCCTAAGATATAATTTTAGCCGTTTGTTCTTTAAAATTGGGTCATTTTGATCCAATTTGTGCAGAAGGGTTAAATTATTTATAGATATATAAATGCCAACATCAAATATGTAAGAATTTATAAAATTCTACTCAGGTAGAGTAATCCAACTATTGAAAAGAGCGTATAATAACTTTTTGACACAATTGTCAATGTAATTGTTGAAAGAGGCGGCGTACTAGAAAAGGACATAAAGGAGTTGATATGCCTGGCCTTTTTTCTATTCGGGGCCACAGAGAGAGAGAGATAGTGAGAGAGAAGGAGTTATACGAATTGATACGGCTGGCAAGCAAGCTTTTCATTCTGCTGATACTAAATTAGTAATACTAATACACTGCTCAATTTTTATGGCTTGAGTGTCCTTTAATTAATGTATTCAGAAGCAAACAAGTTGATAATTAAAAGTCTGTGTGAGAAGAAATGTTATATAGAAAGGGTTTTGTTTATATTTTAATGATATTTCAGTGTTCTTTACGCGATGCTATTGGACCACTGAAGGGCAACCTTGCTATTGTCCATTTATTTGTGTGTGATTTAAATGATTGTGGGATGCGCTTCAGGCCTCAGCAGCCAGTCTTTTTAAAAATTGTAATTAAGTCACTTTCTTTAAATAAATAATAATTATAATAAACACATGAGGCACATGAAGCTATAGAAGACAGTATTCTTGAGTTTGCACATAAAAGAAGCAAAATTCGATTACTCCTTCGGCATCTGAAAATTTGTAAAAAAAAATTATTATATCAAACATGCTTGTTGTTAAGTGAAATCACCGATACAAATAGCATAAAAATGTCGATGATCTTCTGTAACGGCAGCTGATGCGACTATTATCTCTTTCATTTATCGGTCAATATGATCGCAAGGTGAGTTGTGGAATCCTTTCATGAGCGCATATCAAGCTCAATTATTTCTTCCTTAACCATTTAGCGCTCAAAAAAGGCCTGTAGACGCACACTTATTCGCTTTCCACACTCCGTTTTGCGTTCTCTTTTTGGGAAAGCTTTTTTTAAAATGAAAGCAAATTTTGCGTTTTCAAAATTACCAGCAACCCGCTAATAATTTTTATATCCAACTGCAAATTATAAATTTTTGTAAAATAACTTTCTTATTCGTATTTCACAATTTTTCAACTCCAAATGACAGTGGCAGCTGATATGCGAGCAATAAATTTGGACCGTCTACAGGAGGTCCTTGGGCACTAGAGGGTTGATTTTCAGCCTGCTGATATTTTTTCAAAGATACATTTGAATAAGTATGCTTAGAAAGAATGATAAAAAAAAGCTTGAAATTGTGTTAGTGAAAGTGGCTAACATTTTGGCTTACGCATCAGCAGCTGATTAACATTTCCTTCTGTCCATTGGCCATGCTCTCAATTTATATTACTCTGATGCCACAAAAATGCGCTGAACTATTTAAAAATTTAAGAACGGCTGAAAAAACGTATCACTGCCACACGACGGCACGGCAGACGCATGCGAGATAGAAGCTAGACATTTGTTGTTGCTGCTGCCACACATGGCCGAAGGCGCAAACGACAGCAACTGACCTATTGGCCGATTTACGTGTGCCGCAGAGCAGATTGAGGCAAGCGTATTGAAGTAGGCGCAACACGCGCTGTTAATTCGCTGTTAAGCTGCTGTTGGGCCCACTGTTCAGGTCGTTGTGGGCTGTCGGTGAGCGGCAGCCGGCAGATGGCAGACGCATTTGCAGACGCTCTCGCAGCGCCACATTGCGGCAACAGCAACAGCAGCAGAGGCAGCAACAGCATCAGTGGCAGTGGCCTAGGCCGCGGCTGCTGTCTGTTGTGCGCCTTCAGTGTGAAACGAGTATTCGAGCTGCTTGGTTGCGTTCGGTAAATGGTGCGCCGCTTTTCGTTTGAGTGCCACAAAACACACACAAACAAACAAAAACAACAGAAGAAGAAGCAGAAAAAAAAGCAGAAGTGAAGAAAGAAGTCGAAGCAAGTGCAAAGCAAAAAGGAACCAAGCTATTAGCATGTGTTAGTTTGTGTAGAAGTGTGTGTGAGTTGCCGCGGCGTGCTGCATGTGGCAACTTGCATATATATATACATACATATATTTACAAAAGTGTGCGTGTGCGTGTTGCTGAGTAAAAATCACAGCTCATCGGCCAGTGGCCAGCAACTGCAGCACACTCACACACACACGTACATACGCGGCAGCCAGAAGCGCACCTGTCTCCTGCTCAAAAGCGGCAACGGAAGCGCAACGTTCGGCTTGACGCGCGTCCTTTTAATGCGTCGCCATTGCTTGTGTATGCGTGCGGCATGCGGCTGGCTGCCTCGTCTTGTGCCGTCTGTTGCGCTCGTCGTGTCGCCGCGTCCTTTCGCTGTGCGGAAAATTTACAGGATACACGTTGCGCTGTTTGCCGTCGTTCGACTTGCTGTTGAGCAGCGTATCCTGCGCCTGCTTACGTCGTGCCCCGCTGCGCTTCCAGGCTCGTCTTGTTGCGCCGTTTCGTTGCCAGCTCGTTTCGTTTCGTTTCGATTCCACTGTCGCCCTTATACACGAGCACAACAGTTGGTGGCACAGTTATGAGCGAGCGCCGTGTCCTGGCTGCCAATATACACACACACACACACACCTACACTCCCACAGCGTCCTGCACATTATGTGAAGCGTGCTTCGTGCCTTTCGCCTTTTCATCCTTATGTACATTCAACAATTTGTTGAATTGTGTGTTTAATATTTACTTTTTTTCTGGGCTTCTTTGATTTCGTTTTCTCTCACTTTGAGTTGCTTCTTTTTTTCGCTTTGACTTTTTTGTCTCTTGGCTTTCGCACACGCTGACGTGGTGTGGCAAATATGTACTAAGCCTCTCATGTACTTCGCCAACCCCCTCCCCTCTACCCGCTGTCCAACACAACAGAAAGTGCAAAGTAAGCAACGCATGAATTGAAGTTTGTGTATCTGTTAAGTTATGCTAGTTTTTTGCTCCTTGCATGTGCAAAACAATCTGGGAGTTGAAAAATGTGCAAATGAGCCTACAAAATTGAAAATATTTCATGCTGAATTTGTGTGTAAAAATTTAAGAAATAGAACATTTTATGTTGCGAAACAACAACAGGGCAAATCGCAAGAAAGAGCAGAAGCAATTTGAATTGTTAGAAGTGCCTATAGAAGCATTTAAGTGAAACACTAAAATTAATCTAATAAAAAATATGCATAAAATTAATGCCACAAAACAGTAACATTTTGAATTAAAGAAAAATGTAATTTAATTTGATTGGAAAATACGGAATTGCAACAAAAAGTGTTTCGATATTTGCTGAATATAATATGAAAAAAAGATGGCAGCAACTGAGTTGAAAAAAATGTGAATTTAATAATGGCTGCAACTGAATTGAAAGAAATTATATTTGTGAATCAAATAATGTTCTTGTAGAAATTGCAAACGCAAGCTAAAAATTATGCTTAATTTGTACCAAATTTCTGAAATAATTCAAAAGCCTGCAAAATCGCGGCGTGCACAAAGTTGGACGTAAACACGTAAAAAGGACGACAGCAATTACAAAGAGATGAGCTGGCACATTACAGGCATGAAACTTGTTCAAATTTGTAGAAAAAAGAGCAAATATTCAAATTTTTATACAGTGTTGAAAATTCCATATCAAAATATAGAAATTGCGATTCAAACTAAAAAAGTTCTTAAAAAATTGAGAAGAACTAAAGAAATTGTTGAAATAGTTAAAAAAAGTAAAACTTTGATTGCCAGACCTTTTAAAAGAAAATTCAAAACCATGCAAAGAAGTTTTGGGTAAAGTTTTGAGGAATGTTTAGAGAAATTCTAAAGCACGGCAGTAACATTTTAGATCACTTGTTGTTATATTTCAAAAAAGTTAGATAAATGAATAGAAAATTTATGACTCAATCATATCATAATTCATGTATGACAACAAAACGCAAGCTGAAAAATCGAAAAGCCATTTAAAGTTAACAGAAACATGTTTGAATTTTATGAAAGCAATATGTTCGAAATGTTTGCATTTGAAAAATACAGCAATAAAATAAATCTGCTGGATTCGCATTTTTGAAAATTCTTAAAATCGATTGAAATACTAATTTAAAATGTAATTTGGCTGCCAGCTTAAAATGGAAATTTGGCAATCTTTCGGAACGAAATATGGCAGCAAAAAAAGTGTTGAAAGTAATTGCGCTGGCACGAGCATTAAACGTGGCAAACATTTTGACTGGCAACGGCAGAGGCAGGCGCGGCACGTGTTGACCTAGAAACTAGCCAGCATAGTGCAAAATATCTACATCTTCAATTGGTGGCTGGTCTCGCTTTTCCGCTGCTGACTCGCTGCTGCTTCCCTGAAATGTTTGTTCTTTGGCCAAGCAGAAAATTAGCTTGAAATATTCTTTGGTAAATTTTCTTGATTACTTTCTTGATTACTTTGGCTTGATGGAAGATTTTATTTGCAGCAGGCAGGAGTTCTAGCCATTGCAGCTTGAAAGGCCTATTGGGGCAGTACTTTGGCTTGTAAGGCGCTTGGCTTATGTAAATATCTGCACTTTGAGCGGTTTCCTTTCTCTTGTAGCTTTCTTCAAGCAACTGAAAATAGCTGAACATTTTTCCAAAATATAAATTCTCAAAAAAGTGCAGATCTCTCTTGAAAAAGGCTTGAGCGCAATTGCTTATGGATTTCTCAAAATAAGTTGTGCCTTGAAATAAAACTCCACTATTAGTTTTTTATTAATCAATGACATATTGTAATGCGTTTAAATTTCGTGCAAAATAGTTTCAGAATTTTTCTGAGAATATTTCGAATTTGAAAATATCAACTTTCGGAAAAATTTAACTTTTGCTTGAAACTATGAAAAGATCTGGTAGTATTTAGAAAAAAAAAAACATTTCCTCGTGGGTTCAAACAGGTGTTGTTCATACTTGCATAGCTTTTGATCCTGATTCTGAAGCAATTGTTTACAGCAAATTCAAATCTGAAATCCCATATTTAGGAAACCTTTGACGATGGCGCACGTTTGTGGTGAATTGTAGAAATATATTCCGTAATATTTTGTATGCCAATTGAAGGTTGCTCATACGTCAAGCGCATGTAAATTCGCACTGCTTTTGGTTTTTTAAGATATATGCAATATATACACGAATATATTCGATATTTTTATGAACTAATATTGGTTAATCTATGTTCAAGCATTCCATTTATTGGACAGATCTTCAAGCGTTAGAAGCGCGTTATTTTCGATCCACAATCCTTGTGGTGTATGTAACTTTTTCTGATTTAATTGTAGTAATTATTTGCAGTTTTTTACTTACTTATTTACCAACACATATGACCAAAAGAATCTCGAGTTATAGTCCTTCCGCGCCAGCAGCCTTGCTTTTTTTAGCCGTTGAATATGGAGCAGCTATTTTGTCCTAGTTACATTACATTTAATAATTCTCTGGCAACGCTGGAACTTTGACGGAATAGCATTTAAAGAACTTATGCAAAATGTTAGGCTACACTTTGCCTGAATCTAAACAAGGGTTATATTTTCAAGTCGTACGTCATATCTAATGGGTGGCAGTTAGTTTTGACTACAACTATATAACATATAGTTGTACTATATAACAGACAAGTACCAACGTTCACAAAAGCAAAATCTATAAAATATTGAGCAATTTTTCTTTGCTAATATCGACAGAACATAAGCATGAAAAATTCCTTTTAAAAGGGTCACATTTTCATGATTTATTCATTGTTTTTATTGCATACATTTCCTGCTACTTTGCAGAATAATATTGCAATATATGTCATGCAATTTCCAAAGGTCACAGCGGCACACAAAGACATGAATTATTTCGTAATACATTTGCTTAGATAATACGGCTCATTGCTCCAGCTCATTGTCGTGCATTTCCCGAGGCTGGTGACCCAACAAAATTGAATTCTGGCCAAACTAGTTTCATTTCATTTGATCCTTTTTTGAAAGGAACTTTTCGCCATGAGAAGTAATGAATTCTTGCGTTATATTTAATTTCGTTGTTATGCGGTATTTTGGGTTTATTTTAAAGGGGTGGAGTTTCATATTTAACACTTTGTTAACTTGGCTAACGTATTCTCAACTAAACTTCGCTTTTTATCTAGGAAATATTCTCAACTTGTCGTTTCTTTTCATTCATATACGAATTTTTACTTTAAACTTGAAGTTGTTTTGGGTAATACCATTTTTAAAAATAGGCAAATTATTATGAGCTTTCAGAATGTCGATATGAATTTCCGAAAAAGTCAAAATGATTTCATATTGTTTATATTGATTTCTAAACAGTCAAATCGTTCAGCTACAGTTGAATTTATTTAAAATTAGTCAACTGGAATTCAGAAGTGATGAAATGTTTTTAAAAGTCAACTAACATTTTACAAATGCCCGAAATTATAGCAGACTGATGAAAATGAACTTCTCAAAGTGCCAAAAATATTTCAAAAGCATATATTACTAGTCAGATAGATTTCAGAAATACTTAGTTAATTTTATTTCAGTTTAGTGGAATTATTTTCCAAAATAGCTAAATGGATTAAAACGTTAAAATCGTTTTTGAATCTGTCAAAAAGATTTGAGAAATGCTGATGTTCGCATCAAATTACTTAAATAAATTTCAGAAGTTCTCAACTTGAAGCGCTCAAATTGTGTATTAATACTTTTGCACCTACTCTTTCCATGTGAATACTTTGATGATTTCTTTTGAGCTGTTTCCGAAAGGAATATCAATTTGTACATTTCCGTAAACAATTTGACGAGTGAAATTTATATTCGCATTTCTGAAATCATTCTAGAAATGGCGAAGGAAATGAATTTAAGTTGCTGCATCTTTTAAAATTCTTAAAAGTAGACTTATTTAAAAAGCTTAAGCTAGTACATTAAAAAGACAAGGATCTTAATTCAATAGCTAGTAAATTCTTTTTGGCATTAAGCAATTGAATTGGAAAATTAATTTAATCTCTTTGGCTTTCGCATGTTTCGTTCGCATTCTTAGCATATCTTTGAGCTACAACAACAATAATGCATAACAAATTCTATTTAACATTTTACTACAAAAGACGGCCACAGCAGCGGAAAATGAAGGGAAGCAGTGGCGGAAAAGTGTAAGGCAGCAGCGGAAATTAGCGTGGCATGTAAAAGGCATCAAAGCGTGCACGCCACTATAACAATGCACATACACGCACGCAGGCACACTCAAGCATGCCAATACAATGAAATATTTCTGCACACATGCTACTAAGCATACACGCTTTATCAGACACACACATACACTCAGACGCGTGTGTGCGTGTGGCGTTTTATTTGTATTTGCCAAAGCGTGCGCTGGAAACGTAGCGCTGTCCTCTTTTGTGGCTGCCATAAAAGCAGTGCACAGGCAGTGCTTTAGACGCGCGCACACACCCACAACCACTCGCATGAATTATTTCTATGCACGTGTGTGTGTGAATGTGTGACACAAAGAGTGAAAAGCCGGACGAAAAAGTTCGTTAACAAATTCGCAGTCGTCAAAAACACATTTCGTTTTATTATTTATATGCGCTCGCTAGATTGTTTATGCACACACACACACAAACACACTACACACACACACAGGCAGATTGAAAAAGAACCGAGCGCAAGTTGCCTTCACACATGCGCACATATGCTCACAATGGCCATTATGAGCGCTATGAATGTTATATTTCACACTCTCGCACACACACACACGTACGCACGCACACAAATATAAGCATATGTGTATGCATATACTTTCAGCATAAGTTTGTTTGCATGTGTGCGCGTTCTATTCGATTCCTTCAGTGGCACAGCTTGCCACTTTGTATCGCTGTGCTTCTGCTGCTTTCATTTTTGCCTGCTTTGTCTTTGTCTTTGTCTCTGCTTCTTCATCTTCATTTTTATGCGCCTAAAAGTTCGTTTTCACATTTTACGCTATTTTTCTGCTTTCCTTTTGTCTGCTGCTACGCTGAGCCTTTTTTTCCGTTGTTACTCTTGATTTGCCGTTTCATTTGCGCACCTTCACGCTTTTGACGTCCCTTGCCGCACACCAACACATTGTATATGTATGCTCGGCATATTAGTGTCAGCGTATGTGTGCCCAATACAATCGATACCGCCGCTGGCCTGCCTGCATCCTTGAGCAACTTTTATGCAAAGCTTAAATCAGAAGCTAATTTCCTGTGGCCGCTGCCCAGTTGTGCGTGTTGTTGTTGTTGTTGCTGCTGCTGTTGGCTCCTCCTTCTTCTCGTTGCTTTCTTCAACCAATCTCTCGCTTGATGACGTATTTAGAAGCTGTTTGCGTTTCAGCTAAATTTGCGCACTTTTTTGCACTTGTCTTTGGATTCTGTTATTCGGGATTTTTGTTGCTGTATTTTTTGCTGTTTTAAATTTAGCTTTTGGGATTTGTTGCTTAAATTGCTGCTGCTGTGTTTTTGCTCTTGTGGTTGTTGCTGGTTGCTGTTGTTGCTGCATAAATTCCACTTAATTGCGAGCAATTTATATGCATTGTTGTAGCAAGGCTTTGTGGCAGCTGAAATTGAAGTGTCAAATACATTTTGTGTGCCGACGCAAATCACTTGAGAGAGAGTTTAGGTGTGTGTGTGTGAGTGGGTAGATGCTTGACTTGGCCATTTCCAGCTGCTTCGAAAAACACTTTCAGTTGGCTGCGAGATTTGAATTCGCTTAAAATTTTTCATCGTCTCACTTTTCTTCTTTGTTTAGCTACGCTTTAATTAATTCCAAAATTTTCCAAATTTCCGCGCCCCCATTCGCGCGCCTTTACGCCGCCTGACGTCAAACAATAAGCTACTTAGTCGACTTAGATGTGGCAATAGGATCACTTAGATAGATTATGGAATTTTAAGATTACATGCTTGCCTTGCTGGTAAATTGAAGAAAATCAAAGAAATATTTGTTACGTTATTCTGGCATAAATTTTTTCTATATATTCCGTCATTTAAAAGTGACGCGCAAACAGTTTCGATAGTTTTAACAAAATATGTATTTACAAATTTCGCAAATTATCACTGGCTTCTTTTAAAGAGAGTTCCTACTTTTGCTTGATATCGCGCCCTGTTATCATTCCTTTTGAGTGACAATTTAATAAGGTGCATTGGCTTTTTTACAACAATAACTTGCTGCCATCTTAACTGAAAACCATTCTTTGCCATGCAAATAAAGCTTCTCTATCCCGTTCGAATATGCCTAATGAATAGATTTGTAGGTCCCGTTCTATAATAACCTTGTGCTATAATAGAAGCTAGAACTTAACCTCGCTTACAAAGGTTTGTGCCAACTAACCAAAAGACATGCTCTAATTTTACATACCGAATGAACTGTTTTGGTTCAGTGACATCAATCAACTCATTGAAAACTCATCGCTACAGCGGATATTTTTCATAAAAAAATATAAATTTTACTTAAATGTATGGAGTGTAAAAAACTTGATTTCCGGGAAAAATTTCAATAAGTGAAAAAACTCCAGGGTTTTTTCAGAGCGCCCGGTGGGGGGGGGGGGGGGGGGAAGGTTGGTATATTCCAATTGAAAGAATTATACACATTTTTCGAAAAGTTGCAAAAATTCTAAACAACTATAATGAAAAAACGCAAGTATTGGCGTTTCTGTGACAGCTTCCATATCCTGCCAGAGATTTTAAAACAGTCGAGTTTGGCAGTTCAAACATTGTGTCCTATTATCTTGCTTTGAAAATTGAGCGGGCTTAAAAAGTTGCAATGGAAAGTTCTTTAAAGAAGCGTCGTTTTTTAACATTACATAAAATTACGGTTCCGCGGTGGCTCAGTTGTCTAAGTGCTTGGACGCTGACGCGGAGGACCTGGGTTCAACTCCCGGTCCGGTAACATCTAATAAAAAGAAAATTTGTTTTCAAATAGTTTCTTTGCGCGGCGCCACTTCTCGCGGTGAGTTTGCAATTCTCCGAGAATAATCTTTGCCATGGAAAGCTTCTCAAACCCGTTCGGATTTGGTAAAGTAGGTCCCGTTAACTTGTGCAAAAATATAACAAGCACACACAAGTAAAATGCGAGAAAGCTAGGCCTAAGCCCACACGGGCTGTTGTGCCAGTCAATTATTAAATAAATTATTAAAATTACGGTTCATATTGTTTAGATTAAGATAGCTGGATAATAGCCTATAGTAGGGATACGAAAGCTTGAAGGTGTCGTTGAAAAATCCATGCTTTATTTTTCATCATATTAATTAACATTTTTTCGCTGTTTCATTTCAATTTGCTGCCAAATTTTTAGTTCTGATACTTAAGCTTTTAACCAGCTTGGTTACAGCCACTTTCAGTTTACTATCTATCACTGAGCAGATGAATCTTGCTTGTTGACTTTCTTTGCTGAAATCTTTTTTCGACAAACTTCTCAAACAAATTCCAAATTTTTTTTAGAAATTCGACAAATTTTGAAATCTTTGAAACATGAAATACTTTCAGATTAAAGACAAATATGAAGGCGAAAACTGCTTGAGGCAATTAAATAATGGTTTCCTTTGAGCCAGTTTAAATGCAGATAACAAATACTTTATACAGAAGTTTTAAACAAGTGAAAAGAATAATTACAAGCAAATTCGAGTGCAGTGAAAATTTGTATTTTAAAAACATAGCTTGCCACAACTTGAGGCAAATACGATAAATCTACAAAAAAAATACATAAATCGAAATTGTTGCTTGCAAGGTTAAATTAAAAGGTTAATTAATAAAAATAATTTGTAATTAGTTGGGAAAAAATTGCCAAACAAAATGTAACAATAATGTCTTTCAATGAAAATTCTAAAAATAATCTAATCTAAATCTATAATCAATAATTATACTTAATTATTAATTAAAATGCCGTAATTAAAATATAACAATTAAGTAGAAAAGCAAAATTTAAAATTTTTTCCAAATTTAATTAAACAAATAAAGTGCTAAATTTTGTTGCATTCAGTGTGGCATGCTGAACAAGTCGCAAAATTATAAGCAATAAAATGAAAATCTTTCAAAATATTGAAAAAAATGCTTAATTTTGATAAAAGCAGTGCAATTAAATTCAATTAAAGAAATCATATGCAGTGAAATTTTAGCAAATTTTTGCATAAAGTGCGGTAAAATTAAAATGTAATTAAAAATCTCATTGCATTGTTGAAGTTGTCGCGGCTTGTCGCCGGCAGCAGCTTCTCATCCGCTTTTTTACAACAAAAATCCGTGCGATTTCGAAGTGAAATTAAGTTTTACTTTCGGTTGAAACGTGTTGAAGACGTTGCCAGCGCGAGGAAACGAAAGCAGAACGCTTTAAAAAAGGGCAAGTGAATTTGTGTGAAGATACACGTGTGTGTGTACGTATCTGTTTGAAGCGTGCGCGTGTGTGCGTGCAATGGCTTAATGCGCACGTGCATGTGAGTGTAACTATTTTACGGCATTCCGGGTCACTCACACTCATACAAATTGCTGCAATGGCGCGTCGTGTCGACCGCAAATTCGTTAATCAATTCAAACACGCCATTTTCTCAACTCATCTTTGTCGGCAGCAATCTAATTTTGTCCGCGTCCAGCTGAGATGATGGATTAAAGCGAGACGGATTATTCTACGGCTGCATGCTAAAGGTGAGTAATGCTCTTCTATAGCACTTTTAGTTCTAGCTGTGATTTACATTTGACACGAGTGTTACCCGCTCTGTTTTATTTTAGTTTATCATTATCTAACACTGAATTTGTGGTATGTTGTTGTACTAAAATGTGCTGGTACTATAAGTACGAAAATGAGGCGATGATATGTGACATGAACTCGCATTATAGTTTAAGTAATCGTCAAGAAAGAATCGAAGACTTCTTAAAATGTTGCTAGCTAAAAAACGTACCCTATGTTTCTAGTATATTCATATGTAGTATATAGCTATTAGGGTGACCGCTAAAAATCGATGTCGGAATTTTGTCGACAGAAACCCCACAAAATGATCAGCCTTTTCAGAATTTAAGGTAGCCAAAGTTTGAGCACGATTGGAGCACGTTAAAACGTGCCGCTCGGCGCTCAAAGTTTGAAAAAACTAGTTGTTTTTGCTGACTAGTGACGTTTTTGGGCCGTATCTAGGGAACGCTTCACTATTTTCCGCTGACTAATATCTCAAATTAAAGGCAATGTTATTCTTACATGTTTTTCTTAACTTGTAGCCGAACCGAGCTACAACAGCTTTTCTTACCAAAACCATGAATCGGAATTTGAAATATTTTTCAAAGAACGAAACTAATTCAAATGGAATAAAAAGACAGATTGTTTTTTTATACATATTTCTAGGTATTAGAATGTATTCAAATATATTGAAATAAAGAAAAGCGTTTCTTTGTATTGTTTACCATCCTTAATAAGGATACAATAATGAATAATCTATTCTAAAGGTTTTGTTAAAGTTATTTTTGAACAATCAGCATACAGCTTTGGGCATTTGCTTACTACTTGTAAAAGATATTGTTTCTGCTCCTCAGCTTTGGCGAGAAGGTCATTGAAGTCAGTAATTAATTTCACCCCTCGTTCTGTCATGTCATTAATGACCTTTAGTGACTTCACAATCTCCAATACTTCCTTAAAATGAATCTGGAAACGCTCAAAGAAATGCATGGTCTCCTTGGTAATTAAATCAGATAACCCTGCATTAACCAGTTCTTCCAACTGGTGTTTTAAACACTGCCTTTTGTTTGTGTACTATTCTTCACTAAAAAGTAAGTGAAATCATAATATACATATTAAGGGTGTTGGGCGCAAACTGGCCGGGGTGCCAAGATTGTCGCTTTTCGGGGGGTGCTGGTGAGGCCGGGGAGTTTATGGTTGGAGGGAGCACTGAAAACGTAGACTCAAGCGGGAAATAAAAGACGTGGGTGTCACGTAATACAAATTTAGGGGCTAAGTTTTATTTGTTACTATACTTACAACAATTACACGGGTCGTTGCTGTCGATTCGGAGGTTGAGTAGCGAGCGAGTAGTCAGAAAAATTCTGACTCTTGTCGGGCTCCGATTTTTTAAATTTCTCGGCATTCTTCGAGCTATGAACATATTTTTTACTGCAACAAGTATGATTTTTATTTAAAAATTTCTTATAATAATAACACATTTTTTGCCAGAAATTTGTCACTGTAAAGTTCAGTCACCCAACATGAACAAAAAGGAACGCATTCGCATGCATTTTCAATGGAAATATTTAGTATAATGGCAGTTAAGCAGCCAACTAAATAAACATACATTATATATAAAATAACGGTTCTTTGTGCATTTGTGTGCGTGGCATGCAAAATGTTCTGCAAAGAGAGGAGCAATATTGCAGCCTGCTTACAAAAGCCATTACAAAACTTTTGCTCTTGTTGATAAAACTTAAAATATTTGCAAAACATTTTGCGGCGAGCTGTTGTTGTGCTTGTTGCGCTCCTTTTGTTGTTGTTATTGTAGTTTCTACTACAATGCAGTGTTATTGTTGTAAGTATGTTGTTGCTAGCACAACCGCACACAGACAAGAAGACAGAGCTATCTATTTGTTGGCATTCGCTTGGCTATGCTGGAAGCGGGCTTTGTTGTTGCTGCTGCTATTGCTGTTGTTGTTGTTGTCACGTTTTTAGCTGCTGTTCGCATAGATATTGCTGGCTTCTGCTCGTAGCCAATAAAGCAACATGGAGCACATTTTCAAAAGCATATGGCATGCCACATGCATATGTGTGGGTGTGTATGTGCTAGTGCTGCACCTGTTGAGTTTCAAACAAAAGTCACGCGCTTCCGCTTCTCCTGCTCCTCCTCCTTCCACACACAACTTATAAGCAATTTGCGCAGAGTTTCATTTCAATTTGTTGCTTTTGTTTGTTAATCGGAGCAGAGCAAAAATAAAAGAAAAAAAGAAATGCCATTTTTCCACTATCGTAACCCCTTCTACTTTAGTTGCAGTTACAATTTTCAAACAGACACACACACACACATCTATTGCATGTATAGAAAGTGAAAATACACTGTACGCGTGTCTTTCATGCTTGTAAGCTGTGTGTGTATGTGTGCGTTGACTTTTGATATTTTGATATGAAAGAGTCATTGTTTTTCGTTGCCAGTTCCTTCTCTTATGCCTTTCTAGTATGCATGTGTGTTTGTGCTTTGCATATGTGTGAATGCTAACTATACGTGTGAATGCTAACTCTATTGCCAGCGCTTCATTTAATACATTTGCTTTACATATGCGTACGATGAGTGCCTGAGTGTATGTGTGCGCTCGTAGAAAATATGCAACTGGTCTGGTCTTTTAGTATGCAAGCAAGTGCGAGCATGTAAATTTATTTGTATGTGTGTATGTGTGCTCAACAGTTGTCCTTCTTCTTCTGGCATTCTATTAAATACACCCACTTGCTCAATTATAAGCCACTGTTAGTATACGTATTAAGGCACAATTTGAATATTTACTTTTGTTTGTACTAGTGTGAGTGGTTGTTTGTATGTCTGTGTTTATAGTAGACTAGAATTTAATTTTACTTGATTGCTTTTTTTGCTATATACATTTGAAAAGGTCACGTCGTAACATTAGGTTCACTTTATTAGATACTCCTCCTTAGGAACTCACAGAGTTTCGTAAGGAAAAGAAAAGCAATTTCTTAGGAAAAACGGAATAAATTTATTCTTGCACAATGCGTTTCTGTCCTGGCGTTGGTGTATGGAAAAAAGTCACGCATAGATTATCACGCCAGTATAGAAGAAGGTTCGGAATTTTGAAAGTATGGAGATTGAATGAAATTCAGTCTGAAACGCAACGCCATTTTTTTGTGATTTTACATTTAAAGTGGCGTTTAATGTAATCTGGCATAAACAAGAATTTTAGTTAATCTTTCATTTTGCATTCGATTCTGCTTTTCATTCTCTATATTAAGTTGGCAAAATAAAAATTTCAGGTTAATCTTCACTTCCAAATTTTGTTGCAGTTTTTATTCGGATTCGGGTTTTCCTCTTAGTCCTCATTTTGGTTAGGACTTTAATGCAGTTTCTAGCAGAAATTAAAGCTCACTTTTTCCTGAAATGCTTTTGAAATTTCTTTGATTTTGTGTGGGCATTTTAAAGTTAAAATTTTTTTCCTGTTGCGCTGCCCAAGCTACATTTTTCTAACTTGGCTGCCAATCATGGGCTTTCTTCGAAAACTAATAACCACTCCCTTTCCGACTTTGTTTCTCTGGCGTACGAGTGTGAAAACTCGCTGATTTAACAATTTCAGTTTCATTTTCGGTTCGCTCGTTTTTTAATAAGTATTTCCGATTTCAGCTTCATTTCGTTGCTTTTTTTTCGAACAAGGTTTGAATGAAAATCGAACAGGGTACTTTTCGACCATTCTGGGTTTATAGGTTTGCATTCCGTTCTGATTTTCGTAACGATTGGCTTTGGATATGGGCAAATACACGAGAACTGAGCAGGGAGTTAGTTCCCCGTTTCGGCCTACCGGCGAGGCATGCAGTATACTGAATAAGTGGGGAGGAGATGATTGGGGTGAAAAATCCAAATACAAAGATCGCGAATTCGCGGTTATAATTTTTCTTTATTTCTCTACTTCAGAATAGTCACATAAAAAAACGTCCTTTAAGCGAATTAAATATCAAGTTAATTTTCAATGGCCCATTTTATATATACTTACATTATGTATGTATATACTTACAGTGTGATTACAGGCCTGATATCTTCAACCTGTTCTGGTTTATTATTTCGAAAATTTGAATTTTTTGTTCTCCTTTCTATTGAAACATTTCTGTGTTTCTGTTGAGAGTCTACTTTCCCTTTCGGCATTAACAATTTAAAAATGTTAAGCTTTTTGAATTTTCAGAATTTGGTGCAAGCAACACAATAACTTTGTTCACACTCACATGGCAACGAACACATATGTACATGCATACATACATACAAGAGATGTGTGCATGCTGAATTCTTTTGCTGGCCTACACATAAAAACATTTTTATTTTTGCTTTGCTCTTAGCTTGTGCAAAGTGTTTGTCTACAATTAAGTATGAGTTTGTATGTGTGTATTATGTGGAAGTGTGTGTATGTGTGCATTTGTTTGAATGTCAGTTTGTGGCTCAAGGACAAGTTGCCTTTTATTGCTGCATGTTGTGTGAATTTTGCTCGAAAAGGCCTGTTTTCCTTTTGCTGCGGGGAATTATTGTTGTTGCTGTTATTTTTGTTGTTGTTATTGTAATGCTCGTTTACTATGGCCGAGCAATTGTTCGCACTACAGCATACACAGTTTGCAACTACAAGCAGCACAAAAACAACAACAACACGATTTTAGCAGTGTGCCAACAATCCTGCAAGGATATGAGCTGTTGGCACTGATGTTTTTTTTACTTTTCCTTGCTATTTTGCTTGTTGCTCTTTCCCTCTCTCGCTCTCGCTTACTTCGCTGCCTGCTATAAACACTTCCAAACTTTCATAGCTTACACGGAAAAGTTTTTAAGGCCACTTTTATTAGTTTTGAACAGCTTCCGAAATGCAAACTAAGATGGAGCTTGCTGAATTTTGTTCGCTGCAGAGCAGAATGCAACTTAAAGGCAGAAGTTTAATGAATTTTGCGGCTTGTGTTGCTTAAAATTAATTCGTGAATATTCGTGCTGGTTGAAAGCAGCACATCCCTGTTGGAGTGCGGGTGGAGGGGGCGTATGAGTTATGCTCGAAGTGGAATTTGCATCATACTCACCGACGTTCTAGGATAGATTTTCGCTAATTTTTGTTAGTTATGCCCGGCAATTTTCGAAGTTTAATTATACATATGGAAAGCTTGAAGGAGTTGGTATATTGCACAACACATACGATATTTTATTTATCTCATGAGTTGCAGATAGCGAAACGGCCAAATAAACTTTTTCTGAAATATAGAAATTGATATTAACTTTTCCGGTAGTTAGTGACATTACGTACAAATGATTGCAAAATTTACTACAAGATAAATTTAGTTAACAATAGAAGATTTTTAATTAATTAAACAAATTTCAGATAGCACGTTTAACATGTATATGAGGTTAGAAATATACATATCTACATATGTATATTAAATGCATTTTTTTCCTTAACCTTCTAGAGTCCAAATTTCTTCTTGTTGCTCGAAAAAGTTCTTTTAATATTCTACTTATGAAGAATTTATCTGAGAAGTGCTTTTGCAGAATTTTACGTCACCACGACCGCTGTTTGAACAAGATTCTTGTGAGCACAAAAAGAATAAAAAATGATAAAATTTATTTAAGGAAAAAAAATGTATGAGATTCATTGACGCTTTGGAGTTTTTTAAAGAGAACACCTTTATCCAATCTGTCATACAAATTTGCAATTAACATAAATTATACGTGCTTTATTTTGATTTCACTTCGGAACACATCAACATGCTTACACCTGGTTATATTAAAGGCACAAATCAGCTGAAGCTTTTGCTATAAGATGAAAAAGTGTTGAAGCTTCTCTCAAGATATTTTGGCATCAAAAAGGGTAAAGAAAACTTCTTAATGTCGTGCGGGCGCGGCCATAGAATAGAATCGAAAGCTTTATGCATTTTCAGCTTGAAGTAAGTACGTTCATAGAAAAATTGTATATAGTTCTGCTTTTAGGTTTCATTTCTTGTAATGGTTGAATAACTTGTTGTAATTAAAATTGATTACCGCTAAAGTTTATGTCGCCATTTTAAAAACTGTTTAACAATTTAAAGCTTTTACACGAGCTGTTCGCATTATGTCAAAAGAAAGAAAATTATGACACTTTAGGCTCGAGCTCTCTCAGGTAGCATCTTTGGGATACAGAATTAATAGCCGGTAATAATTTCTGAAATGAAAGCTTCAAAGCTAAAAGTTTATGTCATTCTAACCGTAGGAAAGGCAAACATACATAAATATAAATATTTTTTTATCAAAGTTACCAAATATTTGCATTTTGTTGAACAGGTAAATAGAAAAACCTTTTGCCAAACACTCATATCTTTATGAGAGTAATAAAATCTTTATTGTCATCGGTTTGACGCTCGTTGCGTCGCTAGAAGTTTTGAGTGCCACTTTAAAACTCACTATCGTGCCACTCCTAAAGCTAAAGCTCGTAAAGTCAGGCATGCTTCGTTTATTATCGCTCAATGTTCAACTCTAGAAATAACTACGCAATTTTTCGCCGAACGTAAAAGCCATTTGCTTGCTTATTTTGATGATGATGTCAACCAGTGTTGCCATGATGGTGGATGTTTTATCTTTTTCAATGAAATTCGATTTTCATTCAAAAGAGAAGACCAACATGAGGGAACTAATTCTTCAAAGCAGAGGTATTTTGGCGAAAGAATACCAACAGGATGATTCGAGGTATAAGCCCTGGGTTGGTATGCGAAGATGCTAACCAGTATACCAGTATACCAAAAAAAGTACAACCTAAGTAAGAGGAGTCCCAATAAAAGTGCACGATATAAATTTTTTGGCATTTTATTCTGTGCAAGTGGTTACAGGAACATGATAACGGAGTTCTTGTGGCCTCCACTGTATGATATGGACCTGGGCGACATGTGGTTTTAGCAGAATGGCGCCACCTGCCACACCGCGCATGAAACAAGTGATTTATTGTAGCAACGATTTCCAGACCGAATCATCTGCCGAAATACCGATGTCAACTTGCCTCGAATATCGTGCGATTTAACGCCGTGCGATTTCGTTCTTAGGGGTTTTGTGAAATCTCTGGTCTATGCGAATGATCCACAAATTATTCCTGATATCAAGGACGAAATATAATGCGTAATCGCTGAGATAGAGCGCTATCATTGTCAAAACTTCTTTGATAATTTTATGAAAGAGCAAGGGCCTGTTATCAGAGCCGCGGCGCCCATTCACCGGATATTCAATACAATACTTAATCGGAATATGTCTACTTTACAATGCAATAAAAATATCAACACTCGCACAATAAATGTGCATTTTATTTTCAAATTAAATCGTACACTCTTTGTCTAAAATTTGCCGACAAAGAAGATCTTTTCAATTTATTTTAATACGTTCTTGCTGCTACTTTTGAGGCGTTAGTTATAAGAGAATATTAACAAGAATAACGATATAAAATAGAGAATTTCAGAAAAAACGTTAAAGAATGCCTTTGGAAAAGCTAGTTTAATTTTTTTCTTCCATGAACAAGAAGATAAAAATTTGTGTAACATAAAAAACGTTTTATAAAAATTTCGAATAATGTCGACTACCTTCAACTACGATGCATGCGTATTTGCCTGATGGATTTTAAATTAAATTTATATATAACCAAGAACTGAGCAAAGTGTCAAAGAGAAGCAATAGTTCAAACCGGATATGACAGCACTATATCGCATCATTTGCCTTCACGTGTGTCCTTATTCGCGTCTTTGAGCTTTTCTAGCGCTTCTCTGCTGCAGCGGCCACTCAGACGGGCTCTTTTGTGGAGTGACTGACAAAAGCAGCGGTCGCTGCACAACGCACCAAACACACACATACACTCACATGCACATACAAAGCATGCGCCGTTAGACTGACAAGGAAATGTGCGGAAGTAATGCGGAAACATTGTGCACTTCCTTTTCACGCCGAACGAGTGCAGTGAATTATTTAAAGCGTGAAATGCACAAAAGCGAATTCACACAAAAGAGAACATCCAAAGCGTGAATGGCAAATAATTTTATGCATTTAAAAACACAATGAATGAATTTTCGCTGTTTGTGTGTGTGTGCTTAATGTTATGCTAAAGTAAAAGGCAGTGTGAAGAAAGTAATTCATATTAAATTTATCTTTCTTAGCGGCATTTTGAGTTGTTTATGCGCCTTCAGCAAATTGTTGGCATTGCAATGAGTTATCTACAGTAAGAGCATTTGAGTTATGCCAGGCTTTTAAGAAGCGCTTAAAGGAGTTGAAAGCATTTTAAATGTTTTGCCATATCACGGAGCGTATGAGTGATATCTTTTTCTTTCATTATAATTTTGTTCTTGGAAGTGCATGCGAAAAAGAACTTTACACTCGTGATTGCTTTTTGAAAAAGATTGAAGCTTTGATTTCTTTCAATTGTTAAAAAGCTATCTATCAAGTGTAGTGACATCATTCATATAAGTTTATAAGAGGGTTGAAATAAATTTTTGAAGGACGAGTGTTTGAATTTTTGCTTTATATATAATTTTAAACAGATTTTACAACTTTTAAAATTTATGTTGTTATATATCAACGGTATTTTAAGACGAATGCATTTCACAAACTTTAATTTTGTCAACAAAATTACTTGGCTGCAAAATAAGTTGGTACTTACAAACTTCGTTCTTGGACAAGCTGAGCGTATGAGTGATATTTCTGGCCTTAATGTGCGATCGAAGCAAACGTTTTGCTTTTTACTGAATATATATTATTATATAAATTACATATTAAGCATGTGCATATGTTTATTTATTATGTGTCAGCTTTTGTCATTTTTTGGCTGTGAAATGCTTTTCGGCCAGAAAGTTGGAATTCAAGAAAATGTTCATCTCGGCCTTAAATTGTTCGGGCATTTCAGTAGTGATTTTACTTTCTGTCGCACTTTAATCTGAGCACGTAGAAAGTGAATAAAAAGCGTGCAAGAAAGCAGAAGAAGCACAACATTTGTCTGTCCGTCAAAGTGCATCCATGCTTTGCCTCATTAAAATGCAGATTAGCCTTCGTTTTATGCGAAGTGTCTGAAATTGCTTTTCATATGCAATCAGCTGCGCTTTTCGCCCACATGGAAAGAGGAGTTTCAGCTGGCTGGGTTTTGCTCAAAGCGAGATGAGTGAAATGCCGCGATTATACTGAAGCAAGGCATGCAGTTAGTACAAAGCGTCACGATTCACTGCAATAACATGAGCGGAAGTGATTTTTTTTTATTTTGGCTGTGAAGCAAAATTCATTAAAACGCTAAAATGCAGGCAAAGTTAGCGAAGCAGCTGGAAACTGAAAATTACAGTAGGAAATATTCATTTCGACAGAAGAAGCAGCTGAAGGAGTTGAAATCTTAAAATGAAGCGTTTAAAATTTGTTTTAGCTGAAACGAATTGATTGACATACATATGAAAAGAAATATAATGAAGGGCAAAGAGCAGCAATGAGATACATAAGTCAGATCAACCAAGAGAAAATGTGAGAAGAAAGTGGTGAGGTTGAAATGAGGGTAAGAGTTGGTAAGATGAGAGGTTTGGAAAGCGGAGAGCTTTAGAGCATTAGAATAGGAGCTACCTAAGAAAAGCCAAGGACATTTGAGAAGAGTAATCCTCTTAAGAGATAGGTAATGGAAGCGAAGAATGTATGTAGGAAAGAGAAAGAGACAGTGATTGAACACAGTTGGACAGTAGGAAATAAATGTTAGAAAAACAAAAAAAGGAGGGCAAAGCCACTGAACTGACGGCAGAGATGCAGGACAAAATGGAGAACATTGCACAGATTGGAGTCAAAACAATAGAATAATAAGTGTAAAGGCATCTATAATAAAATAAGAAAAAAGAACTGTCGGATGAAGTATATTAGAAGAAAGTGGAGTCATAATGTAAAAGTGGGATAAAAAAACAAGGCAAGAGTTTGAAAAAAATAAATGAAATCAGATGGCTGGCTAATGATTTAGAGATAGGAAATAATTAACAACGTTTTATTGTTCTACAGAGCTGGGTACATTCAGAGCTTCAATTACATTCAGTCTGCAGTAAAAGAATTGATTACTTTTCCAATTTCTCAGAAATAATTTAATATTTCCATTACCTGAAATTGCAAGAGCACTACCGTTTTTCAATTCCTCATGGGAATTGTTGAAGTAATAGAGAAACTGAAAGTTTAGTCTTCTTATTGCATAAGTATTTTATTTTGAGCTACATTTAATTAAGTATAGTATTAGGCGTAGTAAAAAGAAACCATTTATTTAGCATGAAATTGAAGGCTTAATTTAGCTTAATTGGAATGACCCGATTTTGGTCTTCTTCAGCAGTCGAAACAGTGCTTACATGACGGTCGGACTCGACGATTTTCATGATTTTATTAACATTTTCGACAATTGGCCTTTCAAAGAGTGGGCATCTTTGACATCAAAATTGCGTATAATCAGGACCAGAAACACTAGCCATATTTTCAGCCCTTCAGCCGCCGGGCTTGCGTTTTCTCCTTTATAGAAGAACTACTGTAAAATATGACGTATTTTCGTTTTGCTGGTGTTTATCTTTGACGCGCGCTCAAGCGAAACTGAGTCAAGCAATTACAAAACTAACCTAATTACAAAACTTTCTGAGAAGTTTTTTAAGAATAAAATCTTGTATTTCGAACGATTGCACTCATACAATGCGAGATACAGATTAATAAAGTCATATATTGGAAAAATTATAGATTCCTTTTTACTACGCCTGATTTTTCCTCTTGAGAAAATCTTTAACTCTTACAGGACTATCGTGCCTTGACTTTCTTGCCATTTGAAAGGAAAGCCAAATTTAACAAAGATGTTGCTCGAACACTTGTAAACCCCAGTGCAGTGCAGCCCATGACATGTAACAGGGAATAGCCACACACACACACGCATGTACAGCCACACGATGTCACATTTCATTTATAAACAGACTGTCGCATTATTGAGCCCTTTCGAAGTATTTTGAAATATTCGCGCTGTAGCTAAGAACACTAGCGTCAACCCGTCAAAGGTGAACCCCACCAACAGCAACACCACAAACTATGTCACCCTCTGTGTCCTATACCAGGCGCTGAGAACATGTTGGCGCAAGCGAAGGCTATTATGCCGCGAGTGTGACATATTCTTGGCAGCTTCTCGTTCGCACAGCTGTAAATTTGCAACTGCAGACAAACTCTTGAAAGAGATTGATTTACCCAGCTGGAAAATTGCGCAAATCCTTTCAATTGAGGCTCGAGCTTTGGTCAGGTTGAAAAATTATTATTTGGGGCTTTGCAGAAAGTTTTATTTTGCTGTTCAAATCAGTGCTATGCATTTATTAATTACAGTTACATTTTGATTATGATTACAGTAATCGTAATCAATTAAATTTTATGGATCTTCTCGAAATAATAACAAAGAAACTTTTTATTTTGATTGCTTTGATTGATTAAGCAAATCAAAAATGATGATGATTACTCGAAAATTTTCTCTATTTCATGGCAATGTTTTAACTCTTCATTTACCGACGCGATTTATAATAAAAAAAGGAGGGACTATCATAATCAGGGTTCCGTACAAATGCTCAAATATTCTTAATAGCATAACGCTATTTTCAAATGAATGATATATTTTACGCAGTCAATTATTGTTAAATTTTATTAATATTTAAACATGCCGACGATAGAGTGCTCTTATGGACTAACTCACACAAAATTTAATGCTTCAGTAACTAAAAGACTAACGAAAAAAGGTGCCGTTTTACTCAGAGCTTTGACTAAGTACCTACTAAGTTCTTATTACAAACAATGATTTCATCCAAATCGTAGCTTGAGAAACTTTGGCGATCATAGGGGGTGGGGCGAATTCAGCTTTCCCCGGCGAAAAAAAGGTCTGTATATATCTCTGCACAGATACGGAAGCAAAAGTTCCTTTATACGCTTCAGAGAAACGGAGCCCTAAAAACCATACAAACTTCTCACATGGAATACGGATGCTATGAGTGATCTTATATAAATATATCTTTGCTTTTAAAAAGATCAACCGCTTGATGAAGAATAACTGGCAGACATGGGCATTTATTTACTAGCCGTTCTTTTATAATAGCAATTTAGGACGTCATTATGTATTGGTGCCTTCTTCTAAGGATATACATAAAAGAAGTTTTGCGTATGTTAATTCACAAAATTCAAGCGTATCAGATATTTACGAAAATTGTTAAGATGACTAACAGTTAGCACTGGCTTATGGCAATTTTGTGTTAATCAACAATAATATGACACCATTAACCCATTTACCCAGCGCATTAGGATCGAATTTTATTGTAAATATTTGTTTGTATTTTAAAATTGTATGAAAATTGAAATGCCAACATAAGGCCTTTATTAATAACAAGTGGGGCCACCTGTCGTGTGTGCCTGTATACACGACAGCTAGTAAAACAATTAGCAACAATAAAAGGCAAAGCAAAGTAAAAAATAAAAAAAAAAAATTTGAAACCTGTGGGATTCGAACCCATGACCTGCCGAGTGCAAGCGCACGGCTCTACCCACTGGGCTACACAGGGCACTGATTCCGTTCGTCTAAAGTGGTAGAAGAAAGAAAGTGGACAGGCTGCAGACACTTTTTAGTCAGTCTGCGTTTTATATATAAGAAGATGTTTTGCAAAAGTTCAAACAAGCTTCAAACTTCATACGTTTTCGGTTCCGAGTGCAGCGCTGACAGAGCCGAATTGTTCCTGCCGGTCATTTCGGTCTGTATCTGTGCGCGCGCGTGTGTAAATGCGCTTAAATCGTGCGCTGGCATCACCTTCGAGTTGACGAGTTCATGCAGCGTAAGCGCTGCCACGAGTGCTCTTCAAATGCTCTTCAACGGCGAAGATGGTAGCTGAAACAAGTCAGGCTGCTGTCGCTGCCTTAGCTTCTGGTTCTCGAATTCGTTGCTGTTGCTGTTGTTGCCAGTGCTGCTTTAGTTTGTGCCTTGCAGGTGACATTTATAGCGTACGATTGTGGTGTTGGTTGCCGTTGACGTTGTTGGTCGCGCGCTGTTTGCTGCGGTCGCTCAGTGTGGTATTGGTGCTTGGTTTTTGGTATTTGATAGTCTTGTTGTTGTTGTTGTTGCTGAAAGAAGGATGCCACTGAAGTTTGTATTTTTGATTTAAGCCAGGAAATGGGGAAACTTTTCAAGAGCTTACGCAAAGTGCGGTTTACTGAGCGGGCCATAATGACGGTTCTTTCATTTGGTGCTGCTGCTCAGCTACTTCAGTTTAATTGAGAGCTTCTGTTGGCACACACATACATACATATGTATGCATGTACATTCCTAGTAGTCGCAATATTGTAAGGAAAATGGGTTTGCAGCTTCTTGCAAGTCGGTTACGCTGCTGGTTTCTTTCCTATTCATTCGTTGATTTTCTAAGAATGTATTTACTTTTAATTAGCTTGCGTTACTTTACAAGTGAGCGCACTTTTGAAAGCTTCATGCCTTGTCATTTGTTGGCTGAGTTTTTGCTATTCCTCAAATTGTCGATTCATTTTAATGTGAAGACGCAGAAAACTGTACGTCAAATAATTAAAAGCGTGTCTACTTTGATATTTAATTTCGTTAGTTTCTTTAAAGTTTTATCTTGAACGAAAAGTTCTCTGTTCAAATCGAATTTTTTTGCTTTAAGGACCAAGAAGACCAGGAGTGAGATTTGGTATATTTTAAGATAAACCTTTTTATGCAAAGCACAAAAATTTGAAAAATATAAAATATTTGTTGGATACGTTTGAAGTAGACCCTTGCTATGATTGAGGGACCGATAAAGTGAGCGATAAAATTAGTTAATTTATTTGAAATACAATTTTGCAAACTTGATGTCGATCTTGATCTATAAAAGTTGCCCCCTGCGAAACAAATATTATTCGATAGACATCTTAATTGATTTTCTACAAACAATTCTTGACTTAATATTTCAATAATGGCAACGCTTTAAAACAAGATAGTCCCGAAACAGACAGTTCACAACGAAACCCCTTAAATTAACGTTTCAATGTCGTAAAATTGAGCATTCAAAATGATGAATGATGGCCATGTGCTGCCTTCTTCTCGGCTCCCTTCACTTCGCTTTCACTCGTTGTCTAATTGCTGCTCTAATTTTAGGAGCAACCAGTTTTTTGTCGCTTCAGTTGCGCCAGAGTAGTTGCCACGTTTCTGTATTACTGTCACTTTCGTAATTTTAAGGAGCAATTTTCGCCGAGCTTGTGCAAAACGATCAAAATTATCGCCGGCTTCGGCTGCTTTTAAAGGTCAGTCGAGTTAATAAAGTGGCAATGACACTTAAAAATAATGCGAACAAATTGAGTTCTTGCAACTATTTACCGTGCTCCTTGCTAGCGCTGTGGTGTTGCCATCTTGCGCCGAAAGCCCACTGGGGCACGGGGACTGGGTTGCACAAATTTAGACATTCGGTCGATTGATTGCGTTGGCGGATTCGCACTCTCATAATTTGACAAGTGACAGGTACGTGCGACAGGCGACAGGCGACATGCGCAGGCCACGGGCACGCAAAAGGTCGCGTGTGGCAACTTGCCTCTGACAAGCGGCATGTTGCACGTCGAAAGAGGGTGGGCACAATTGAGAGTGATTACGGAAGTAATTGCACAAAGTACAATAGAAAAATGGAAAAGAAAATTGTGTGGCATGCAACACGCAGCTCGGTCGTCATGTTGGAACGGTGTCTGCTGGTTGTGTTGAAATTGTGGTAATTACAAAGGGCACTCAGCATCGAATTAGGTCATATGCCAATCGAAAGGGCGATCAAATTTCGAAATTTTGTATATATGGAATGGCATAATGCAAAGAAGTTAAACGGAAATGTGAAGGTAAAACACGAAAATAATAAAGATTGAACTGCGACTCGAAGACACTTTGTAATTGCACTTTGATCTATCAAGAATATCATTGAATCATTTTTGACTGTAAAACATTTTTTGCTACATATTTTCAAACATGCAAATAAGTAAAGGACGAAGTGAAGGTTAGGTTAAGTAAAAAAAAGGCTGTTTACTGCTGGCAGTAAGCCCACCCAGAGGCCGAAGGCTCATTGTGATGCCTTATTGTATCTAAACTCAGTGGATGGAGAGAGCCCAAACTCTTAGGTGTGGGTGAACCATCCTGATTTCATAGCGAATCTTGAAATATTCTCCAGAGGAACGCGTACTAATTCTGCCAAGGACGAAGTGAAAGAAGTGGTCAAATGACGTCGAACTACGTACTACGCAGTTGAAAGGATAAAATTTTACTAAATTAATGCAACACATCGCAATAAAAAGTAATAATTTTGTAAGGTCCAGTAGATTCTAAACATCACACAGTGTTTCGAGTAGAACAAGCTAGCTGAACAAAATTATTTTACACTGGAAATGAATAGATAAGATTGAAATATAAATAAAATCATTCGAGAGGGAGGGTCGGAAATTAGCGGTTTCCAATCTGTGAAGGGTTAAAGTTATTTTTAGACTTTTTTCATATGAGCCTATAACTTTTTCAATTGAAGAGGTATTAATATGAAATTTGTTCGCTTTTGTTTGAATAGTTTAATGGTATTAAACACTGTAAATGACAATGAAAAATATTACATATTTTATTAAAATGTTATGTGTGACTAGAATCACTGCAAAATGCTATCAAAAAACGCTACAAATAATCAGCTTTAACTTTAATTTAATCTTAATATTCAAAGTAAAATTATTGTTAATTTCTTAATGTATCATTCTTTTAACTAATTGCATAAGCATTCGATCGATATATTGTATGATAATTTTATGATTTCTTAAAATGTTTAAAAAAAACTGCATTTAAACATTTTTGCATATTAGGCTACTTTTTAAAATGAAAATGCAAGTCTTTTTGAGAACATTGATGTTCATTATCTATGCACCTAACTGCTGAATCTCAAATATGCATATAAAGAAAAACATGTTTCTTATAATCAAATCGATATGCACTACTTATAAGATAAATGTTTTCATTACGATTTTTATCTTAAACGGCTCAAAGTTCGTTCATGAAGAAGCAAGAACCAAGCAAACTTAATCTTCGCTCTAATCTGACCCAAATTTTAAGCCACACGCACCAAAAAATTGCTACAAAAAGCATTCAATGCGGCTATGAATTTGCTTTGATTTCAGATATTATGCCCGAAAGCTGTAGATACTTTGCAAATGCAGTATCGAAAGCAAACAAAAATTTGTAAGTTTCTACTTACCATTCCAGCTTGCAACTGCTTTGATGCTATCATCTTGCCGCTCCGATAACTTGCCAATGTGGAATGGGATTTGGCAACTTTTAATACATACCCACACAGTCTTACAACATCCCCACAGATGATGGCAAGACATGAGATAAAGCATGATAATAAACTCACAGCGCAACGCAATAAAAACCCGCTCGTTGCTGGCTGCGGGGTGCAGGATGCAGGAATTGAGGTTCTTGCGGTAGGAGCTCTAACAACAGCAACATTTCGCAACATTACACCAAGATCTACCATTCCACACACAGGCAGTTGCACACATCGAAATGGACATTTGTGGCATCCCAGCAGGGCAGATTATCCAGGTCTTTGCTATTCAAATGCGAGTTAGGGCCTGCATTTTCATGCCCATAAATGCCGCTTTCTTCTGTAGTTTTGCTATATTTATCTTAAACGTTCAAAACTATGCTAAACTTGTTTGATTTTGAAATATTTTATTAATGAGATGAGTAAAAATATGGTTCTGAAAAGGCGATTTGGACCGTCAAAGCAACGACAATTTTTAAGGCAGAGAAGATCCATGTACCACAAACATGCTTTGAAAAGCGTTTGAAAAATCTTGGAAACATCAGAAACTTAATACATGTATGGGATTCTTATGATCTGAGAGATATTAACCTAATACAACGCTTTGACGATATGCGATTCGTTGAGGAAACGTAACTAAACGGATACATTTTTGAAACGATTGATAACTGGTGTTGAAATACCTCGCAAAGTGAAGTTAATAGAAAGCTTATAAAATGGCTTGTTAACAAAAATGTCAATCGAAAACGATCGTGAAGCAAGCAAGGTGAACCAGCTCAAACAACATAATATCCGTATATTCATCAAAAGAAGGTTATATTCATCAATTTAGTGGGATTACAAAGGAATCCTCTGCTTTAGAATTTTACCGCGTAATCTAACGATGAATTCATATGTGTGCATTCCAACAGTTAAACAAATTAAGTAATGCAATTCGAGAAAAGTGACTCCATTTGGCAATCGAAAGGGTGTTGTATTCCATCATGTATTAAACAATGCAAGGTCACGCACAACTTTGGCCACTCGGCAAAACATATTGAAGCTTGTTTGGAATGTGTTGGCACATCCGCCATAAAGTTCTAATCCTGTTCTAATCATCCGCCATAAAGTTCTAATCCTTTTTGAAAACTTTTAATTCCGTTCTTTGCAAACCTTCTTGAATGGTAAAATATCATTAATTTTAATGATATCAAATCGCACTTGGTTCTGGTTTTAGATGCTAAAAACCAGAAGTTTTACGAGCGTGGAACTATGATGTTGCAGATGGCCAAAGGTCATTGATAAAAATGTGCAATACATTATTGAATTAAATTATTTCGTTTCATAAAAAAGTTGTCTTTGCTTTTCTGCTCTTCTCTTCGAGGAAACCGCAATAACTTATTTGCCAACCCAATAAAAACATCTTAACAACAACTATGATATGCTTTCATTTTGCAGCCTGGTGGATGCCATTCATTGCTTTTAACTCTAACAGATGCGAACTGTTCCTGCTGGCATGCTATTTGCGCATCAACCAGAAGGATATGCTAAAAATAACAGCTACATGGTCGTCTAATCCCTCTGCTCTCATTCGTCATATCATAATGCGGTGCTAAAAATAACCGAACGCATATGCCGGCGTAGAAATAACCGCAAGCAAAATAAATATCGGCATATGCATCTACATATATACTCGCTCGTTCATGTTTATATGTGCTCGTATCTAGATACAAATAAATAAGTAAACAAGCAAGCAAGCAAGCAATCTGATTAGTCGTGTAGTTTACTTGTGCTGTGGGTAAATACTAAATTTCCTGGCGAACTGCCTGCGTCGGTTGTGAAATGAAAAGGGTGGGAGGAAATTATGCCTATGCCATGATAAGAAAATTACGCCTATTTGATTGAAAATTACATAAAATTCCACAGGCAGTTCACATAAATACCACATAACATACATACATACATAAGTGCGTACAATTTCTGAATTACGAATTGCGATTCATGGCAGTAATCAAAAGTGCTGCCTCGCTGTAGTTTCGATACGAGCTGTTTAATTTTATAGCTTGACTATCAATTTTATCGACGTTTCACCAACATATTTTTACGTGCAGACTCGTGCATCTCAGCTGAACACAGAGCTGCAGCTGTAGTGGTAGATAGAGACATATCCTGCCAAGCAGAGCGGCGGCAGCGATTGCTTTCGAGCTGCTTCAGTCTCTTGCCAATTTGCCATAAACGATTTATGCATGTGTGTGCGTGTCAATTGTGCTTGTCTTCAATAACTAATTCAATGTAGAGCATGGATGGAAGCTGGCTGCTAATGACACAAGGTGTTGAGTGGATTAGATGAAGGATGGCATGCATTGTCAGCAGAAGTGCGCCTTAGCCAAGCGTATCAAAGCATGATGAACTGAGAATGAGGGAGTATCTGAAGTTGCTGCTTGATTTAAGAGGATCTTCCAGTCTTGCAGCTTGCCAAGTAGGTTTTTTTCAAGTTGTTTTCTTGATGAAATTCTTGACATAAAAGGAAATTTTTGTAAAGTCGAGAGCCATATTTGTAACAGTTTTCAGACAATTTTATTACAAATTGGCATAACCTCACTTGCACTTGTACTAAATTCATATAGTTATGGAATGCAAAGGCGAGAAATGCGTTGTACGTGTACTTTAATTCGCTTTCCGACTTACACTACTTCTTACTAGTACTACTTGTACTAGTACTAGTACACTAGTTACAAATATCGTTAGAAAGGGCTACGTCCATAGATTAGAAAATGTATTTTTTTTAAATTTTATGTAAACGGGTTAGAAAGATATAGTTAAAAAGGTGAAAAAACAGACCTGTCCTCATATGATCAAACACGCTCAGCACATTTCTCAAGCTAAAATTTTGATAAAATCGGAGTTACTAGGTATTTTATCAGGCATTACCGTAAGGGTGCAGCTTTTTTCGATTTTTATATTTTAAAATTTTTTTTAATTTAAGATGATCCCCCTCAAAAAAATTTTTGTTGTTGTTTATATCGAGTGGGGTATCATTAGAAAGGGCTACGTGCATAGATTCCAAACATATTTGTTTTATAATTTTCGGTGAAGAGATTTCGAAGATATAGGACAAAATGTCGATAAAATGACCATACTCCCCCTTGCCTTTCTACATTTCTCAAGATAAAATTTTGATAAAATCGGAGTTACTAGGTCTTTAGTCATAGATTACTGCAAAACTGCAGCTTTTTTTGATTTATTTGTTCTATTTTTTTTTTAATTTTATTTAAGACAACCTTTGTAAAAAATTTCGCCAGCAAAAATTTTTTTGGTTTATGGGGTATTGTTAGAAAGGGCAACGTCCGCGGATTCCAAAAATGTTTTTTTTTAATTTTATGTGAATTGGTTTCGAAGATGTAGGTCAAAATGTCGAAAATTTTATGGCCTAACGGGCAAGGGGAAGTGCTGCTGATCAACACAAAACAAGCAAAGGACAGACGGGCAAAAAAGAACAAAATTCGAACGCTAAAAGGGGTATTTCTTGTACGGAAACCTCAGTGAGCGAGCCCGACCCGCACTTGACTGCTTTTTTTAATTACCTTAAATTTCCTCAAAAATATTGCTCTATTTCCACGTGGTGGAAAAAAAGCAGTCAATTGCGAGTCGCGTTCGCGCAAACAGGGTACCGTTTCAGAACTACCCCCTTAAGCGTTTGAATTTAATTTCTTCTTGCTCGCCTGTCCATCAATTTTTCGACATTTTGGCCTATATACTCGAAACCAATCTACCGAAAATTATGCAAATTTTTTTGAGAATCCATGGACGTAACTCTTTCTTAAGATAGCCCACACGATATGTTATAAAAATAATATTTTTCGGCAAACCCAACCCCCTTAACAAATAAAAAAAATTTATAATATCTTAACTTTTTATAGTGAAAATTTGATTACGTTATGAAGACCTAACAACATGACAAATATCAGTTTTCTACGATGGAAAAAAGGGTCTGTACACAACTCCGAAAACATAAGTGATCTTATAAATGTTCGCCCTTTAGGAGAACCGAACCCTAAAAACAGCTGAAGCGTTGAAAATCGGCCCTCTTAGGTGCAGCTTATGAGGCCAGATATCTTTGCAGCTTACAAGCACTTTTATTATTGTTCATTGATTTAGAATTGCCATAAGAGAATCGCTTCAGGCAAAATAATTTTAAGCTCTTTCAAATTCTTCAAAGTACCGTTAATAGGATATAATATTATATGCATTTTCTTCAATTTATTCAAATTTCTCTAAGCTTAAGAACAAATTTAAGAACTGTACTGATTTTTCTTTCACTGCATGCAGTGTAAGTATCTACAAAATCAATTGCTGCGTGATGATTGGCTTATTTTGATTTGAAACAGAGAAGCTTTATCGACTAGCAAGACAGTATGTTTTATTAGCTGAAAATATCTTCATATAAGCACGCTATGAGTTATAGCCGTATTGATTATGCGCAGATCAAATGATGAAGTCATTTGAGGACACTGCCTCATTAACACATTGCCTCACATTCGTATGTAAATATTTACAAAATGCAAAAGAATAACAACAACAAGTCTGTAAAAGGGCAAATTTTTATTGCCGATATTTGTATGTATGTATATATTTACACGAAAACGAAATACTTCCTTGTGCATGTTTACGAGCGAGTATTCTGCAGGGAGGTTCGTATGCATGTGCAGATATTGACCAGCTGCCAATTTCCCAATTTCCCAGCAGAGCAAATCACTATAAACATGAAGCCTAATGAAGTTTACAATTGTAGAGCATTAATAAACTGCTGTCCCCGGGCACACACACACCACACCGCACCCCCTCCAGCATTTCGCCTGCCATTAAGCAATGGCAAATATTTTATGACTTTGCATTGCCAAAAAGTCAAGGCAGCAGACAACAACATTTCAATTATGAATTATGAATGATAAATGACAGCAGCATTTTGCGAGCATTTATTGTAAACAAATAATCGACAACTAAATTTGTGTGAAATTGCGAAGGTCATTAAAAGGAAAATAACTTCTTTATTATTCTGTAATGGTTGCTGGTGGAATTGTGCATATAAAAGATATTTAGCTGAAATGCGAATTTACAGTAATCGAGAGGTTTGAAGCAATCATTCACTCAAGTAAGTGAAAACAATAAATAACTCAAGTAATTGAGAGTTAACAAAACCTGAAGCAACTCAATCCAAGTTGGAAGTTGTCGAGAGGGTCAAATTATTTGGATTGCTTTTACAATTGCCATTGTTTTTAGACTCCTTTTGAGCTTGAAATATATTTGTTAGCTCTTTCGTTGCATTGTATTTATTTAATTGAACTGAAAGTAATAAAAAGCTATCTTAACTGTAACATTAATCCAATGCAAATAAATGCACGCCTGAATTAATAAATGCAAATTAATCTTTTATGCTTTTTACTCTCACAAGTTTTCACCATTTACAACAACAACATCATTTGCCAAAGAAAACTTTCTGTGTGTAAACGCTTACAAGAAGAGCAAATGGAAACAATAGCGCAGAAATATTTGCAGGTGCAAATACTAATTATATATATTAGCACAACTCACAATCTTGTGCAAATGGTCTGGTATTTTTGCAATTGCAAATTTTGTAGCATATTTTTGCTCTACACTAACAAAATATACAGACATGCAATTGCAAAATCTTTGCAAAAAAATCACACCTAAAACCCGTAGTTTATATTTACAATGCGATTGCAACCCGGAATTGCAATCTGACAGCAGATTCAGAAAATTAAAAAATAAACACAAAATCAGCAAAAATGGAAGCAAAAGCAATAAAGCGGCGCACAAAAAGAGAAAAGCCATACAAAATGTGGTCTAAGAATGATGTTAAAGGAAAAAGCCAAAATTAAAGCAGAAAATAATTTTAGTTTTTGCCAATCAGCTGTTTTTGTGACAACCAGCTGTGAGTTTCGTGTTTTGCAAAATGTGATGCAAACTAAACGTAACAACACTGCTCACAATTGACGGCAAATGTTTGCTATTGCTCAAATTTGCAATCTCAAATGCACAAGATTGTGAATTGCGCTATTATGTAGGGGAAGATTAGGTGAAACTGACATCCTTTATGTTTTTACATAAAACTTTTAATAGAGATATATTACAAAGTTTACTGCTGAGGTCGTTTGGTAGTGCTTTAAGAAACTCAACATTTCCCATTTACATAAGCTTTAGGCTTATATCTTAGCGTTTTTTCGTTTAATAATTTTTCTGAATGCGAAAATAAGAGGCTAATCCGACCCATGTGATTCCGAACCCCCTTCCCCTCAATTTCCATAGAAAAATCAAATGAAAGAGATTTAATTCATCTACCCGGTCGGGTTCAACTAATCTCCCCTTTACCTTGATCGATTGGAGTTTCATCTTGAAACCTTTGGCATCATATGCCCGGCTGGTCTAGTTTTGAAAACTAATCAATAATTTGTTATTACGTTTGCTAAAATGCTCAGGTTACTTCGACAATTGAAATTGCAGGTACTATCTAAATGTACTCTACACATATTTTGCACTGATTGTACATTTCACCAATTTGTTTGAAGTTGTCAAAAGCATGCAGTCCATTAAGCGACCTTCCCCAACCAGGCACACGCATACACACAAACACACAACTACCAGTAGGCAGCGACCTTTTTGCCATTGATGAAAAACATCAAAGACCGCAGATGTTGTATAAATTTCACAACAAAAACAATAACAAATGAAAACAACTAAAAACAACAACATCCAGAAATAAAGTAAATACTTTGCATATCGATCAAAAAGTATCCGCATACAATAAAAAATGTGATTTTATGAGCATTGATGAATACGCAGCCAAGCTCGCAAACACACACACACCCACACACACGTGCACATGTGCACAACAGCCTTTTAAAGAAGCCACCACAATAACAATAACAACAACAACAACAATAAAAACAAACATTACAACAATAAGAATAGTCGCGGCAGTTGTGGCAAATCAAACTGTTTACACAGTTGGCCGCTGAAGCTGAAATGGAACTGGAATTGGCTTGAATGGCTTCGGGACTGGGAAGTTTTGTTTACGGCTGCCATAGGCCAGCACACGAAATAATATAATACTAGCTGCAGATCGGTGTGGGTGTGTGTCCAGCCATAAATACAAGCAGCGGCAAGAGCAGTGAACGGATGTGTGCACTTGATTAGGTGCGATAATTAACTTCACCGGCGGCAACAGCAGCAGCGGCAGTGGCAGTGGCAGCGACGCAACAATTATAAGAATATAGAAGCGAAAAAGGCAAAAGCAAAGAAAGAAAGCAAGGCGAAAAAGTAGGCGGAAAATTCAGAAATTTATGTGCATGTGACTAAGATTCAGTGCGTTGTCTATGGTTGTGTCTGTGCAACTGTCTGTATATGTATGTATCTAGATATGTATAGGTATGTAGGTACATATACAAAGACATGCGGGAAATTGTTTATATAAAATGTTGTGAATTTGTTGGCTGAAAATGTTTCAAGCAGCCGCTGAAGGCAACGACAAATTGGCCAGAGACACAAACAACAAATACAACAACAACAGCAACTGGCAAAAATTTGTTGCAATACCACAAAAGCGAATAGCTAAAATAATGCTGGCTTCTAAAGGCATGTCAATTGGTACTTTGCAACTAAATTTTTACGATGAGTTTGAAGAAAACACATTTTTATAATTTGAAACTCGCTTAAAAATTAGCACTTATTTTAATTATTCTTTACAAAGGGCATAGCGAGTCTAAAATCGCGGGTTGATGGTTACATTATGCAGAAAATGATTTTATTTATTTGTGATTTATTATCCAAATTTTCGATGTGTCGCAATTTACTCAAGGACAGTTTTCTGTCTTGAAATTGAAGTTTATAGTTAGGAGAGGAAAAGAGAAAGGGCATGAGTATAAACTTTTTCGTGCTAAATATTTTCAGGTCTATTCGCTGCCACGAGTTTTGTCATTTGCAACAACAACATCAATGACAAATAGACCGAGTTTAACAAAGAAAACTTTCTGTGTCGAAGTTGTATCGGGTTTGAAGCTTTGAACCCTTGGCATAAGCGATCCAATACAAGCTTGTATCTCATACATATGCCATGTTATGCCACTACGACTTATACCTGAATTAGATACAACTGTTTATATTTGTGAAATTCTTTAGGATTAAGCTGCTGTGTATGCATTTTCATAGTTATTTTCATAGTCATTTTCAATTTAATTATGAGATTATTCAAATCCCAAAATTCACGGAATGCCGATTTGGACACTGCTAGTATTTTATATGCATTTTACAATTTTACTTAATGCTTTAAACTGCTCAGAACGAAGGCGAAAAGTGCGCCCGCCAGCCACACGCTGTGATATTATATTTTGGAATAAATCAAAAACGCCAGAGTGAACATTTTAAATTGCCATAAATCGAATTAGTAAGCGGCTGAATGAATGAATGAGTGATGTGTGTGAAGGTATGTGCGTGTGTGTGTGTGTGTGGGTTTGGGAGTGGGCAGCAGCGGGGAATGGTGCCGCGGCATGGGCGGAGTGGCGGCCGCAAGTCTGCAAACGAGCCTATTTGTTTAACAGGTGCGCATAAATGTGCTTTTTATGTTCAAATGCTCATATGTGTGTGTGTGTGTGTGTATGCGCGCCTTTTTTGCTGCTGCCACAAGTTGACCACAAATTCCAAAAAGGCGCCAGTGCGCCAAAAATAAACAAAAGTAGTTTGTCTGCGATTTTTTTTTCCACGATGGCATTAAAACTTTTTAATATCTCGCAATTTTCTATAATTTTACACGCACACATGCGCCGGCGCTTGAAATTTTCTGCAATTATCACAATTTCAGGCAATTTGAACTTTTTGCAATGCGCGCTTTTTGTTGTGAAAGTGATTTTGCTTGAATTTTTGCCGCCCTCTTGCAAAAGCAGCCATTAGCAAGCTCAGCAAGATTTGTGGCATTTTGGCCTAACTTTCTGCTCTACATGTATGTGTGCTTGCATGCGCGCGCGTGTAAGGTGCATTATTAGCATGCATTTATTTCGTCTCCCTCACACACACACACACATATACACACATATACACACTTCATTGCAGCTCGTTGCTATCAGCTACTTTACAAGTGAGGTAGCGATTGTCCATTTCATTGCTTATGCGTACACACACATACACATGCACACATGCAGGCGGCTTTCTGCATTACGTACATTCGCAGTGTGTTTTGTATCGAACGTTCGAAAGCAATTAATATACATTAATTGAACTGAAATTGTTTGCCCATCGAAAATTCTTGGGAAAATGCAGGGAATGTGTTTTTAATTGAGTTGGCTTGGCGCTTACGCAACGGAATTAGATTTAGTACAATCGAAAAGCACACAAACTAAAGGCATAAGCTTGTATATGTACCTCGTATCTGCAGCTGCATTTGTGTATCCGTGTATCGATCTGCGAAGATACATTAGTCAGTGCCATGTACAGATTCGATATACAAAGCATAATTTAGTGGAGTACAGACCAAACGAAAATGAAGCGATTTTTGTGTTATACGCATTTCTTCTAAAGGGAATTCATTTTGTATAGCTACATACTAAAATCTGAACTAAACAAATCTTTATGTTAAACGTGTATTTTGTTCTTTAAATATAATAGGCATAAATATTTGCTATTTCTAATAAAAATTAGAATCGAAATCTTTAAAAGAAATGCACCGCTATTTGACCATTATATTTCATGAGATCGTTAGTAGAAATGCACATTTTCAAATGACGACTCGCCGAACTGAATGAATTTTTGCATATGCTGAAATTGGTTTTGGCAACTGCCTCCATGTGGAGCATTCATTAGGTCGCCCAGAAAAGACGCTCTCATATTTTGAGTGCACTAAAAAATATAGGAAAAATATGAACTCAATAAGAAATCACTTTAGATTCCCACAAATAAAAGTCATAAATCTTAAGAATTTTATTTTTGCAGGTTAAAAATGGGCATTTCGAAATTTGCTATGAACAGTTTTGGTTTAGAAACCCCTGAATGATTAACACTATAGCTTTACAATAAGACGAACTGAGGACAATAGTTTGCAAATTTTTGCCACAAATTGTTAAAACTCAATGGCCCCTTTAGAGAAACCTGGGGGCTAGTGCCAAAACTTTTATCAGAAAGAAGAATGAAGAAGAATCACAAAAGAGAAATCACGGATGGAGCTCAGAAGTTCAGAACTCTTTGTCGATTTTGCTTACAATGAGCCTTATACATACAAATATTAGATTTACCGGCATAAATAAAAAGGTGGTTCCAAAATAGCTGACAAATTTTTTATTGCCTGTGAAGTTTTTTGATTGAACTAAAATTATTATATTAAAGTTATCTTAAAAATTCTAGCAATTATAGCTAAATGATATGTATGGTGTATATGGTCTAGCTGCAAGGCTCTAGCCTATAAGGCTATAGAGTATAGTCTATTGATAGAAGGCTTTTGTTGTGCACCGCGCCCGCAAATTGGATCTATTTTTCTGGAAAGTATAGTCTGTAGAGTTATATATTATATTTGAAGAACATGCTTAAGTATGTATTGTTAATAAAAGATTAAAATTAAATTTTACAGAAATAAAACTATAAACATATTTAGTAATTATAATATATTTTTCGGAAATTCTGAGTTAAGGATGAGAGGAAGATCTTTATTCTTCGAAGTTGTTTAATAGAAAACACATTAAAAATGTTTGCCTCATCTTTTTAATATAAAATTTAATATGATATTTCTTTATAAATAATATAAAGTAATATTATAAAGATTTCTATTGATTTGACTTTTCTTTTGCTATACCATAACTTTATTTCAAGGACTTTAATTTAATTCCTTCCTCAGATAAAGATTTTGTCTTTATTGCTTTATATATTTCAGTTTTAGAGCTCAGAAAAAATCCCTTTATTATTAGATACATTTTTTTGTGGCTTATTTTAAACTATAACAATTTTCCAAATGTCTGCCCACAAGCAGATTTTTTCGAAACTTGGAAAGAGTAACTTTTGCACTTTTACTGCAATGCAATTTTTCACATTTGTTTGTTTTAAGTTGTTGTTATTGTTATTGTGGTCGGTTCAAAGGTCAAGTGAAAAGGTAGAAAGTGACGTTTAAACTTTTGTAGCGCCGCACAAGCGCAAGCAATCATACTCTCATGCATACACATACACATACACATGCATATAAGCACTTGTGTGGGAGTAGCCTGTTAGACGCTTCGAATGTTGTTGAATGTTGAGTGCCATTGCAAGAAGGACAACAGCTGCAACACAATTATAAGAACAACACATAGAGAAACATTTATGACAGTCTCGTGTCCAACATCCCTAGCGTCTTAACATTCTGCTCTAGTAACTTCAGGGAGGCGTTGTTGTTTTGTTGTTGTTGTGGGGCTTGCCATTCGTAGGCATGAATTCTCTTCGTCTGACCTTAAAATGCAAACAACGTCGAGTCGAGCGTAATTTTTATGGCAAAGCCGGTCTGCAGTAGAAGCGAAGAACGTGGATCGAAAGTAAATGTAAGAGAATTTTAAATGTTTCCTTGCTTGCAGGCATAAAATCATACAAAAGTTCTTGCAAGTTGCAACTCTTTGTCAGTAAACAACTTGAAAGAGTGCGCAAGATAGTGGCGTAGCAGGCGAAGAAGAAGGGGACAGAAGCGGGAAGTATAGTTGAGAAAAGTTGCAAGTGTCGAAAGTTGCTTCGGTTGGCATGTGAAACTGAGCAGCAGTTCGATGGGTCAGCCAGACAAGGGCCAGTGGAGCAGTGCAGCTCATGCCACTCCCATAACCGAGCAACTCACACCTATGCATGTACATGCATACATACATACATAGAGCAGGCAGTGCGCAGAGAGCCAGTCAGAGACAAGCAGTATGAAAGAGTTTATTGCTTTACTTATTAAAAAAATTTATTTGCATGAAATGATGAATTCAAAGTAATTTCATAAAATGAAAATAAAAAATTTTATACGTAGCAGGGTTTGGGGGGAGGAAGTATTTTTCGACATTTTGAGCTATATCTTTATAAATCGCTTACCTAAAATTTCAAAAATATTTTTGGAATTTCTAAGGATACCCCACATGATGCGATAAGAAAATATTTTATGTTTACGTCATGAAGACCTAGCATGATGCTACATTTATGGTTTCTACATTGAAAAAAGGTCGGTTTTTGAACACACCTCCGGAAACGAAAATGACCGTATATGAGTTTCCGTTTTCCCTTTTCGAGGAATGGAACAACAAAAAATCTAAATAAATTAGCAATCGTTCCAAGTTTGATACTTTTCGAAGCAATCAGGAACATATAATGAGATAACAAATTAATTTATATAAAAGACGAAGTGTAGTTAAGTGCATTATTTTATTTATATTATTATTAGCACGAGTCTAAATTGTGCTTGATTCTCAAGCTTTATACGAGCCAGATTCGTGATTGTTTCACAAGGGATTAAGAATGCCTCACGAACTCACGTCAGGTTTTTGAAGATGTTTAGGAAACTGACATAGGAAGAAAAGGAATGGTCATGCTATTCAACATGCCATGAGAGTTCCGCCTTTTTTGTTAGTTTAAAAAAAAGGTGCTTATATGCACTGCGTGTGTGTGTGCGTTGAATAAACACTATTTATGCAGGCATGTTTGCCTGTGTGCATGTGTGCCTCAGTTGCAATGAAAAGGAGAAAGAATTGCCATAGAGGCGCTAAAATATTTATTTGCTTGCAACGTCCACTGGCGATAATGTCGACGTTGATGTCAAGCCCGGCCGGTGACATACGATGCAAGCACAAGAGCCACTCTCATGTTGGTAAATTCATTTGTGTTGACCTTCACCTCTCCCATGAGTTGTTGTTTTTGTTGTTGTTGGTTTGTTGTTGGATGACTCTGCTGTGTCCGATTCATGTAAGCGGCGAAAATGCAACAGAAATGTTCAAAAAGAACATGGCCATAAAAAGTGCACTTTCTTGCTAATTTGAAAATTGTCCTTTTGTAATACAATAAAAAAATTTCATTTAACTGCAATAATAATTAGAAACTATCTAAATGGCACTAAAAATTATTTTTCATCCCTACGATGACTCAAAGTAATATAACATCTTCCATTTGGTCCTTTTTATGTGTGCATGGACTTGGAAAAAATTCTTCATTATCTAAAGCAATTTTCCGAACGATTTTAATCGATAGAACGAGATGGACGCCATCTGGAACATTAACCATTTGAAATTGGCTCAGTGTTGTCCTCTTTTATAGCAACGTTTTGCAATGCATCTGTCAAGTGGAAGAAGGAGAATGTTCCAAAAAAGAAGGTGTTTGATGTGTAGGTCGGCCATATCCTTGGCGTATGATCAAAGTGGAGCAACAGAGCAATGGAAGCTTCCTCAATGTGCCCTCAGAGAGCCAAATAAACCCGATGGCGGAATACTAATGCCAGCATTATGAGTTATGTCAAACGCTTTGCCATTCGCAATCCTTTTTAAGGATGCAGATGACAATTAAACTCGATGCCATTTTCTATTTGATGAAGAATTTAATGCATACTTTGCGATTATCGCATTTTTATCTCATATTATTGTCAGTGTTGAAAATTCTACCAACGATTTTCATTTTATTACGATTTCTCTTACCAATCCCGCCATTCGGCCAGCCTTTTGTCCAGCTCTTCTCAGCTACTGCTATCGACTGCGAATCGCCATTCAGTTGCATTTTATGGCATATTTATTGCTATACAAGTAGTACATACATATGTGTTCATCTGATTGAGTTTTATATTGATATCAATGTCTGATATTAATATTTAAGATGCCACATTGAAGCAAACTCCGAAGCAGTTGCTCTGAAAAACATTCCCTTAACTTATGTGGGCAGCATATGGATTTTTTTTTGTAATAATACACATTTCTCTGTTGCAGTTGTCGCACAGTTTTCTATTTTCCATAAGAAAGGGTTTGAATATATGTATGTGGGTGTGAAATATATATATTTATATACTAGTTTTTAACAAAATAAACTAGAGTTCTTGCAGTTAATTCAATGTATGATCTCTCTTTGTTTGAGGTATGTAAATGAATAGCTAAAAATTAAATTTTTTTTATTAATTTAGGGAATGCATATATGTTACTTTTAAAGGAAAAGATTTACGCAACATCAAGTTTTGTTTCGTAAAAGGAATTAATCATTTTCTGAACCAATTTCAAGATTTTTCTTAACAAAGCAATTGCACGAATTAGCTACAAAAATATTGTTTCCAAACAAACTTCTTTGTAGGATAATTCTAAAATTTTGAACGTCTTGAAGTTCTGGGATCCAGACCTATTTGCAGTGGCGAAAAGACTAGTTCGCTATTATCTTATTTTAGTTATTTATTATTGCTATTACATTTTAGGATTGCCAGGCCTAATGTGTATGCATTATAAATGTAGGTAGTGTGGAGCATCGTGGCTTCGAGTGCTTTGAAAAAGTCTGCTCATTAGAATGATTTGTCTATAATGGCGTATCGGCTGCAAAGAAATGCAGAATTTTAAAGGCTAAATGCAAAACTTTCTCACAGTTCATTTCATCGGAATAGTTTTGTAAAATTATTTGAAGTTTTTTAAGCGATCGAACTATAGAGTTAATTTGTATAATGGCAGTCTACCAAACGGCGCTGCTTCCTTTCTCTACGCGTAATTGTTTAAAATCTTATATATTTACGTTACATTTTTAAGCAATTTTGTTGTCTTGATATTTACAAAAAATTTCAGTATTTAGCTCAAGCTTCTTCCACACCTTGGTATATACTATGCTGAATTAGCTCTTCCGCTGCTGCAAAGCTATAGCCAATAAATTCACGGTTTTATAACACAAACTTTTGCAATTTGGTATTAAAAAGAATTATAAACAAGTAAGGAAGCATCAGTCGGATTTCACCGACAGAGTAATACCCTACACCAAGTAACTGAGTGGGCGGACCACGCCCATTATTGACAAACTACAAGATATTCCTAATAAGTTTATATATACCAAATATTGTTGTTCTGACAGGTGTACAAAAGAAATGATCGGTATATTAAATTTACCACCCCCATTGTGGGCGGATCACGCCCATTTTTTGAGAATTTAAAGATATTCTCCCCTGCAATGAAATTACCAAATATGGATGCTCTGATGTGTATATTACAGAAGTTATGAGGATTTTAAGCTTACCGCCTATATAGTGGGCGGACCACGCCCATTTTCTTATATGTCATGTAGGACCTATATCTTAACCTAGGAACCAAATTTCATTCGTTTAAATGCATAAATAGTCAATTGAGAGCCATTTTACCGGAAAATTGTTGCCGCCTATACAGTGGGCGGACCACGCCCATTTTTTGGTATTTTACAGAGGGTCCATACCTCACCTTAAATACCAAGTATTATTCTTTTGAATGAGTAATTAGGCAATTTATAGCAATTTAATCGAAAAAAACCCGAGGTAGTGGGACTTACAGGCCCATTGTGGGCGCGTCCGTTGACCGATTTACCTAATCTCGGAACTTGAAGTAGTGGAAGGTTCACTGCGACTGTGTGCCAAATTTGGTCCAAATCGGACAACTCCTTCTTTCTCTCCTGCGCCAACGGACAGCCAGACAGACGGACAGACGGACAGACGGACAGACGGACAGACGGACAACCGGAAATCAAGACAGAAAGTGATTCTAAGCATTTCTATATACTTATGTCTATACCTAGGACGGCTCCTTTAATGCGTTACAATTTTCGCACAAAGTTATTATACCCTATTACCATAGGTGTAGGGTATAAAAATTGCAACAGCAAAAATGACAATAGTAGAAATGGCAAGCGCAAATTTTAATACAGCTAAAAATGAAAGCGGGAGTCGGGCGGCCTGCAATGGAAGTGTGTCACGAGAAGTTGCAAATTCGCGCGCCGCCAGTTGACAGGCAGTGTTGAATTTTGTGGAGAAATTTAAATAACAGCAATTTGAATAAACGCCAAATACACAGAGCGAAAGTCAAAGGCACGGAGGCAAAGGTGAAATGAGCAGGGAAATGGCCCACAGTGAGTTTCCATTTCACAAGTGCAGATTTGTAAATGAGGCTTGGTGTATGTGTGTGTGTGTGTGCGTGTGCAGGCATGATTGCTTATGTACGAGTATATGTTAAGGTAGTCGAGTTTGAGTCTTCGTCTGTGTCCGTGCGGAAAGCGGAAATCAAATGCGCTCATGTGTGCTATAATGCCTGTAATGTACACTCACACTAACACACACACACACATATATATGTAGAGCACGTTTACAGGCGCACTCACATGCATACACTGACGGCCAGAACGCAATACACTTAAAGACAGATACATTTTGAGTTCGTCTGCTGCTAACTTGATACAGTAAGGAGGGCTCTTAACCTTTTCGGCCACACAAGGGCTCGAATTGCTTGACAGCAATTTCAACAGTTCGCCGTCTTATAGCAAGAGCTATTTCTCTTTGTAATTTAAGTAGTAGATGCCAACGGGTTAATTTTTTCTGAAGTTAAATTGAAACAAAGGAGGTAAATTTTATAGTAATTGTCAAAGTAATTTTCAATGAAACGCAGTTGTATTTTGTAAAATTATCAAATGAATGTTCATTAAAAACGCTCTTTAAAGCCTTCATGACCCAAATATGCTCACAAGAAACTGGCTGTAGCGCCCAAATGGAGGGCGTGGCGACTTGAAATTTTGCACAAATATCACATAAGTTTTTCACGTTTTAGGTATAAAAAGAAAAGTTGGAACTGCATGAACAAATTTGGTGTCGAAAGGGTTAAGCCTAACATCAACGTCCCCTCAAAGAAAAAGTAGTCAAGTGCGAGTCGGGCTCGCGTACACAGGGTTTCATACCAGATGTGCCCTCTTTAGCGTTCGAAGCTAATTTCTTCTTGCCCGTCTGCCCTTTGGACATTTCCCTAGAGAAATGTAATATGCCGATACGATCACGGGGACAGTTCAGTTTTGATCACATTTTGTGCTATATCTTTATAACCCGTTTTATTTAAAAAATGTTTGAAGTCTATGAACGTAGCCACTTCTAACGATACAATTTTTTTTGGCCTTTAAAAAAATTTTTCTAAAAATATTTGTAACTTTTTATATTTGTATGTTATGAGGACCTAACATGATGCCAAATTTCAGGTTTCTACAAAAAACAAGTAAGGAAGTATCAGTCGGGTTTCACCGACAGAGTAATACCCTACACCATGTTCCCAAGTGGGGTGATAATTCACTGAAATTGTGGGTGCATTTGATTTACAACCTACATAGTGGGCGGACCACGCCCATTTTTGGTAGACTACAAGATATACTTAATAGGACTACATATGCCAAATATTGATGCTCTGACAGGTGTACAACAGACGTTATCGGCATATTTATTTTACTGCCCCCATGGTGGGCGGACCATGCCCATTTTTGGAGAATTAAAAGATATTCTTACCAGGAATGAAGTAACCAAATCTAGACGCTCTGGTGTATATATTATGGAAGTTAAGAGGATTTTTCGTTTATCGCCTATATAGTGGGCGGACCACGCCCATTTTCTTCTATGACATCTAAGACCTATATATCAATTTGGGAACCGAATTTCATTCATTTATATTCGTAACTAGTCAATTGGAAGCCATTTTACCGAAAAAATTTTTCCGGCTATATAGTGGGCGGACCACGCCCATTTTTTCCTGAGATATAGAAGACCTACCTCTTAACTTGAATACCAAGTATTATTCTTTTCCATGAGTAATTACACAAATTATAGCCATTTTACCGAAAAAAATCCGAGGTAGTGGGGCTTATAGGTCCATTGGGGGCGTATCCTTCGACCGATTTGAATAATTTTAACACTTTACCTAACCCGAGGTTCACTGTGACTGTGTGCCAAATTTGATCCAAATCGGACAACTCCTTCTTTCTTTTTTTTGCGTACACGCAGACAGACAGACAGACGGACGGACAGACGGACAGACGGACAACCGGAAATGAAAAGAGAAAGTGTTTCTGATCATTTCTATATACTTATGTCTATACCTAGGAAGGCTCCTTTAATGCGTTACAATTTTGGCACAAAGTTATTATACCCTATTACCATAGGTGTAGGGTATAAAAAGGTCGGTTTATGTACACACCTCCGAATGCCCTTATAAGAGTTCCCGTTTTTTCCCTTTAAGGGAACGGAACCCTGAAAAGTTTTCTTGTCCCATTTGTCTAGTTCAGTCCCAGACAAGCGGAAGAGATGATTTTTCTGATCATTTTTCTATATACTTATGTCTTAACCTCTAAGAAGGCGTTCCAATTTTGGCAGAAGCTCAATATACCCCCCTACCAGAGGCTCAAACGCACCCAACTATTTTGGGTGCTTGGTTGCGTTGCCGGTTTATATTTAGTTTTTTGAAAAACCATTTCGTGTTTACACAAATTATTTTGCTGAGTGTACACTTGTGAGAGCCTAAGTTGCTGCAGTGCGTCCGCAGTGGGTTTGCTTGAATTTCGTCTCAATTTTCATTTCAATGTGCGATTCGTAATTCCTTTCTGTGTGTGTGTGTGTGTTTGTGTAGTGTATGCATACACAGCTGAGTGCGCTCGTGTGTGAGTGTTGTGTGTTCGTGCGCTGACTCTCAGTGTAGGATTGCTCCTTTTGCCAGCGAGTTGATTTAATTTTGCTTTTTTGCCGCAGTTGCTACTGCCGCTCGCTCCTTTACACTTACCCGTACATGCAGCCGCCAGTTCCTAGCGTGCTTCCGTTTTTTTGGTAATTTAATTTTTTTCACACAAAGTAACGAAAATTTGTGCCGCTGTAAAATGTGCGCAGTCTTCTTCTTGCCACAAAAAGTAAGGCAATCCGGCAGCCCGGCATTTGGGAAGGCCATGCATACTTCCCCTCGGCCTCACACGCGACAAAGTGGCCGAGTCTCAGCTGGCGCAATGCGACCTCTGCTTGCTTGCTTCCTGCTCCGCTGCGCCAGCAGCCAATTTGCATGCGTATGTGTGTGTGTGTGTGCTCTATTAATTTCATTTTGCCCTCGGCACGGTTTTAAAGCCTAAACGATTTTTCTCACTTCTCTCGTTCTCGTTCTCGCTCCTCGCCGCTCGTGTCAGTCTTAGCCAGTTTTGGCCCGGCCCGCTGTATCTATGCCAAAATAAATGCGCCTAACTGAATTTACCAAAAATGCGTAACTGTATTTTTCAATTTACGCAATTACGATAATATTAGCATACTCGTACTTTCAGCAGCCTGATAGAGACTGACATGAGCTCCAATTTTAGCTGGGAAATCTCGCATATTCTTCTCTTTTATTCTTCTACATCAGCGGAAAAGGCCCGTTTGTCTCTTCTATATTGGCTTTAACTTGAGCGTTATGCAAAAATTATAGCTTGTTTGTGTGCAATTTAAATGTGTATGCGTGCACGTATTGTGTGTGCGTGTGTGAGTGACTTTGAATTAGCATAATTGACGTTGGCTTCAGTTGCAAAAATGCGTATTAACATATTTTGCTTTGTCATTGGCTGCTGTTGCCATTGCGATTCGCTAATGAAGTGCGACCGCTTTTACGATTTCATCTGACTTTGAACTGCTTTTAGCAAAACAAAAAAAATTCAAAGCAATCAAAAGCCGTAAGTGTTATTGTAATTTTTGTAAAGCAAACCCATTCAAAATTTTTTTTAAAAAGATGTTATAAGTACATAAACTGAAGTCGATCTGTGGCTAAAAACGGCCTTCTAGATCTTTTGTAATATTCGAAGGATCAATTTCTATAACTAGCTGGAAAAAAATCTTTTTGAACTGGTAAAGCATTTCTTTCAAATATTACATTCATGTGCATCTTCTCTATCCCAGCCGACGAGTCCTGCTTACTGATGCATAGGAATGCAATCATAACTGCCATCGTAACTAGCTAACATTTTTCGCGAATCCCTCGATAAATATGAGTATGACTACTCACAGGAATTCAAAGTAATTTAGATAAAAAATCCTGACGCTTTAGATAAAAGATTCCTCCAGCTGCATTTAACTGTTAGGCCAAATATGCTACACATAGATGCTATTGGGTTCTCAGCTATCCCTGATGGTAATCTGCTTATGATTCCGGCAAGTAGTGATCTCTCAGAACAAGAATATTTATAATGAACTTCAGCACAGAGTTGAGGCGTACTCCAATCCAGCGAACCAAGGAGCATTTAAGTAGGCAACATCTTGAAATGTCTGGACAGGAGATACAGGAGATACTCGAGAGCTTCCATGAATATGCTTCCAAAAGTCTTCCTGCTTCGTAGTGAAATGGAAATATTAAAGACTTTAAATTTCATTTACTTTTCAGATTTTAGACTTATAGACTCGGAGAAGATTCTGCTTCAATTACTCCTCTGTTAGGGTATACAAAAATAAGTTTAAAAAATTAAGATTTTGTTCCAACATGTTCACACTGTCTTCTCTCTTGAAGGTTTGAAAACATAAGTACAAATTTCAAATTTTTCCGATTTTTCTTCTTCTATATTTCAATAAAGATTACTCTACTATGGCCAGGGTGCCTCAACCTTCAGCTGCTCGCAAATATAGCTTTTAATATTTCCAAACTCAAATTAATCCAAGGAAAACGAAAATACACTTCGAATAGTAAAATTTCGACTAGTAATATTTCTTTTCGGAGTAAGCAATCACAATGAAAGAAATTTGAACAAGATGAAAACTTCGGAAAATACTCAGAAATAAGATTTCGGTTGCGATTGGAATAAAAATTACAAGAATTTATGTACTTAAATCAAATTTGCGAATTTCGAATTCGCAAAAAATATATAAAATTTGAACAGAATAATGAAGCATTCGTATGATTTAATGCGCCGGAAAACAATTTAAGAAATTATTGTAATATTTGCACGAATCGCAGCTGAGCTTCTGCAGCGCCTCACCTGCAGCTAACCCTCAACCATAAGTGGCATGCAACTAATGCGAGTGCAGTTAAAATATTGTCTGCTGCTCTCTGATGCAAGTAAAGTGGCGCGCATTTGGGGCAGGTCGCGCACACAACACACACACGAGGAAGCAGGGTGCGGAGGTGTGAGCAATCAGTGCCTTTTTAAGTTGTTCAGCTTTCAAAGCATGAAAGCAAAAACAAAAATATACCAGCTGCTCGAGAAATTTTAATCCGAGATATACATTTTATGCGTAGATTTTTATAAGTAGAATTGATAATTGTGTAATGGGAGGGGAAGTAGTTTCTGCATATTCTATCTACGGGATTGCCGTTAAGAGGAAACGTTTGATATTGATTTAAAAATAAGCGAAATTCTCAAAAAGAGAGCAAGCTATAACTCTCAAAGCGATATCTATACGAATTCGAACGGCTTGAGAATAGTGCTTGATATGAAATCATGCTCAATTATACCTATTTATCAAAGGTTAATGCTTACTGGGATGCAAGTGTTCGAGTTTGTAGCTTGTGTATTTGAATGTGTTTGAAATATTTCAAGTTGTTGCATGGCAATGAAATTGATTAAAATGGAACCGAAGTGGCGATTTTTGCTAATGAAAACGTATGTCAAACGCACGCACACATCCATAAAAACATAAACATATATACACACACACACACATACAGTAGCCTTAATCAGCGACCGCTTCAGCTCAGCATGCAGCAACACTTTCAAGGACGCGCTCTCAAGGTGCAATGCGCCACTCCAAACATTAAAAACACACACACACACACATACACTATCGCAGTCACATGCAATGTTGGCATGTTGGCATGTTTGTGTGTTTGTGTGTGTGTGTGTGTGGCTTAGTGAAGCGCTTGTTGCTGTGGCAACGCGCGTAAATACGTGTCAGCATTTCAATGTCCGCGTATGTGTGACTGTCGGTGTGAATGTGTTCATGTGTGTGCGTGAGTGTGAGTGCAAGCGCATATGTGTTTGGCTTTGTTAACCACGTCTAAATAAATTTTGTTCCCCTCAAATGACATTTTCTCGCTTCAAACGCAGTCAAGTTTTTTGCCGCTTTTTTTCACTTTTTCTCGCTTTTCCAGCTTTGTTTTTCTTGCTTTAGCGCTTTTACTTTCATCTGCTTGCTTGGCGTAAAGTTGAAAGGAATTAGATTAAGTCGCGACTTAGGTTTGCCTTTGTGGGCGTGGAAGTGTGTGTGTGGGTATATTTTAAATTCGTGATACATAGTTTCGCTTTGAACCGTTTTTTTTTATTGGCAGTGCGGAATGAGCTGCAGCTGATAGCAAATACGCTCTCTAAGCCACTGTCATTTCCACTTGCATCGACATGGCCTTTCATCAAGGAAAAACTAAAATTTTTTTAGTGAGCTACTACGAAAGAGATTTTTGTGGCAGATATATATCGATTGCGCTCGGTTGAGGAATGGAATGTATCTGTAGATCCCATTAACTTGTGCTGAAAAAGAACTTACATGCACAAGTTATGCGAAAAACGCTCGGCTTAAGCTTTATTTACACGAACTGTTTGTGGCAATTATATGAGCCTTTTATTTTGAAAGTGGGTTAAGTTAATTTTCTGTTATTGCGAGATATTTAAATGATTAAATTTCACTGTCAGTGTGAGTGCTGTTAAGAGCTTAAACTTTCATCTGCCGAATACTAGAATCTCAATTTTTTTTTACTATAAATTGTTTATAAATTAAAAGATCATAACAAGTTTTATCTATAACTGCCTAATAACACCAGGACCTAATAACACCAGGACATATCGACAAATATACCAGAGCCACAAAGTGATTGCCATACATGGGAAGTGCATAGGTGAAAATCTCTCGTGGTAATACAATGGGCCTTTTGGCCTAAGTGATGTCCTTGAGACGACCACTTAACCTACCTACCTACCTATCTATAACTGTCATTATCTACATTTTTGCCCCACTTTCAAAATAAACGGCTCATATATAGATACAAGTAACAAAATCAACCATTCATCATGTGACTATTAATCACTGATTAATATTCAGCCCAATTCTGAATAGAAACTCCCTGAATTTTTTCCCATTTCCCAATTTTCCTATTCTGAATACAAATTTTTTGGGAATTTTTTCCTTATTCCGAAGCAGTATTCGAACTTCTTCTCCCAAATTTTGCTTCTCCCAAGGAGATTAGAATAGGAGAAATTGTCTCCCAGGAAAAATAAAATTTTTGGGAACTAAAATCCCAGGGAATATTCAGGATTAGGCTGATTATTTATTTCACAATTTAAATGAGATTATGAAATTAGCTTGAAAAAGTTTTGTTAGCTTAAACAAATAAGTCTACTGCGTGATTTGATGCTTCACTCTCGACTGACTCTAAGCAGTTAGCTTATGGCAGTGAGCAAAGGCACCAAGAAGAGAGTGTAGAAAGGTGATATGACTGTCACTTGCATATAGAAATCGAATGTAGTATTAATTACTTAAACATAAACATTGATAGATTGTTGGATGTGTAATTTGTTTGAGTGAAAATGTTCTTTTTAGTATTGAAGTTCAATCAAATAAAATACAAAAAAAAAACCACGAATGCTTCACCATATACGCCTCCAGCTTAAATCTTTCGCCAATGAACAATTATTTCATCATGGCTCTCTGTTTGCAACTATTTGTGAGTAGGCTACAAGTGAAAAAGCTTAAGGGATATACAATACATACATATATACATTCTATAAAATGCGCTCTTCAAAACACTGCCCTTCAAACAATTCTGCACAAGCGCCTGCATAGAAAAATATTTTTCATAAAATTTAATATGCTCTGCAACAAATTAATAGCTGCACTAACTATTGTAGACAGATAGAACAAGAACATTTTATTTATTGCAATAGACATAAATGACAGCTCACTGCGCACGTTCCCCACATCACGCACACACACACACTGCTGTACGTGTGTGTGTGTGTGTGTTAGCTTGCAATTCCACCACGTGCCTGCATGCTTTGCAATATTCTCAAGTCTGTCTGCTTTTTTAGACATACACATACATATAGTATGTATGCATGTGTATGTTTGCCACTACTGCAAGCGTATGCGTGTGTGTGTGTGTGCGAGCTGTCATAAAACTGCCATCTTTAGTGTTCATGGCTCATTTGTGTAGGGTGTAAATAAACTCTAAAGGATTTCTGCCAGCAGTGACACTCACACAAGAGCAACAACAAAATATAACAACAGCAGCAACAAACATGGCATAATTATGTCAAGATGCTGCCAGAGTACTAAAAATAACTTTTTTAATTAAATTTTATTGTAATATAAGAGTTTTATTTTTATCAATTTTACCGAAATGGGGGTTTGCTTTGTTTGGTAAAAGCTGGACGAGAATTTTTTAAAAAGCTGTAATACTTTCCGATGTAGCAGCGCTTTCTTGAAGAGTGGCCAGGCCACGTTTGCTCTGAAAAAGAGCAGGGAAACCGTCCGCTGTTTTGGGAACAGATTTGCTTGAAACTCTGTTGAATAATGTAAACATGCTTGATTTAAAATGAGAATGAAAATTTGCTCAAATAGCTTCTTTTCATGAACCTACCCACTTAGCTATAATCCTTTCGAAATCGACAAGTTATTTGCTTGTATAAGGGTATAAAATAACAGAGATATATATATAGTAATTTAGGCATAGAACTGAAAAACCAATTGTCGAATGAATAAAACTGACGAATCTTTTTGATTGGTTGCAGAAACTGATTTACACCCAATCATTCTTAAAAATAGAACTTTATCGGACCAAAATCTGGGCGGACTACCATGCAGCTCCACTGGGTATAACCTTAACTGGTGGCTAGGAAGCAAAGCTATACATAGTTGAAAGCGAACGGGAGGTGACAGACAGCCCAAAACATTTGTGCAAAAACATCGTAGAAGAGAACAAACGAGCCAGTGACGCTTGGCAGTAAACGAATTTGAATAGTCACGCGCTTCTTGAACAGATACTAAAGGGAAAAATAGGAAAAATAAGCACATGTCTACCCTGGGTATAGTACATAATAGCATGTGTAGAATATATAACGAAGATGCAGATATAGACGAACACATCCTTTATCACTGTGATGAGATATTGCGAACCTATGCCCAAAGTTTCATTACTTTTAAAGCTCTACCTGAGCATCTGTCTTGCAATGCTATATAGTATATATGTATAGTAAAACCCGTTATAATGCAGTATAAATTGGCATTGAACTCTGTCATAACTACAACAAACATAAAAAACAAGTGAACATTTTATACGCTTGTGGGTGCGAACAAAAATTTAATATTGATGGGAGAATAAAATGAATGCATTAACCGATTTACACGTGTGTGTGTGTGTGCCTTGCATTCGTGATACCAATGTGCTACTGCTCCTGCCAAGCACTTTGCCATGAGCGAACAGTGGGAGTGCAAAATGGCGCGTAATTGAAAATGCTCAAAGGTAAAGCGAGGCCAACATTCAATGGTCAAAAGCTGTTGCCATTAAAAATAATCAATATTAATAATTTTCGTATTGATTGTTTGACTTCATCGAATTAAATAAATATAGTACAATGGAACGTATTGCAGTTGGGTTAATTATTCATATAAGCTGCTCTGTTGTGCCTCTATCGTTGAATTTATTTTTAAAATTGAAACTAATGCAGAGCTCAAAAATATTCATTTGAAAGTGCAGAACTGTGCAGAATTGTGCAATAAGGTAGCAAGGACCTTGCACGCTATTGTGTAAGGGTTTGTCAAAGATCATGTTAAATTTGTTATTACCCCATATTTTCAATATGTTTTTTGTCATTGACAATATAATATTTGTTCTGAATCAAAATGTAATTGTAATGATTGCTCTGCATATATTGAAAAAGATCCAAGAGTAACCTCAATCGTATACTACCCTCAAAAATTTATTAAATCGTTCACTAGTTTGCAATCAAACAGGCTCAAAATTGCAGCTTTTTGATTCAATATTTTTGTGCATCATCAAAAATTCTCAACCTTTTGCTAGGAATGATGAGGAGAATGAGCGCACATTGGACCCGCACTTCGGCAATATGTTCCAGCAGGACTCATGTTCTGATTTGAATTTGGTGTGAGGCTCGAGTACGCCCAACGCTGCTAAAAGCAGCATTTGTACGCATTTTTGCTATTTGTTTATTTTGCTCAATCAAAGGATATAAGTTATTTAATCAAAATGCAAAACAAATTCAATGAATAAATTTCAATATTTTAACACGCCTGAGCATGCCGAGCATTAATGTAGTGCATAAGTATTGCCCACAACTGGCATTTAATGCAACTAAACAAATATTCAGGCAAGTGCATCAAGCGAAGGACAAAAGCATATTGTCAATTCCACATATAAATTCAAGCATACATACATACATACAAATACAAACAAAAGACTATAGACTCGCTGTTGTATGAATTTTACAACTGTTATTCAGCAATTCGTATATGATATTTGCAATTTTTGCAGTTAAACTCCCAAAGGGAGCGTGTATAATGGAAAAGTAAAAAGGATGTGCATGTAGCATATGACCGAAGCGTTGAAATTCCCTGAGGGAGGATGTGAACTGAAAATATACAACTACACATACACTTGAGAATATGCAAACGAATGCACACAATTTTATACATATCACTCATAAAATGCACTTCAAAATAAATACAAGCATATTTTTAGGCGCACTCCCAACTTTTAATTTGTAACTGTTTTGCGCCTCTACAAATAAAAAAACCAAGTCGCTGAAAAATTAAAGCAAAATTATAGGCGCACTACCTTTGAAGTAATTTTAAATATTTTTTGCATCTCTTGCAAACAAAATTTTTAAACATGAATGCAAAATTTTAAGCGTATTGCTCTGGAACAAACAAAATTGCACTTCAAAATACAAGCATAATTTTAGGCGCTCTTCTTTTAAATTACTTCTAAATATTTTTCGCGGCCGCAGCTAAAAATTCAAACACCACACCATAGTTCTCGAACTGTAAGCGCGCAATGAAAGTGCGGCACAATAACTGCAACATGTGGCATTTTTGAAAAGACCACTCAAATACCAGGCAGGCGTAAATTGCTCAGGTTCGCATCTCTAAAAGGAGCTGTCATTTTTGAAAGTGGTATTAGTCCATTTTCTGTTTACATTTCACTCTCAGTGTCAATACTGTTGAGAGCTTAAACTTTCATCTTCCAAATACTAGAATATACATTTTTTATCTATAACTGCCATTATGCAAATTTTTGTAAAAAATGGACTTATCAGGCAGGTTCCAGAAATCGAGTGAAAGTGAAATCGAAAGTGATTTTGAAATCGAGTGAAAATCTTTTTGTTGTTCTAGAAACCGAACGATTGCAATTACACATGCTCATTTTCAACTCGATATAATTTTTCTTCTCGCTGAATTTCCGATCAGTTGATCGTTGTCAAACAAAATAAAAATCAAATCAGAAATTGTTCATATTGTGAAAAATTAGTGCATTCATTGCATATACCATTAAATTTAGTGTAAATAATCAGTAACAAAATAAATAAAAAGATTTTTTGTATGTGGCGCCTTTTATTTTCATCATTGCTGTCAATAAGAGCTGTGTTTCTGCGTGGAATTGTTTACTTCCTTAAATTGGTTCCGTAATTTATCTGTATGCCACTTTTATTGTAAAAATAACAGCTCGTAGGTCTTAAATAAATTTTTAGCCCATTCAGATTTTTTCTATATTTTATTGTTGTTGTTACTTATACTTGTAACGCTTTAGCCGCTGTTTTTGTTAATGACTGACTCAAATGGAAGTCTGCAGATTTATTCTAACAGTAATGTTACTTTGTGTGTGTATGGCTGTGTGTGTGAGCAGAAGCTGTGTGCAGAGTGCGCTCATCTGCTCAACTGCCTTAAAAGCAGCACGAGAGAGCGAGTTAATAGTTAACCTCTACAGTGCCTCTACAGAATTTACAATGCTTTTACAGGTAATGTACATATGTAGATGACAGCACAGCGCAGAGAGAGCACTGTTAATGCACTGTTATTATGCTATTAACATTTCTGCAAACTTGGAAGCCATTCGTCAAGCAGCTTCTGTACATTTTCGCTGTTAAATGAGCGCACTTTAAAATGTCAGCTGAATTTAGCATACTTTGAGGCGTTGTGTCTACGTAAAATATTTTAAATTTTCTTTAAATTAATATCGTACAATTGTTTGACCTGCCTTGTCGCATATTTATCACATTCTCTTTTGAGGCTTCTTGCCGCTTTGTTCCTTGCCAGTTACTCTTACGCTCACGCACACTCTTACTGTTAGTTGCGCGTGCACAATCGCTCAAGCATATCTCTGTGTATATATTGTATGTACATACATGCATATGTATATACATGCATACTAAGTGTATACGTGCCTTGGTGTGTGTGTGTGTGTTTACACTTGTAATTCCCATCTGTTTATACTGTTTCATGACGTAAATGTGTAAGCATCGCAACTAATTTTCTCGAAATTCTTGAATCCGTCTTGCAGGCGGTATTTTGTGCTTGTTTGCCTGCAAATTTAAGTGTGTGCATGTGTGTGTGTGTGCGCAGTGAATTCCTGCGAATTCATGCAGTTGAAGACATTGTCATGTGAATGTTGAAGTGCGCGTTTATTAGCGAATAATAAAATGGCAAAACAAATGAAAATTCGAATGTGAATGTGAAAGCAAAGTTGCTTTTTAAGAAATTGCTAGTGAAAGTTGAATAAGATGAATTTATTTGTAGCATTTTACGTGTTTGCTGACAGCTAACTTTATAATCTTAATGAAGATTAATTGCAAAAAATCTAAAAGATAATTTGTGCTCTGTGTGAAATAAATGCTGGAATTGAGAATTCGCTACGGCATTTAAATGCAATTTTTATTCATATAGCAGAATACAAAGTTATATTTTCTAAGTCAAATGAAAAATTTTGACTAACACATACAACTCAGTCAATATTTTTAAACATTTCTCTCTCTCTTCTCTTCAATAGATTCAGAGATCTACATCTTTATTTTCTGGCATATTGTCATGTATATTAATATGGTTTAGTTAACTTGTTCAAGTCTCATGAGAGCAATATTGCTTATTTAATATGGAACAATAATTTGTTGCTTATTCTATGTGCTTATTTTATTACTTTTTATAAGTTTGAAGTAATCCGAATTTCCCGATATTGCTAAAATGTGTGTGCACACAATCATTCGGGTATATTTTAAAAGCTTTTTAAAGGCTTGTGGTAGTAGGGGAGAGGGGGGTACCTTCGTCTCTTTTTTTTTGAAGGCCTATATTTCAGAAGGTAATCAATATATTTAAAAACCGATTAGACTGTTACAATACCTCATTATTTAACAATAAAATGTTATACCAAAAATTTCTTTAAAAAGTTCCGTTTGTATTATTTTTTTCATGATTAGTAAAAAAATCATTTCGCTGATTGTGCCCCCATGCCAGGGTAGCTTCAGCATTTGGCGGGGCACTTTCGGCATTCACACTTTAAAGTACCATAAGGTGATACAAAATCTTGTTTAGACTAAATAAGACATGTTTTTGGTTACACAACACGTATTTATTATATTTTTCATTAAAAAATTTAAAAAATCATGTTTAAGAGCTTAAAAAAAATTTACTTATTGTCAAATTTTTTTTATAAATTATTTGTTATATATAATGTTTGAAGTGCTGAGATCGACCCTAATATTAATTTTGTGTGGTTACGGGAGGTTTAAGCCAGGTTCGAGGGTCTTGGAAGCTTCAACTCGATTTCGATTTTTAGTACCTGTGGAGTTATATTGACGAATGTGCCCCATGAAAAAAAGACGAGTCCACCTGGTGTCACTTTTTTTCCTTTTTATTTTTACTTCTAATTTCAATGCTTTATTTTCACTTAATACACTTTTATTTACAAAAAAATTAGTATTAAAGTAATACTAATACAATTTTGTTCGAAATAATGGTATAAATACAGCACAAACTTCTTACGTTACCGACCTGAATATTCGGGAACGAAGCGCGAAAACACAAAATCAAATGTAACTTTATCAGCTGTTCAGATAGAGATGGCAAACTTTGTGAGGAATATTTATGCTAGTTATGGGTTAGTTTTTACTAATAAACAGTAATGTCCGATGACTCCTTCATACCGAAATCGCCTTTGACGAATGTGCCCCAAGGACGAAAGTACCCCCTCTCCCCTATCCATGCCAAAATAAGATACATTAACTTAATTTGATGAAGCATAGCCCATATAATACAGATAGAAAATTTTCATTCACTCGGCATTGCTCTGGCTTCCTCCGACAAATCCCGAAATAAAGCACAAAGCAACCAGCTCGAGCCTAAAGAAACTTTGCATTTTCTCAAATAGAGGCATGAACGTGGCAGTGTGGCGTGACCTCCATTTGATATTTTTAGTTTTGATTTTAGTTTTCAGTTTAATCAAAAATATAGGAATGCAAAAAAGTTATCGAATTTGATTGGCAAATTTGGAATAAAGACCACTGTGCATATTGCTATTTGTGGAATAATGCAATATAATTTAAGCGTCAGTTAAATGTCACATATACACACTAACATAAACATTTGTTTAATATATACAAGTATGCGCAACCACAGAAATCCCGCAGTCAATCCCACAGTCAAAGCCAACATGTGGCATGAGTAACACTAATTCGAAATCCATATTTCGCATGGCGTAAATCAAACGTTAATTGAACCCTGCTGGCAAAAGCTCCAACGTGAATACACACATTCATGCACATGAGTACACACACAGCCACACTCAGCTACATTGTGGCCATTATCAGCAAATGCAATAGGCAATCATTTTAGCATTTGGTATGATTTTTACGCTCGCGTAATGAAAATGAAATATTATACATGTGTATATCTGTATATGTATGTATGTACATTAGCTTTGTTAATTATAGCATATTTTTATGCGGCAATATTAGAAATGAAACTGTTCGCCTAAGCTTTAGATATTTGTTCCCTTAAGTCATTACATGAACTCATAAATAACGCATTCATTTTTCGAGAGCGGAAAGTAGGGTGAATTTGTATGTCGGCCATTGGAATTTTTATATTTATTTAAACATTAATTGCTACTAGTTTACTGTTGAGAGTCATCGACAAACAGCGACGATGCATCGATTATCAATTATTGTTTAATGCGACTTGAAATTATGAAATTTGTGCATCAATTTGTGCAAATTTCCGTCAGAATTGTCGGTTTAATTTATGCATGAAGTATGTATGAATGTGCAGATGTTGTTGTTGTAGGACGGCGGTCTGTTAAGCGGCAGTTAAATGTTGATCAAAGTGTTATAAATATGCAGTCAAATGATTACAATTGCTCTGAAAGTACAATGTTAATTGACTGTACATCAGATTTTTTTTTTCCGCTTAAACCAACACTCAGGGGATGCCCCCTATACATGCAAAGCACTTGTTGGTTTTGAAAGGATCTTGGTTAGTGGGTGGGGGGAAAGTGCAGTAGTAGCGGTGGACGTTTGCCTTGAATTCATGAATGTTGCAATGACGTGGGATCGAATACAAATGGGCATTATTCTCATTAACATTGGAAAGTTGCATAGGAAAAAGAACACTTTTCTGCCATTGAATATTATATTTTATTACAATGAAATCATGATAAACTCATGGAAAGAAGAAATAAAGATTATATCGATATGATAGATGAATGATACATACTGATGAATAGTTTAACCTAATACCAGCAGCTGTCCAGCAGCTAATGTAAGTTATGGCACATTCGTGAGACGTCGACGCTTTCCTTACATTAGCATAAACTTTTTATTTGTTCCTTTGTAAGAAAATACAAACAGAACTCCCTACTAATTAGATTACTTTTTTTAAAAAGTAGCGTAGAGAGCAATAAGACTCCATTCTTATGGAAAGCATGTGAAGGCAATTCCGATGGCAAGGCATACAATTTTAGCTGCTGGTTGAGTGCCTTTGCCTTTTTTGAGCAATCGGAAGGATCACTCTCAAAAAGAATCAAAAAAATTGTTCTGATCGGACACGCTTTCATTAAAAATTGTATAATATATCAGAATGTTTCAACTCTTCACCACTCGATGGCTACATTTAACGAATATTGTATGTATAAGTTTGAACTTATATGAAGGATTGATGAAGAATAAATGAGCTGGCAAACAAAATTTAACTGTGAAATACTTCATAGATTTCTATATTCATAAAACAATATTTCAAAAGCATACGTTGAACCTTTGAACCTTTTTTGTTACCTTCAAGCGAAATTGCCTTAGACGACCTTCCCCTCTAGTCATGGCGAATTTCTTCACAATTGTAATTCCACATACACACACATACATACACGCACACAATTGGCAACATAAGCAAATCGAAAATTAAATCAGCTTCGCTTTAGCAAAACAATTTCGAATCGATTTAAGCTTATCAGGCTATATTTAACCCTTAGAAGAACATACACACGCACACACACACACACACAAAAAGGTCACTCAAAAGATAAAATTGTATTATGCAAACCATAAGTATCACTAGTCAACACCACCACAATCACCAATTGCCTCAGCAACAAAGGATAATCAAAGTAAATAAACCAAAGCGGAAAATAAAGGTAAAAGAAAAGGTGAAACTATGCTTTATTGTCATTTTCCATTTTATGCCCACAAAAAATGTGTGAAAATAAGTGAAAACACTTTTAAAGCTGCGAGCGATACGAGCAAGCATAAACACAGGTTAATCTTCTTGGTCAAAAGCGCGTATGAATGTGGCTCGAATGGTGCGGCCAGCAGCAGTCAATGATGCTGAGAGAAGGTAGATACATGTGTGCGTGTGTATGTGTGTCTGTAATACCAGCAAGCAAAAAGAAATTCGAACGAAGTTGATAGAAAGTAGTGAAGGTGATTGGTTTTGGCTTAAACGATGCATAGTTCGAAAAAATAATGGTTTTAATAAAAATAAGTTCACAACAACAACACCAATTCCATTATTTCCAAATAATATACATATGTACGTATATATATACGAGTGATATAAATACATATATACGAGGTATACGAGGTCTGTCCAATAAATATGCGATCTGATTTGCTTTAAATTTCATTTTCCAAATTTTAGATTAATCTAATCTCCTTCAAAATACTCCCCATTCGCAGCAACAACTTATTCTACCTCCATTTCCATTGTTCAAAACGTTCATGGAAGTCTTCTGTAGTCAGGCTCATCAGCTGCTTTGTCGTTTCATGTTTTATCTTGTTCACGTCAGCCGAGTGCCACCCCGCACAACCTTTATACATTTCACGAACAAACAGAATTCGCAGTGGGCAAAATCTGGTGAATAGGGAGAATGGTCAATCACGTTGATCGCATTACGGGTCCGAAACTGGCAGACAATCAGTGTTGAACGTGAAGACGCATTGTCATGATGCCGCCCTCCATCATCACCAGATTTATTTTGCCGCACTCGAGGCACACGATCCCTCAAAACCGAGAATTTTATCCAAGCTTCACCAGGAGTTTGGTGTTGACTCGTTGTTCCATCCGTTGGTCGTCAATCTGCATCGTCGACAAGAGCATAAAACATACGCAACAAAAAATTCCCGGTCGAGCGGTTTGGTGATTACTAACGCTTCAGTGGCTCACCCGGAAATAAAGCAGACTCGCGCGAATTTCAAGCCAAGGCAACCCGAGCAACGCAGTTCACGTATTTAATGGAAAGACCACTTATGGCTGGCAACTATGAGTTGAATATTAGTGGATACACGCAAAACACCTTCCTTCCTTCCATCCTTCGTCCATTCCTTCCTTCCATCCTTCGTTCATTCCTTCCTTCCTTCCTTCCTTCCTTCCTTCCTTCCTTTGAAAGGCTTATATGTTAGTGGGTTAAGTGGGTTTAGTGGGAATAAGCAGTTGTAGTGGTTATGTAGATTCTGATTGGTTCATCAATAAACGATTTAATTATAAATAATTTTCTGTCGCTTTTTTATTACACTATGAACACAACAACTATAATTACGACGCAATATCGGCAATTCTCGCTGCCGAAAAAATGCTCGCTGGGATGTGCAGATATGCTTGATTGTGTGTGTGTGTGTGCAGTGATGCAGAGGTTTGAGGCATGCCAAAAGCATGCCCACGTGTCTTGTCAGTGTGCTTGTGTATGTATGCGGGAATATGCATACATCAAATTGTATGCGTTTGTGTGAGTTTGAGGCAATTCTGCTAGACATCAGCTAAGGCAATTTTATGAATATAAAAACAAGCAATTTTTCTGCACCACATCACACACATACTTATGCAAATAAGCATGCACATATGTATGTGCCTAAGTATATATAGCATATGTTCAAATGTGGGCATGTGTGCGTGCCTTTGGTTGCTCTTCGGACGCAGATTTATGCATATCAAATTGTATGCTTTTATGTGGCTTTCAAGCAACTTTATGCGGTTTGAGTGTGTGTGTGTTGTTGCGTGTGTGTGTGTGTGTGAATGTCTTTTTTTTGCATTTATACCTTTTGCTAACGGCACTGATTTAAGCGATCAGCAAAAAATTTTGGATTCCATTGCAGTTCATCAAAAAAGAAAGAAGTTTGTTTTCACTTTTGCCAGCGAAATGTCTCTTTTATGAGTGTGTGAGTGTAGTTGGTGCGAGTGGTGTGCGTGAGTGTGTTATGAGCGGTGATTTGTTTTGGGCGCCGTTTTTCCAAACGCATTTTTGAAATAGTTACCGTTATCATAACAAATATAACAAGAATAATAGCAGCAACAAGAACAAAAGCGACCACAACAAAAACAACTGAAATGTCATAATTAAAAGGGCGCTCGGATGACGGCAAAAATGCGCACACACACACAAATGCGACAAAGCTAGTAGCAACCACAACAACAGCAACAAAAATTGCAAAAATTAACAATATAAATTGAAACGACCACTTCAGTTATTAGCGAGCTAATTGCATGTTCGAGATACTTTTGCCACTGCGCGTGCATTTTTTGGTTGTGTTGGTTGGGGACAGAATTACCCAGTTGGAAATTGTAAGCATGCAGCATCCATAAGCACAGCAGTGGCCTTGCCATACATTTTTCAACCATTTGACCTATGTACTATATTTTCGAAACCAATACACCTAAAATTATGAAAAACTTTCTAACGATACCCCACACGATACGATATAAAAATATTTTTCTTTTTTTGTCCGACCCGAAAAATATTTTTTGTCAAAGTGTGATGAATCTAGCGGGCCAGAAACATTATCTAGGCGGGCCACATGCGGCCCGTGGGCCTTGCTTATGGTAAGCATATGGAATCTTCGTGCGCCACATCTAAATTGGCGAGAGTATGCTTTGCCATGACATTTACAAAGCTCCTCAGAAAAAATCATAACAAAACTTTCGGTTCGGATACAGCTATAGAATATATGTTTATATATCTTCACACAGTTTAATGCGAACAAGCTTGAACTAAATGTCCACCATCACTACTCCACTTTATTTTATTCGACTTACCTGTAATCCTTTTTAAACAAACTAGTGCTCCCCTGTTGGTTGGCCCTTTGTTACATCCTCCTTTAGCCGTTTTTTCCTTCTTAAGGTGGCTGACCCAATATGGCTACACCGATCGGTACCGCGGCTTGCTCAGGCTGTCAGGGGTGGTCAGTTCGACCCGCCATATCTGGTCAGAGGATTGTAAACAAAACTAAAACTAAAAAAAAAGCAGTCAAGTGCGAGTCGGGCTCGCTCACTGAGGGTTCCGTAGCAGAAATACCCTTTTTATCGTTCGAAATTAGTTTCCCTTTGCCCGTCTGGCCATACAATTTTTCACATTTTGACCTACATCTTCGAAACCAATTCACCTAAAATTATAAAAAAAACATTTTAGGAATCCACGGACGTAGCCCTTTCTAACGAGACCCCACAATATGTAAACAACAAAAATTTTTCGGTAAGGAAATTTTTTACTATGGTAATCTTAAATAAAATTTAAAAAAATAGAAAAACAAATAAACCGAAAAAAGCTGCAGTTTCCAAGTAATCTATGACTAAAGACCTACTAACTCTGACTTTATCAAAATTTTAGCTTAAGAAATTTAGAAAGCCAGGGGGGTATGGTCATTTTTTCGACATTTTTTGCTATATCTTCGAAACCACTTCACAGAAAATTATAAAAAAAATATCTTCGGAATCCATGGACGTAGCCCTTTCTAATGGTACCCCACTCGATATAAACAACAAAAATTTTTTTCTGAAATTTAAAAAAATTAAAAAAATTCTAAATTCGAAAAAACCGGCAGCCATTCAGTCATGCGTGATCAAATACCTAGTAAGTCTGATTTTATCAAAATTTTCGGTTGAGAAATGGCATGGGCAAATGGGATCATGTGGGGACAGGTCAGTTTTTCTCACATTTTTAACTATATCTTTCTAACCCGTTTACATAAAATTTAAAAAAAATACTTTTTATAATCTATGGACATAGCCCTTTCTAACGATACCCCACACGATACGATTTAAAAATATTTTTATTTTTTTTGTCCGACCCGAAAACCTTTAAAAATTATAAAAAAATATTTCTAAAAATATTTCTTAACTTTTTATAGTGAAAATGTGTTTAGGTTATCAAGACCTAACATCGTGCCAAATTTCAGGTTTCTACGATGAAAATATGGTCGTTTTATATACACACTCCCAAAACAAAAGTGACCTTATAAGTGTTCCCGTTTTTTCCCTTTTAGGGGAACGGAACCCTAAAAATCAAAATAAAACCAAAATCCACAAATCTAAATAAAGCCAATTATCTCAAAACTAATCTCTGAAAATGAACTGAATAAAAAATTATTAAAAAAATGCCTGACAAAAGTTTTAATTTTTTCTCATTCTAAGTAAATTTATATTTAGAGTATTCACAGTTCCGTGTTATCTAGTATGCCTTCCTTGCCGCCTGCTAAATTAAAACCACATTGCCATCTGGCAACATTTTTTGTTGTTGCTTTACACGCAAACAAGAAATGCCACTAGTTGAAAAAATTGCCATGCATTGGATCATGTTTTTCTTTCGTGATAAGCTGGCATCTCTCATCAGCTGTTCCATTCGGCGAAAATGGAAAAAGATATTGAGAAAATTTTATTGAATTCTCAAAGAATAATCACACACTACTTCCATTTGAATGGAATATTGCTTTTTGCGAGAGTAATAAATCCTTAATAATAGCTTTAGAAAACACTTGGAATGCGATTGTGGCAAATTAAGAATGGTCCACGAAACAGGGGCGCTCACAGTTTTATTTTACTATCGTGCTGAAGTTTCCAGTTGGGAAATTTAGAAGGAAACTGTGAATACCCTATTTATGTCTTTAGTTTCAATAAGGTCTAGTGGAATGTAAAATAATTGACACACATGTCCTCTCTCCAGAGGATATTACTAGACGAAATTGTAATGTTTGAGACATATTGAGTCAATGTCAACGCGTGTTGACAGTTGAGCTTACCATGCAATGGACTCCTTTTGCCTGTTCGTGGTTTACGCTTAATATATAAAACTTCCATCGCCATTTTGGTATCGACATGTTTTTTTGTAAAGCTTTAACATCAAATTGGCATACAATTTTTAATTAATTTAATACCAAATGCGCCAAATATTCCTGATATGTAAGTATATGCCAGCTTGGAATAACGACAGTGTCTTTCGCGAAATGCCAAACCACGGTAAGGGAAGCCTTTCTTTATGCTTCAGGGACACGGTGAAGCAGTGGTAGGATGAGCGTCTGGTAAAGTGTAAGTTTTGTCGGTCGAGAAAGGGCTCTACTTTTCAATTGCCCACTGAGCTCAAAGTAGCTCCTATAGACAAGGATGCTAGTATTGTAATTAGGCCATCAAATATCGGAACAGCAACAATCCATAATTCGCTCGGTTTTGTTAGAGATCTAGATGCGTGTGGCATTATGCATTAAGGTTGTGGTTAAAAGGTTAAGATTGTTTTGAAGCTAGTTGCTTGGGGCCTTCAGAAGTCACTCGCAAATAGAAAGTCTTTCAGCTCGTCTATCATAAATTGTCTATATACCTATATATCAGTGACAGCTTGAGTTTGACTACGCCAGGCGCATTGTGCCACTCAGTCCAACGTAAGTGCCACCAGGATTGCACACTTGCACATGCACGCTTGAGTGTATATCTGATGGCTTGAGTGTGCATGTGTGTGGGCATTTCGCAAGTGACTTGGCATACTTTTCGAGCGCTTTCCACACGCTTATCTGGCTACACACACATTGTGGCCTCAAAGGATAGCCAAAACCAACGCAAACTTGAGGCTGTTTGTGTGTGTGTGTTGTGACTGTGCATGTATGTATGTATGTTAGAACTTGAGAACGATGGTGTTTCTATTGGCTCTGGTCTTTTCGCCCAGCGGAAAGTAGTGTGCTTATCTCAAGCGCCCACAAAATCCACAAAATCCTCTTGAAATTGGTATCAACAATGCTGCTAAGCGGATAAGCGTTTTTTTTTTGCAAGCAAAATACTCGCAGTAAAAAGTAAAATCAGAAAATATAAGATTCAATTAATGCCATCGAAAGTCGAGGGATTTCCGCCCTGTTATCTTTTACTATTATTTTTTACATACGATGCTTAAAGTTAGTCAACTTTTAGGAGCATTTATTTTGTTGTTGCATATTTTGTTGTTTTTGAAATATTCAATCATTTACTTAGCAAAGTTGTTTGCCTCACTTATAAAAAAATACACATGCACATATTATAGATTTTATTTTAAATTTTCATTACGTACGACACAAAAGTTTAAGCCCAGGAAAATTGCTTGCATATTTTGAATAAGAAAGTTATATTCAAAGCACGATCTTAGCATTCCCGACTCACACATTAAAGGCATCGCTATGTTGAAATGCACTGCTTTGTAATTTTTTTATAGTTGCTGTCAGATATATTTGTTCGCTTAATTTAGTTCCTTATCCTAGAAAGCCAAACATATTTTAATTATATTGCATGAAATCTCCGACGAATCGTAAAAGTCGCTTTAAAAGTTAATTTTAAAGAAGAGTATATGTATTTTATAATTTTTAACAAAACAATTTGCATTCAATAGAAAACTTTTTGGAGAAGAGCAAATATTGTTAGTCGAATCGACGAACCCTTCCAGAGATAAGAGCGCAAACAATAAAGTGGCTTCAATAATCAGTCAGACATGGCTTGACACTGTGGTTTTTTCAATTCTCAATACCGAATTTCTTTTTCTTTCTTAGAACATCAGAGATATACCTACTTATATATGCATGTATGTGCAGGTGCCACCCAAATCAAATGAACCCGCAAGCGGCATCGGAGCCATGATGTCATGGCATGCCGCCACTCTGCTTCTGCCTGCCAGCCTGCCAGCCTGGTTGACTAGCTGGCTGCCTGTTGCTCTTCCCAGCTCGCAGTCGAAATTAATCTTTGTTTTTTTTATTGCTGCCGTTGCTGCTGCAGTTGGCGATAATGTTGGCATGTTATTGGCAGGCGTGCAATTACTTTCCCTGCAGCTGCTGCTGCTGCTCCATGGCTGCCATTAACCTTGGAGGTTGCAACAAGTCAATGCAATATTTTAAGGCTGGTTGCAGCAACGAGTGCAGTGCTTAATCCTTCCAATTTGGGCGTGACATGGTGTGCGGCTGTGTGTGCTGGAATGGGTGAGCGGATTTGGTGTGGCAGCTGCAGCGGTTGCTGCCTGACTGCTGCCCTCTTAATGACCCCTCATAAATTTACAAAGGTAAAGCTTGGAAAGATTCTTCGTTTATTCGCTTACTTGACTTTTAAAGTAATCTCAAATAGTTTGGAAATTCCAGACAAATCGAATCAACTTCCAATTTGTGCAAATAGCAACAGTTTCTCAACTTCTCAAATGATTTTCTCTGCGATTGGGGCATGCTACATTCCACCTGAATTAGCAATTCGCACATGCATCATTATGTTTTATGACGCTTCACTGCAGCTGAGTGCGTGTCTGTGTGAGTGCGTGTGTGTGTGAGTGCGCGTGTGTGTGTGTGTGTGTTGCCAAAATTCAATTTCCTTTGATTGACTAGCTGCCACTCATGCTTGAGTGAGTTGCACTTGCAACGGCGTGCCAAGTCATGTGCGCTCTCTGTCTCCCCTCAAGTGGTCTTTCACTATTCAAGTAGTACTTGCTTCTTGTCAATTCTCCGAAGTGACTTCAATGTGTTTTCACCTGCTGCCATAATTTTGTACACTTCTCTTCCTCAACGATTGGTTGCATGCGACTCTGGCACTGGATTGAGAGAAAACTCAATCAAACTTAAGCTTTCAGAACGTAGAAAACTCTTGAAACCATATACATACCTATAGAATATGTCAACTATGTAGAAAATGTAAAAAATGTTTCTCTATATTTTAGAGAAATCAATTTCGCAATTTTTCTTTAATATGACAATAAAATCCAATCAGATTTGTAGCCGTCATCAATAATATCAAATGAGTCGAGGTGACAAATAAAATTTTTAAAATGTATAAATTATAGTAAAAAGAAATCACTTATTATAGCATGTTATTGAAGGCTTAATTTAGTTTAATTGGAATGATCCGTCGTCCTGTGCAATCGAAACAGTGCTTACATGACGATCGGAACCGACGATTTCCAAGATTTTATCGACATCTTCGACAATTGGCCTTCCAGAGAGTGGGCATCTTTGACATCAAAATCGGAAAAACGGATTCGACGAAACCAAAATTTCGAATGATTGCCGTTTTTTGACTGAAATAATTACGATTTAAATTATTGATTGAATGAAACACTTTTCAAATTCAATTGTATTCAATATTCTTTATTTGTCAGGTCAATCCAATGATTGCCTTCATTGAAGCACCTTGTGATATACGACATTCTTCGTTTTGTTGTCGCAAGGTTTGCCGACACGTGAACATGACACGTATAACTGACCGTGAGAGAAACATTCAATTTCTAGACTTAGGTCGCAAACACTAAAGGATTGGCCTTGTGATTACTTTAATTTGTTTAAACTCGATTCGAATATCGTTTGAGGTCATCGGAATTCGCGGAATGAGAACGTCATCACTTTTGAACCTTCCTTTGAGTTGATATTATGTGCATTTATCAGTGTGATTGCTCCAATTTTTTAATGGTTTGCATATATCTTAGCCCTTTGAACAAATTAAATGCAAAATCTGCAAAGACCACTTCATGTTGGCAAGCTTTGGAATGCTTACTCTATATTTCATATGGTCAGTCTGTGTGTGGTCGGTCACTGATGCCAGTCGTCTCTGCTTCAATTCCCAGCAGTCTCATGCCATCATCTAAAAACAAAAAGTAATTGTCATCAACTCACAGTCGAAATATTTATATATAGTATATGTAGTTCGTTATGTATGACAAAGGAAATCTTTTCGCTTTGATTTACGCTGACGGCTTAACCTGCTTTCATTAATAAAGGCATTGATATTTAATAATACATACATACATATAGTATACTATATACATTCTGATACACTTCATAGCAAATAAAATGAAACGCATTACAATGTTCCATTTCTGCTGCTTCTACTCATTCACAGATTGAACTATCCAGCGCAAGGACAGCGAGTGACAACAGTGTGAGTGTGACTGTATTGAATGCGACACAATCAAGCGATAAGAGAGTACAATAGTGCAACGAACAAAGGCTGCCAATTGGCACAAGAATTCGTGACGCAAACACACATTTAAACACTGGCATACAAATTGTTGTGTGTGTGTGTGTGTGTGTGTGTGGAAGAAAGCAAAAATAAATCATACGCGAACATATGCGAAAATTGATGAAACAGAATTGTTGATAAAATAGAGCAAATATCTACAGCAACAACAGCACAATGTGCGGCATGTGTCAGAAATGCGAAACCGCTGCTGCAACAACAACAGCAACAACAACAACAACAATATTGATGTCATCATTGTCACGCCAAACAATTGAAAAATGTTGAAGCGACAGGAAACGAGAACATCAATCAACGTCTCACTTCAAGAGGAACAGCCAAAACAACAACAACAACAACAACAACAACAACAACAACAACAAGAGCCACAACAACAACAACAACAAGAGCCACAACAAGCAGCAGAAGCAGTGCTACCGCAAAAGACGCTTATGGCCGCAACAGCAGCAAAGGCAACAACAATCGAAAAGGAAGCGGAAACAGCGTCAGCGAAAGCAGCAGCAGAAATAATGCAAATAACTGTAAACAATAGCAAAATATTATAGTATTAAGTGAAGAGGAGCCTAGCAAAGGATGGAAGACAAAAAGGAGAACCGCAGCGCCGCCGAAGCCGTGGCGCAGGAGGCAGTGACGGAGATGGAGAACGGAAAGATGAACGTGAAAGTGAGAGTAGATCCGCTGGGAGCCGCTGAAACTGCAGCGGCGTCTTTAAAAGACATGGAAGCCGCTGTGGAGCGGCTGGACACTGAGGAGAACAACGAAGCTGTTGCGATGGCTGCCACACACCCCTCCGCGGTCTGTGAGCTGGCCGTGAATGAGCTGGTCATGCTCAACAAATTGGATAAAGCTGTCAGCACGAACGACACGCTCGAGGATCTGCAGCGCGCGCTGACCTATGAGGCCATCTTTAGCACGCTGCTGCAGCAGAAGGTGCGCGCCATGAAGCGCGACTGCGAGGAGCGCAAGCGTGCCAAGCGCCTGAAGCGCAAATCCATCGGCCGCATATTCTTCAGCAAGAAGCTGTTCGGTGGCGCCGGCTCCCGCAAGAATTCCGCCTGCAGAAGCGACTTGGCAGCGGACATGCAGCAGCAGCAGGAGGAGCTGCAGCTTCACAGAGCAGCACTGCAGCAGCAGGCAAAAAGACAAGCGACGAAAACGCCGAAGACTGCAGAGCGCGACACTTCTGCTTCCGCTTCCGTTGCGACGGCGATGCGATACCGCTACGCCGATGACATTGAAGTGGCCGCCGCCTCGAAGGGCAGCCAGCGTTCGCAGCGGCCCGGCAGCCAGAGCAGAGCCGCTGCTCCCGGCGGCCATGCGGACGACAGCGTCGCAAGCACGCTGAGCAATTCCTCGGAGAAGCAGGGCGCGGCGTCAGCGCTCACGCGTCATCTGCTGGTGCGCGCGCAGACGCACACTCCCGCCGAGCTGGTGCGCACTTCCAGCTCGTCGGCGGACTCGCAAGATGGCGGCAGCGCGCCGCACACACACCGCTCGCTGGGCAACGGCAAGCCGCCGTCGCTGCTCGAGCGCAGCTACGACACCGCCTCACTCGACAACGGCGCCGCCACACGCATACACACCTCGACCATGGCGGACGACAGCCTGACGTCGCCGCGCGACAGCATCGAGAGCCTGTCGTTCGCCAGCTCACGTTGCACGGTGAGCTTCGGCGGCACCGAGATCATACCCGAAGACACCGAGTCGCTGTTGTACGAGCGCGCACGCGTTGCCAAGCGCCTGCGCATACTGGAGGCCAAGTCAATTAGCGCCCAGTGCAGTCCCATTTTTCCGCGGCATCCAAGCGGCGGCACCGTCAAGGCAAAATCCACCATGCCCACGCCCGTATCGCCGCTCTCCAAGCTGGTGCCCGCTGCGGCGCCGCCAGTACGCGTCAGCACGGACACCGCAAAATCGGGCATCGCTGTGGCCACAGTCTCGACTATGACGCCCACAGCTGCCATGACTGCGCCGCCTCTGCTCAGCGCCAGTGCAGGCTCCGCCAGCGGCAGCGGCAACGGCATTGGCACCAGCAGCGCGCAGACCCAGACGAAGCCGCGTTTCCTGCCCAATCAAGTGTCTTACACGGAGAGCTTGTACAGCGCTGGCGGCGGCGGCGGCGGCGTCGGTGTCACCGACCTGGAAGCCGCCTACTCGCGCTACTTCTCACGCCAGAACACGTCCGAGGAGAGCGCCAATCTGACCGTCAGCACTCTGCTCAATCAAAGCGATTCGCTGTCGCTGCACGCGCCCGTCTGCGCCAGCGGCGGCGGTTATGGCGTAACCACGGCTGCCAGCCCCGCCGCCGCAGCGGGTCGCACCTTCTCGCTGGGCGACCGCTACAAGTCGAAGAGCACAAGTCTGCTTGTGGCCAGTCGTCCGCCGGCAGCCGCAACCGCCACGCTGCTGGCACCTCCTAGAGCCGCACCTTCGCCAGGCACGATTCCTACTGCGCAGCTGCAGCAGCTGCACATCACAAGCAATATTAGTTATAGCGCACATCTATTAGATAGCACCAAGTACACACATATCCCCGCTCCGGACGGCGGCAAATCCGCGGCGATCGCACTGTCCGCTGCTCACGCCAACGGCGCGACTTCCGCGTCATTCTATCCTGTGATCACCAGCAGCTCCGCCGCCGCAACGGCGCTGGAGTCCATGTCTATTGCAACGATACGAAATGACGGCGTCGCCGGCGGATTGGCGGCCAATGGCGCGATCGTTGCGAGCGGCGCCACGCCCGGCGATACGGCGAAACTGAATCGCATGACTTCCACTTCGACTGGTTCCAGTGTGGCGCCCACCGGCTGCTGCGCCACAACCAAATCGTCCACGCGCGATCGTGAGAAGCAACGCTTCAAGCCCAGCTGGCCCTCAGGGCAGAGCGGCAGTGATGACGAGTACCGCCAGCGGAAGCGGAAATACAGTGAGTAAAGTTTGGCACTATTAACCAAAGTAAACATTCTGATTTGAAATGAAAGTAACACGGCAGTTTAAGGGAGTAAGAGAGAAAGCCGGAAAATTTTGGTTAGCGCTAAGAGCATATTAGTATTCATTTAATCGCGCAAAAGCCTAACAAACGTGACAAACTTGACAAATTTATCACCTGATAAACGAACTGTCAAATTTTGATTAAAAGCTCATTTGCACAAATGTGATAAATTTGCCCAATGATTTCGCTGTGCAAATGATGTTTGTAAGCTTAGACGGCAACGAATGCAACCCTGCTTAGCTTTGCTCTATAACATTATGATAAAAGTTTAGTATTGAAGAATCAAAATTAATGCAAGTTAATGGATACAGTAATTTTTTCCAAACAGCTCCAATATTAATCTTTACTTTTTCACTGATTCTCGGCATTTTAGTGTTTTCTTTTTGCAAGCCAAACAGCATTTGCACAAACACTTTGCCAAGTGCGTTCATTTAACACACTTGATAAATTGATAAATTTGCGCAATGTTCAAACTTATACGCTTAAATTAATACCCTTATTGACTGTGCATCTCAACCCGTTCGCAGGCGTTGTCACTATTCTACCCCAATCAGTAGTTTCATGGGCATTAAACAAAAGATAATGCTTTAAATGTTTTTTGCTAATTACGAAAAAAAAATTTCGAAAATGTTCGTCAAAATTTTTCCCTTAACGTCCTTGGAAATCCTTCAAACATTAATAGCATTATAAATTACTAGATTTCACATTAAAAGTTAGTCATGAGGTTCTCTGGCAAAAACCGAAATAGCAAAATGACCTGCCCATGTGAGCAATAATTCTAATAATTTGTTGTTGTACACTGAAAGTCGCTTTGTTTGAGAACAGAAATAGACAGCTACTGTCGTTTCTCTTTGGCAAGGTGCCGCGGTGGCTCAGTGGACTAAGTGCTTGGTCGCTGACGCGGAGGACCTGGATTCAACTCCCGGGCGGGAGACATCTTATACAAAGAGAATTTGTTTTCAAATTGTTTCTTTATGCGGCGCCACTTCTCGCGATGAATTGGCAATTCTCCGAGAATATTCTTTGCCATGAAAAGCTTCTCAAGCCGTTCGGATTCGGTTATTGTAGGTCGCGTTAACTTTTAAAAAATTTAACAAGCACACACAAGCAATGCGAGAAAGCTAGGCCTAAGCCCACACGGGTTTTTTTTTAGTAAACTGACCGGGGATGCCTCCTATACATGTATAGCACTTGTTGGTTTAGAAAGGATCAGAGGGAAGTGCGTGGGTGGATGCCAATCAATTAATTAAATTAATTAAGTCAGTCCGAATAAAATTGTTCCATCTAAAACAAAGTCCAAAATATTTAGCAACATAACCTTAAATATTGACTTACAGACCAATATAGTTTATATAGACTCCATTTCATGTGTAGGGAAAGTTGCGATCGGCCCCATTCAAATTTTTTCCTTAATCTTTCTGTAAGTTCTCTTTAACGCATTTTCAAATTTAAGCTAAGGAGAATAATGTACCTATACATTGTACTTTGATTTCGTTTATAGTAGCTAGTGCCAACTCATTTTCAACTAATATCCCATTGTCATTGAAAGTAAACGTCGGCCTCCACTTCTCCACTTTATCTCATCCCATTAAGTTATACTCCTTTTGAAACTATGTTGAAAGTTCTTTGCGCATGTAGTGGGCATCCCCTGAGCATTGGGTTAGTAAAAAGAAAGAAAACTTCACTCACTGGCCAACAAGGCTGAGAAATATTCGAAGTTGATATGTACCTACATATATGATATACAATTCAAAATCTGATGGTATATTTTTCGCCCACAGAACGTTACCACAGATGTTCAGATCCAGTGCTGGTGTATCCCACTCCGAGCGGACTGCAGCACTGTATTCTCAGCATGCCACCAAATGATCCTGTGTAAGTAGCCAAGTAGACAGTGGCAACAATATGCCGGCAAAGGATGCGCGCATAAACCAATTAATTTCCTCATTTTGTTTGTGTTGTTGGGTCTGCTGCTGGATTTTGGCATTGCGGCGCAGTCAATTCTCATACAATGAAGATTTCGCCTACGATGTGCAACTACAGATGGAGTCCGACAAAAATGATGACCTTGAGGAAATAGTTCCAAGCGATAATCGCCGACATCGAAGACATCGGTAAGTGCAGAGGGAAGGCGCAGAAGACTGAATTATGATGGTAAACAATGCCAGCAACACGCTCATGTGCTATTATTCCTTTGCAAGGACGAAATTCCTTTTGCTGTGTTATCTTCGAGAAACAACATTTTTCTTTCAGTTGTGTATCTGAACTTTTGGCAGCTCAAGGCAAAAGTGCAAAAGTAATTAATAAGTTGTGCTGCCTTGTGTGACAAAAAGATTGAGATAAAAGAGGGATATGGATGTCAGAGCTCATCAGCGTCACCTGCCAGAGCAGATTGTATGCAGGTTCGAAAGCAGTCATGCTAGGCTGCAGACAAAAGCAAACAATTTAAGGGACACATAACACAGCTGAAGGCGGGGGCACATAGCTACAAGAGTCACTTGGAAAGATGCCATTTTTTCGGCAGAGATAAAACAGTGCTGCGCGCAACGACGAGGGGTGACAGCTTGCCCATCACAAATGTAACCGTTCTGCGAAAATGTTAGGGAATTGTAGGGACATTATGAAAAGAATAAACATACTTGTAAGTCATCTGAAAAACACTTGCTGACCCTGTTCAATGCGCCTATGGAACAGAAGGTGATCGGTGACATCGCGATGTGCGAAGAATTGCTAGTGGCAGCCAATGCAATTAGGCTTGAGATTCATGAAACAACTTTTTTTGAAGTTCTATATGAGCTCTCAGCGAATCCTAAAATTTCTATGCTTCTTCTTGCTCTTCTCAATATTTGCCGCAGTTGTGAAGAAATTTAATACTCTTGTACAGATAAATGTAAAACTCGAAGTGCGAACTAAATTTTAAAAGTGCTTTTACGCTCTATAGATACCTTATTGTTATCCCCCAACATTAACCAAAAATAAAGTATGTAAAGTATTTAAACATAAGGACTCGGAAAAACTCGCATGCAAATTTGCTACTTATCAAGTCTTTCGTCTTCATCCTTGGTATAGCATATAAAGAAAATCAAGTACATACGCAATTTCCGATTTCCCGGACTTAATTTAATGTACTTGCTACGCAGATGTAAAAGAATTTACTTTAATTTGCTACAGGACGATAAAAATTATGCATGTACGTTAAAAGATGGAGCTGATGATTACCAGCGGTTAATGTCGTCCAACCGGTGAATATGTAACTCACTAGTTGTGGCATTGAACTAATCGCGGATTCAGCAACTACTTCACTTTACCTTTTCACACTAATCTGTAGTCCTTTCACTATAGTCCTTTCAAAATCAACAAGTGCTTTGCATGTAAAGGGCGCATCCTTTGAGCGTTGGTTTATGCGGAAAAAAGATAATAGATACAAAGCTCAATTGAATTTGCCCTCTCATTAAAAAAATTTATTTCTGACCTTGATGTCTTCTCTAACCTTATTGGAAAAAAATTCCTTACAAAACAAAGGCTCCCTTTTACTGTTTCCGCCGCTGGAACTGTGCCAGCGCTGAGAGGTTAAAAGCTAAATTTCATGTCGATGGATAATATTTGCTGTACAAAAGAGCTCCAGCCATAATGGGCGGAATAGTATATTGCAAAAAATCAGTGCGAATTGCAAACGAATTGCGTAAATTATTTGATGCTTGTGAAAGGATTTCGTTGATAATCCTGATGTAGTCCTTGCTTTGGGCACACCATGCTGCAAGCGAGACAAAAGGTTGAATATTTTGTTCAGAAACAGAATACCTTTATGTGAGCTCAACATGCTTGGGAACAAGAATTTTCATATGAAACTTTCAAACGCACTCCTTTCGAAGCAAAAATAATAAATTCAAAAGTGAACCTTTCCTTTTCTACACAGAATGCAAGCTCAGGCAATAACCATTTCAATAATGGCAAGGACTATAAGTATAACGGCAAATTAATGATTTTAAATAGCTTCTCTCGGGCAATGACGACTATTCACGAAATTGTCCCAGCTGCGCATTACAATTAACTGCAACAAGCTGCTAGGCGTAGAGACGTACAGACAGTGGGGCAGATCAAGTCGACGGGTGGGCCTGCTCCTTTGTGCGAGTATGGCTAGTATGGCGAGTATGGCTTCCGTGGACACGCACAAATCGCAGCAAATTGTTCTGGCTTGTGTGGTTTGCGTTTGGTGTGGCAGCGAGTCCAACTGGCAGCAACCATTGTCAACAAACCACACATACACATACACACACACACAATCATAACAATAATACGAAACGGAAATGCCATGGGCTGTCGGAAATAGTGCAAAATGGCGGCAGAAAATTAAGTTCTTTGTGCTTGGCATTTTGTGGTGCCTGCGACAGTTGCTACGCTGCGGCTTTAGGTTGCTGTGTTGTTATCTTGATTGCAGCTGTTGTTATTGTTGTTAAGAAGCGAGATTGGGTTGAGGCTGAGCGCGGCATTGTTGTTGTGGTTGTTGCTGCGCTTAACAGGCACTGCCCGCAATTTTCATTAATATTTGCCATTTTCATGTCGCTGTCTGAGCCGGTGAAGTGCAAAGGACTATTTTCTGATCGGCGCGTCTTCCTTTTGTGGTGTCCCGCTTTATCTGGGCTTTGTCTCACTTGCAGCAGCAGCAACCTTTCGTTTTAATTATACTTCTGTTTGAAATTCAGGTCAAGGCGTTGGCAGGACAGGCAGTCATAAGTCATGACCATCTGTTAGCACATTTTCATAGTTTGCACTGACCACAGAGGAGGCAACTTGCTTACATACATACATACATACATACATACATACATACATACATACTGCTAATAAATAAATGTCAAAATTTAACTGTCTATTCTTTTTTCTTGCAGCCATCATAAACACAAAAAACGCCATCGTCATAAAAAACCAAAGATACTGGTGCAGGACTTAGAAACGCGAGTGGTTAAGGTAAGCCGAGGTTTTGCCAAGAACATGCAAATGGAGCAGCTTAAGGGCAATGGTTATGGTTTAAACTTATTTTGATGATGATAATGATTCCCAACTACAAGTGCTTATAACCATACTTTTACATACTTTTGTATCGTATAGAAGGATCTTAGCTTAATATGATAAAATTAATGAGAAGGCAGGCAGTTAAGCTATGCAACCCATTGAACTTTTTGTCAGCCAACTCAAACCACAATAAGAGACAATTTTAAGAACAGGAACTGTATAGAATAGAACTTGAATAGAACGAATTATATTTGTTACATTATACCACTTGTCAAATTAGCCCGATTCGCCTTACAAGATGCTACTGAAAATCGAATACAAGCTTACTTTCTGCAGAAACGTACTCCAACAGTTTGTATTTGTATGGTTAAAAGTGAATATTTCATATCATTTCGCATCACATATCCATATAAATGTAAATGTAAATAAATAAGAATCAAGTGTGAACAAAAATATATTCAGGCGTGTGAAGGAAATCAAAATCGTACGAAAAGGCGAGTGAAATCGATTTGCCTTGTGATATGTTTCATTTTCAAAATCGAGCAAGTCGTTCGGTGCGATTTCAAATCGAAATGAAATCGTAAAAACCGTATTGTTTCGAATCGCTCATGTTGAATATACATACATAAATGCCGAAATTTGAAAAGAAATTCGTACGATTTTAAATTTCGTTTTCGTTTTGAATTCGAACGATTTGAAATTTCGTTTTCGTTTTGAACTAGTACGATTTCCATCACATGCCTGATTTTATGTAAAATTTTTGTGTATATGTATCGCATGGCAAGAGAAGCTTTGCATTGGTTTCCGTAGTCTCAGCACTTTGAAGTACTCGTATCTAAATTTGTGCGGTCAGGAACATGCTCTGGCAATTATGCAATAAGTGGAAGCATAAGCTATTTACAAAATTCAAGTCCCAGCTTTTTTTATGCTGGTTTATTAATATTGCCGAATAATTGCATCTAACTTGAAGCATCATTAAACTATTCATTAAATTCTTTCCGTTAAATATTAAATTAATTGCATTGTACAATTCCGCAGGTAATCGATCCGGACGACTTGCCACAACGTGCTCGCTGGACCATCATAGCAACGGCATGTCTGCTGCTGCTCATGTGCCTCATGTTGGTGGGTATCACTTTGCGCATGGCGCCGATTATCGACGACATGGGTAAGTCCTTTGAATGCCTTACTTATATATAACTTATTTACAACATGTTTAATATAATTCCCACACTTTTGCAATTGGCTTTTGCATATAAATTGTTTGCCTCAAATCCTTTAAGAAAAATATAAAATGAAAAAACCAAAACTGGAACGATGCATACTCCGTCGATAGCGCAAATTTTATCAAATCAACTTCCAATTAATCTGCAATATATTATTCTCTCTGTGCTTTTGTAGTACTTCATCTTATCAAAACCTTCTACGAGTACAATATAACTTCTACGAATCTAATTTTATATTTGTTATTGTATTTGTTTTGATTTATTTCGATTGACAAACTTCAACACTACCAATTTAGGTATGCACAATAAATGTAAGTACATCATTTATAAGTTTTTGCTAATTCATTCAAATATTCAGGAGGAAAGTTACGTTTTCCGAAATCCAACCTATATCCAACCAACCTACATATAAAATATTTAATATATAAACATATTTTGGATGCTTAGAAGGGCCGTGCAACTTTCTTCTTCGTATTAAAACTGGCAACAAATTTGTTCATAAAATAATTCTTATGATTTATTCACTAAGTGACTGGTATAAATAAGTCATGAGATGATCTCTGACTGTAGAGATAGAACAGAAAATGTCGATAGTGTTTTGCGTCAACATGTTAAAAGCTTCAAATTAAAGTATAAACAACATATGACGCGCCCAGAGCAAAAACGACTTTTATACCTGCACAGCGCATGTGCGTAATGAGGCGAAAATTGACACTCGAAGCGTTTTTGCTCTGTGCGCGTCATATAGAATTTGCATCTGAGCGTTGAATTTGAGCATATTCTGCTGTCGTCCATGACACCGCAGGAAATTAAGAGAGGGGAAATGGAGGTGAACGAAAAAAAGAGGAGCTCTGAGAGCGCAGAGTGAAATTTGTATCCATAAGTAATTGTATAAACAGTAACTGAGAGTGGGCCGTTATCTTTTAGGAAGCCTTTTGCTCTCTATTAGAGTGAGAGAGTCGTACGATTTCGGTGGAATAAAGACAAAGCCTGAGAACGGGTCGTTATGTTACGACCACAAACAAATTTTGCCTGCATAAAATGAGTATTTTATATGTTGCATATTCCTCGGTTAAATCTTAGCAATAGCCCACTTAACAGAAATTACAAATGATTTTCAGTTAATTTGATATGAATTATTGAATTGTAACTTTTTTGGCCGCTCCACCCAAATCAGAGTAGTTAGTCTCTTATTCAAAAAATGATTCTGTTTAAAACATAAGTAATTTGTCTCTATGTATATAGTACTTTGCTTGAGTTGTGCTGAATCTTTTTAGGTCTAAAAGTGCGAGTGAAATTTTGCAAAATTCGCTCCAGCCTTGAAGCATTAATCACATCAAATATTGCGATTTGTATATATTATTTTTCTATAATGTGCTGTAATATATTCCTTCTATAATATTTTCAAACAAATTCTGCGAATTGATTGGGCTTCCGCATAACAAAATCATATTGAATACTCTAAAACTATTATAGCAACCGAAATATATCGTGTGCACGCACCTTAAAAAGTACCAAAACAGAAAACACGCCTGCAAGAGCTTTAAGCTCGTGAGCAACTATGCTTTAAAGTTTGAAAGCAAAGATTCATATAAATACTCTTTGCTAAAAGCTTTTGTTCCTTTTCACGCTTTCGTCACTAATCAAGTTCACAATTCAAAGTAGCTTTTTTTTCAACTTGAGTGAAAGCTAACGAAATCACTCAAAAGCTACGAAGGCACGCTCACGTCTTCATTCGTATGTGCCAATTGAGCAGCTGAGCTCGAGGGAACTAGGACAACAAATCACATGTTGCGTTCTTGTTTATGATATAATTTACATAGAATGTGCTTTTAATAAGCTTGTCAGCCTACGTATATTTAATTTGAAGAGAGTGTAGCTGAAATTGCGTACTTTTGGCTCAAATTTAAGAGAATCATTTTGACATTTTACTTTTTTTGGGCAAGCTTTGCAACCATTCCGAAAGCAAATTGGCCAGTGGCTGGTTGCTGGCCACATATGAAGCGCTCTGCGGGTGCATTCATGTTCGTATTTTAATTGTGCATAAAATTGACCACGTTCAGTTGCTTTGCAAGCATGATGATATTCTTCGCTCATGAGTAAAGCCTGCCACAGCTTGGGCAGTGGCTAATTGCCTGCCGTTGAGTGTTGGAGCGTTGAAAGGCGGCTGCTGGCTTTTATGTTGAAGTTGGTCAGCAGAATTTGATCCCACTCAATTATGAATGTTTTGCTTGTACCGCTTGTTGCGTGTGGCAACTAATTTAGTAAATGTTAATAGCTTAATTTGTGGCAATATAAGGCCTTGCTTGCTACCCTGCGTTTGTGTGAGTGTGGATATTTAAAGTGTAATTGCGGATGTAGATGTTGAACTGCCAAGATTTTTGGCAGCATGAATAATTTTGTTTAAAAAAAGCATGATCATTTCGATACAAGCTATTGGGAGTAAGTTTGTAGCAGCGTAATTGGTTGGGAATACAATTTTTACGATTTCTGAAAAAATAATTGCTTGCGATTCATAAGTCGCTCATTTCTCTTTCGAATTTAAAATTTAAAACTATATTTTATAGAAATCTTCAAATAAATTGTTGGTTGACTTTAAGTTCTTGAGTCTGAATTAAAATCTGGGATCTTGTATCTTATTACCACTACAGTAATTTATTTTCCTTTTAACTTTCTACTAACTTTTAGTTTGTTTATGTCTACACATCACAAAGTTTAGTCAGTTTTAAACAAAATTAAGCGGTTATTATATTTAAAAAAATATTAATTTCTAACAATTTATTCGTAAATACGTTCGAAACTTATGACAAATCATTTACTTCCTGACATACTTAAGGGGCTATTAAAACTTTGGAGAAATTTCGACTTCGCCAGCTTCGCTTGCTTTTTTGTGCTGCTGGCATCAATATAGCTTGTGCCTTATTTCGCGCAAATATTTATTGAGGCATCTCATTCAAATTGAAGCATCAGAAATTCTGATAATACCCCAAACGCTTTCACCAACGGCGAGCAATCAATCAATCAACATGTCACAAATAAAATATACAATTTTTGTTGCCATTCAGCGGCTTGGCTAAGAATTTGGTAATGACTACGAGTATTTCAACGCTGAGGCGCAGTACTTTTTTTTTGACAACTTCACAGCAACAACAAATTTTAACTAAAGCAGAATATAATGGAAAAAAAGGAACACACTTTTAATACAAAATTTGTTCACAGTTTCACAGTAGGAAAACCTAAAACTGAAAGAGAAAATTGCATTCGTATAATTAAAATGCTTTCTTAAATATTTTATCAAAATGTAAATGCGGCGTTTTTCGGAAAAAAAAGTTTGCTGTTATAATTTGTTAATGGTTATATTTTTGAAATACATACAACAAATAGTAATATATGCTCACAAAAACCAAAAAGTTTGACAGATTAACGTATTTAATAAAGAAATTAACTTTACATGTAGTCAATTTGAATGGTATGCATCAACATTTTATGTGGCTTTGTAGTCACATACACCTACAAAAATGCTTTGCTTAAATTTCAGCTGAAATACTCACATACACACAAAAAACTCTTTGAAATTGGCGCAATTGGTGCAATTGCTGAACAATTCAAGCAGACAGCTCTATTCACAGCCGCACGCCTCCAATGTTGCCGCTTTCAAAAGTGTGGAAGCCCTTTTTTTAATAACTATCAAATGCACATACCCGAACAGCAGAAATTTCGAAAAAAATAAAATGCAATTTTCAACGGAAACGTGCAAAAGAATTTCAACTGCCTTCTGTGCTTACAGCCCTCACACACATTTGCATGCATGCATACATATGCAGTCAAAGGGAAGCCCGAAAATTTTGCTACACGCACACACAGAGACACATTTTCTTTTCATAATAACTCATTAAAATGCAAAAAAGTTTTAAGCGAAAATAAAGGAGGAGGACGCCTGGCAGCCTTTGAGGACACATTGTGGTGAGAGTGTATGCGTGTGTACGTTTGACAAAGCGCACGAAGTTCCAAGCAAATTATCTCAAACAGACACACACACACACACACACATTGAGGCAACGTGCATGCCACTTGCAAAACAACAGCAGCGTTTTCAGCTCTTGGCGTAGCAATCAAAATTGCGCTACAAAATGCAGTTATGCAGTAGAATCCTTTTTACAGGAGTTTGAGCGCATTCTAAACTTAAATTTTGTTGCTGTGTTATCAGTGTGCGCTTGTTGTTGTTGTGACATTAACAATGAAAATTACGATTACAACAACAATTGGCTAGCTTTATAGCGGTTTACGAGAGTGCCTAAAGAATTTAAGGCCAAGCAAAGGAATGCACTGCAGGCACACAGCAGGGTCCAAACATGCGCCATGCAGGCACGGAGATGCACACCAACAGCCCTTGGAGAAAATATATAGAACCAGCAGGAAAGAGAGAATTCAAAAGTGTCGGAGCAGAATTCAGTTGATACGAGAATGATACGATCAGTCGATAGCAGAAAGACATCGCCAGATAATCCTTGGCAAGATTGCAAGAGAATATTGCAGAAAGATCTTCCGTATAATAAAAAGAAAGATATTTCGATCAAATCGATTGGAATGAAAATTTATGATTCCATCAAATATTCTTCCGTAAAAATAAAGAAAATGGCCTCGCAATGGCTCCATGGACAAATGCTTGTTCGCTGATGCGGGAGGCCGGGGCTCAAAATTCAGCCGGGGCTTCATAACACCGAATAAAAAAGGGAATTTTGTTTGCCATCAAAAGCTTCTCAATTCGTTTGGATACGGTTATTTGTAGGTCCCATTAATTTGTGCTAGAATATAACAAGTACGTACACTCAAGTTAATGCGAGTAAGCTGAGCTTAAGCAAACACGGGCTGTTGCGCCAATTATATTTTAATTATTTTTATTAAAGTAACGAAATTTAAAATTGAATAAAGCGAAAATTGCGATATTTCGCATTGTATTGCGATATTCCGTTTGAACTTTCACAACAAGCATTCAAAATGGAAACAAGAAAACGCAAGCCCAATGACAAAGAATCGGTACAAATTCCAACGCCATCGCAGCAAAAGATTTGGTTTGCCCTTCTTTACGGATTTCGGCGAATCCTTAAGTACCTACAACAATAATGGAAATATTTAATGAGTGCCAAATAGCATATGAAGAGAATGCAGCAACCCTTGTGACCGCCTCGAAGTGGTTTCGGAGATTTTAGAGCGGACATTTTTGTGTAGAGGACGAGTTCCAACATCTTCGATTGCTGATTTAAGCGTCGCTCTGGAGAAGTCTAAAGTTGATGAAGATCCCAGATTGGGCTGGAATGCCCTTGACTGTAATGCGAATATTAAGTAATCATCTTGGATATGAGTGATGATTTTTAGTAAGAGTTTAAAATTGGCGTAAATTTATTTTTCAATTTTTGTCATCGATATTCTTTTTTATGAAAAGCAAAATTTATTTATGAGATCTTAAATATTTTCGACCTATACCTGCAAAACACTAAAAAGGATTGAAAATGATTTTGCACTAGCTGAATAAGAGAGAGTGGACTAGTGTTGATGGTCATTACATTTAGCAATGGGTTAATTGGTGCAAGAGAGCCGACAATAGCTAACTAAAGCTTTGTTTTGTCCTTAATTTTTCAGTGGGAATTGATCTATGACTGTTTTCTCTTTTCGATCGAAAAAAAACGATTAAGAAGTTATTTTTATGATATCATAGATATCATAATCGGTAGAAAAACTTGTAGAGATGCATCAGGCCTCAAAACCCAGAACGAAGTACAGAATTAAATAGAAGCATATGTGCTTTATTTTTCCTGCTGGGGCTTTTGCATATGCACACATATGCTTTAGGGAATATTACTACACATATGCATGCATATGTGTGGGTGTGAGTAACTGCAACAATTCAACGCCGCATTCAAAGGGAAATTAATACCCGCATGGGTCTTTTGTGTGTGCGCGCCTTTGCGTGCGCCGCTATTTATATGAGTGTGTGTGTGTGTGCGGGAAATTTCACCGCCAGTGCAACGCTTAAAAAACCAGCAGACTGTTTCATAGCTGCAAGCATGTAAAACGCGAAAACTTTTGCCCCTTGAGCAATTCTATGTGAGTGTGTGTGCGGGCGACTCGCTTGCAGCACGCCATTGTGCGCACTTATGATTGTGTGTGTGTGTGTGTGTGATTTGATGATGTGGCGTGCCCACATAACCATAAACTCAAATTATATTCGCTAACGAAAATTTGCTAAATGTATCTGTGTGTGTGTGTGTGTGTGTGTGTGTAGTAAGTGTTGGTTGCTGATGCTAATAATAACGTTTATTGCAGTTTGCTATCATACTCCAGCGCAGCTGACATACACACACACTAAATAGAGACATGCATGCATGTTTATTTGTTTCACACGCATAAGCGTGTTTGTATTTGTTAGCACGCGAAGGCAACACTGCTGCAGCCAAAAGCGCGCGATTTGAAATTGTGCATCCACCCCTGCGTCCTTCATCCTTCCTCGGTAATTTCACAGGCGACAACAACGCTTCATGAATTATGCTTTTCTAATCTAAATTAACGCGTCAGAATTCGACAGTAGCTTTTGATTTAGTGGCAATTGTTTACTGTGTGTGTGAACGATTTCTGTGAATGTGTGTGTGTGTTTGTGTGCTGCGAAGCGATGTTTTAACGAGATGGAAAGCAACGAAAGCCTCTGTCAGTGCGAGACTTCTACTCGTTAAACCAACCTCTTGCCCATACGGATCAATCCTCCCAGAGAGGCCGCGTAGAAGCGCTGTAAATGACGATAAAAATTGCTTTTCGATGAAGTCCTTTGCATTATAAAATTGTTTAAAATTTCCAAAAGATTCACACTTTTATTAAATTCGCATTGTTTTGTATCTTTAGTTGTTGTATTTTATAATAGTTTTCGCCATTAACAATATTTTCTCGATATTTTCAATTCAGTGCGTTTATAAGACCATTGAAAACTACCTCAGATATGATCCTTCTTTTAGTACCTGAGCGTTTTGTATTAATGTGGCACTAAGAACCACCTTTGTTAAAACCAGCGCTGCTAAGCTTTTTCAAATCGAGCCACCTTTGAACCGAACCGCTATCATTTTAAAATTAGTTCTGTTCGTATCAACGACGAACCTTTAAAACCGAGCTGGAAACCGTAAAAATTCTATGCTATACATTTTTAGAAATTATGTTAACGTAAAATTTTTTAAATTTTTTTCAAAACTCAAAATGTGCAGCTGTTAAAAAAATTTTGCATCTTGTTGTATTATTTCTTTTAACAGGCCAATATTTCAATTTGAATTTTTTATTAATAACTGGCACAAAAGTTCGCAAACGAGGCTTAGACCTAGTTTTTTCGCATTTACTTGTATGGGCTTGTACTCTTTAGTTCAAGATAACGGGACTGTCGGAACCGAATTAAGAAGCTTTATTTTTTATGGAAAACTTAACTCTCGAAGAGTGCCCAAACTAGCTCGCGAGAGATGGCGTCGCACTCAAAGAAAGGAAGTCACTTTTTTAGATGGTATGAGTCGACTAAGATTCGATCCAGCAACTCCATGCATCAAGCACCGAGCACTTATTCACAGAGCCACCGCAGCACCACTAAAATGTTGGTTTTATTTTATTGACTCGTTCGAAAATCACGTCCATTCCTCCATGAACCCTGGCAAAATGTTTGCGCTTGTGTGTCGCTATATTTACACAATGGCTTCGTGACGAGTCGTTGGAAATCCGGGCTGTTTATTTTAACGGCTCCATGGTGTAACATAAAGTGTGGATGTAATGTGTCCCCAGTGATGCTACTCAACATGATAATAATTTGTTAGTAAAACCGCTAATTATTGCATTCATGCAGGCAAGACTGCAAGATGCCATGAAGGCAGTGCAAGCATGCAGCAAAGATGAAGTAAGGACCATGCTTGAAGGCCTTGCTCCTTGCTGTTGCTGCATCCGACAAAGCGATAGTGCATTGTTGTGCAAGGTAGTTGTGCATAGCTTGCGGGGGAGAGGCGGCCGAGTGATTATGTGGTGGCTGCGATGGAGCAGCTTAAGGCCGGAGCACGCCAGTAAAGGCCAAACAATGAAGGCGCGCCACAGCCACAAATGAAGTTAAGATGCCAGAATTCAAAGCAGTTAAGTCAGCGCGAAATGAGGAAAGCGTTATGTAGATAGAAGGCGGGAATCGGGGAGTGCAGCTCAGAAAGCCGAGAAATTAATGTCCCCAAGGCGGTGCGGGCTAATTTTAGTGGCGCCATGAGGAAAGGCAAAGCACTTGCAGTGCTTAAAAGGGAAAAAGAGAGAACAATGAAAACAACAATAACAACAACAATATGGACAACAACAATAAGGACAGCAACAACCTGACTGGAAGAACAACAACTAGAACAACATTAAGCTTTGAATTAATAAAGTTAAGAAATTGTTCATTGTAAAGCGCAGAGGGGGGAGAGAGGGACGAAGATAGCAAGGAATGCAAAAAGACGCAAGAAATTGCATTGTTGCAGCTGCAAAGAAGCAGCTGTAAAAAAGATTACTGCCGGAAAATGAGGGAACAGCGCCGAGGTGTAACGCAGGCAACTGCGGGGCAATGGAAAATTAAAATGCTCAAAATGGTTTCGCTTACAACAACAACAACACATAGACATACACGCACTCACAATGGTATAAATAACAAGTTAGTGCCTTGTACATGCACACACACACGCACATACACACTATATGCATGTAAATGAGCTTTTCGTTTGTTTAAGCGTTACCATCCAAGAACACTAAAAAAATTATCTCTTTGAAATTTCTCTTTCCAAATTTCCTCTTTCTTATAATTTTCTTTATAAATAAGAAGATATTATCAAGTAAAAATTAACATTGAATTGATTACCTATTTCCAGAATCATTGCAATTTACAGGTAATTCTTTTAATTTTTTTTGGGAATTGTTTTAGACGTTGTTGTACTAAATACTAACTAACATTTAAACTGTCATTGAGAACTTTTTGAAGAGAAAACTAGAAATATTTGTTAAGAAGAAAACTCGATTCTGTTTTGGCCATCTAAAATCACACAATAAAACCGGTTTTTAAGCCATTCTCAACAGGAAGCAGATCCCGTGAAGAAAAATTTTAAAATTGCTAATTTCAACTTTACAACTGGATTTCAAGAAACAAAGAACTTTATATACGCATTGACCTTCAACTATGGCATCAACAATCAATTTTGGCAGATTAATGGCTTCTTCTATTTTGCGGTTTTTATAAATTAGTTTGTAGTATTTAATGCGCTCAGCACAAAAGCATAGAATTGAATTTCAAAATGTTTAACTTTTTTTGCAAGTTATTTGATTTTTTCTCATTTTCTTCTACACTTTATCAAGTGTTGCCACCAATTTTCTGCACAAATTTATTTTTTCATTTATTCAAAATTTTCTAAGAAGCATTTGTTTTTCTCCCGACTCATTTAATTTGACCAAAAAAGGCCACAAAAATTAAAGGTGGCAGCACTGGTTTTATTTGAGTTTGTGTTTTTATGCGTGCGAGTATTTTTGCCAGCAGCCACGGTTGCATTTAATTGCACTACAAACCATGCAGAATGCGTGTGTCGGCCGAGCGGGGGGAGGGAGAGAATGTCGAGTGGAAGATGAAGAGGGGTGAGGGGTGCTGGGCTTTGTAACAGTGCGCGCCGTAGTGACATTATTTTTCTTGTCGCTTGTAATAATATGACACCATGTCAGCGGATATCGCAGTTGTTGTTGTTGTTGCTGTTGCTGCTCACTTTTGCAGTCGTGTGCTCATTGTTGTTGTTATTGTTGTTGTAATTGTGTATGCATGTGGTGGCCTTTTGTGGTTTTGCTGTTTGCGCCTGCTGCTGTGTAATGTCAGCAATTGTTGTTGCTGCCTTTCTTTCATTGCTCTTTTTGTGCAGGCAGTTGTTGTTATTGGCAAAGCTGTTGTTGTTGTTGTTGTTGTGCACAACTTTATTTCTTACAATAGCGCGGAAATTAGTTTATTCTTTTTTCACTTAGTCAAACTTTTAACTACAAAAGTCTCAAATTTATGCAGAAGCAACATACCGCTCTGCACTCACCACACACCCCTCTTCTTCACTTCGCTAGCGCAGCAATTTCTGTTTCTTCTTCTTTAGTCGACTGCTGCACTTTCTCGGGAAGGTTAATTAAAATCTGAAGTTTAGTCTGCAGCTTGTCTTCGAGATTCGAGACCCGGCACAGTTCTGGCGGCACCAAACAAAAACAACAACAACAACTACGATATTTTAACTTCAATGCCTTATTTAGCATACGCCTTAGTGCCAGCTTTCGCTGTCTTTATTTCAACCATCTTCTTTCAATGTTGCTGATAAAGTTTTTAGAAGTCTAAGCCAGTGCAATGCAAAAATAAAAATGATAAACTTATAATTGAGATTTCAAATGCTGAACTAACAACATTGCTAGCTAAATTGGAAACACAGTTTGTTTGCTTGACATATTGCTCGTTTGCTACAATTTGATCTTAACTCAAAATATGCTCATGACTTGACTGAAGAAATTTTAGATTTTAAGAAATACTTTCCAAGTTTTAAATTTAATGATCAAACAAGTAGACGCAAAGGACATGTTTATCATTCCTTTTAACACAGAATATTAGGGTTAGGTTAGGTTAAAGGCCACACATAGACCCTATTGGGTCCTTAGCGCTGCCACTTAGACTGCCGTTTAGGGTAAAATTATTGATCTGCCAGAATTTGTGTGCGCTTCACAAAATTTCCAAAGAGTTTCGACAACTGTTGGAGCCCCGAAAAGACAGGCGCTCCTAAACAAGTCAGACGAGTTTTAGCGATGGCGGGACAGTAGCACAGTATATTAAGAATACAGAAAATAATAATGTGATATGATGTACAGAAGGAATGCATTAATCTGACTGAAAGCAGTCGGAGAATAATAACCGAGATGCTAACAGTGCACTTCAAACTGAGGAAGCATCTGACGGAAGTCGGCGTATTTTTGGGCAAAACATGCAGATTTTTCATGGGAACGGAAGAAGAACTGATACAGCTTCTAGAACAATGTTCTGCAATATGACTCGCTCGAAGGAGCCACTGTGTTTTCACTAAATTCTTGACACTGAACTGTAATCTCTTGCAGTCAGCAACATACTATACCTTTCAAAGAGAGAGGACTATGCAATGTTCTCTGGATCCTTAAAAGAGTGGGCAATAGCTGCTTAGCTTAGCTTAGCTGCGCAGTGAACCACTTACCCTTTTAAATAACATAACTATTATGATGATGAATACAAAAGTGTTATTTTTTCCCTTTAGCGATGTGTCCTTCTTCCAGCAAACGGGCAATATATGGTCGAATGTGTTCATATTATATGTCAATTTAATAGAATTCATTGTGATATTGACTTCTTCAAGTTGGAGCCCAAATTCGTTGGTTATTTTTAGCAACAGGTTATAGAAGAACTGAAATTAAAAAAAAGTTTAATGAGCTTAAATTACAAAAGCATTAAAGCGCGCATTTGTAGCGCGTTCACAAAAGTCGATATGGCCGGCTGCGTAGCATCTGCTCGTCTCCTCTCCATAGCCGCCATAAATACCCACAGCTAAGCTGACTTTCAGGCGCTTTGTGCACTGCTGCGAAATTTTTCTTTGTATTACTTGCCACAAAGCCGCACAGAAAGGATATCTCATTATTGTGTAAACGCGCAAAATAATTGTCTGTGGCTGTTGTTACAGTCCTCACACCGCACCGCATCCCAGCACTGTCGCCTCTTTATTTATTTATGCTCTCCTCATTCACGCCCGAGTCAAGCCTCACAAAGCTTTGCCTTCTGTTGTAATGCCTAGCGTTGGCGCGCTTGGCTATGTAAGCCAAGGCCAACATTTTATTTCAATATTTCCTCCACTTTGCATTTGCAAGCGTAGCAATTATAAGCGCTATTCCCCGACCGCATACAACAAATAAGTAGGGCGGCGGAAATGGTCTATCCCCTGATATCTGCCAAACAAGCCAGCAGAGCGCCAAGAGCGTGTGTTTGCACGGATTTGCATTTCTACAGCCTCTACTGACTTTCAGATTTCCATAAACGGTGCGCATGAGTGACTTTTCCAAAGCATTAACAAGCACACTTTTTTACAACACTTTAATGGGTTTAAAGTTCAGTAAAATTTTTCCCAAGTGTGTGCTATGAAAATAAGCTGGAATATTTGCGTAGCTTGTCCAAAAATAAAGTCGACTTTATAAAGCCCCATACAGTGACCTTGTAAAAATATGACACATATCAATTATTTGTATGAACTTGAAGAAACAATTTCTGAAAGTTCATTTAAAATAAAAATGTTCAGTTAATTGCTTATGCCGTGTGAGCCTGTGGAAGCTTAAACATACACTAAGCCGTCCATAGCAGTGACGTAGCCAATATGTCTTTCATATATCGTGCCAGGCGATTTCAGTTCGCTGTGAAGATGAAAGGTGAATACATTCCTTTTGAATAATTGATCGAAACATTGCAGTTAATATTCATTTTATTAACAGTAAGAATAATAAAACGTGTTTAAGAAAAGAAATTTAATTCATTTTATAAAGGAATCAGCTTAATTGGCGAGCTCAGTATAATCGTTTTAATCAGCGACTTAAATCAAAATATATTGCGTTTTTCCAAAGAAATTTGAAGACTTTCTCGGCGTTGCTTTGTTAAAATGAAATTAATTTTCAACTTATATTTCAAAATAAGAAGTTCAAGTCATATTCAATTTCTAGTAGTTTTAAGGAGATTCTTCTACGATCTCTCAGAATTCCGAAAAGTCTTAAATACCTTTCCGATCATCGACTTTTTTATCTACTATTTTGTAGATTTTCGGTCTTTTTCAGTTGGAAATGCGATTCATCCAGATGCGGTAGACGCTGCCAACACATTTTGGGTTGAATATATTACGCAGCACTTCTTCTCTCGAATACTCCAAGTGAAGCTGCATCAGTATGCGAAATCAGCCATGCTTAGCGTCATAAAGCAATACGGGGATGATGAGCGTCTTTCCGAGTGTCAGTTTTGCTAGGCGAGAGTGGATTCTACTTCTCAATTGCTTCTCAAAGTCCGTAGTAGCAGCTATTGTTAAAGGATATTCTCGCCTTTATCTACAACCTTATAAAGCCTTTTAAGGTGGTAATTTTTAGGGCTTTGTTAAAATGTACAGGACTTCAGTTCCTTCTGCCAGAAATATTTATTAAAGAAAAGTTTTTTATTTATAGTTCCGATTTAGGAAAAATCGTAAAATAACGCTGGTCATAGTTTCATTTATTAATGAAGTTATTATAACACCGGCCCCATTCAGCTTACGTTTGATAGGCTTATACGTCATCATTCAAATCGATTCTGATTCCAAATTCTGCTCTCAGTATTTTTTCTCTTTTTAAGAAGTGTTAGGGGTTTTTATTTATATACCATATCTGAAACTTTCCTTTCCAATAATGCACCGATATTTTTTTCAAATGTTTATGCAGCTCAGTAGCCAAAAAAGATTTGCCATCCGACTTCGATTGAGCTTCCTGTTCGGTTCGAGCTAATTTATATATTTTTCAAAGTCTGTATACGCTTTGTCCCTTATTTTCACATATTCGCCAGCATATCTCACGATCCCAGTGGAGTAATAACTTAATATTGAGCGCATGGAGCGAAATTTGGTCAGTCTGAAAGCGCTCTTTCCGCCGCATAAATCATGCTTCTGCATAAATCAATAATATTATTCATACGTAGCGATTTACTCCAGAAGTGCCCTGGCAAGCTGGCTAAATCGTCGAAAACTTCTTTAAAGTGGATTTATTGTATTCATTGAGATACTTACATACTGACAGTGTGTAACATAACTGTAAGCTTTCTGTAAAGAATTTAGAGAGAATACGAATTAGGATATCTTTAACCTATAAAAATTAATAATATCAGGAAACCATATGCAAACCTTAAAAAGATAACTCAAACTGCAGGCAACATTTACCGAAAACCTGAAAAAGCTTCGGTTTTAAAATTATTTGACTTTGGCAAAAGCTATTAACACAAATTTAAAAAAATAACTGATATAAACGTATAAATTTTGAAGACAGCTGAAATATAAAACGAATTTTTAGGCACCTGCTAAACAAGAAATGAGAAAAGCTTTAATAGTATAACATATACATTTACATATAAACGTATATTTGAGAATGAGAGATATTACCAATGAAAGAAAATTTTAAAATACAGCTAGGATTTTGTCACAGTCGGCCTGTCGGGCTGCGGTGAACAGGATACCCGATCCCTATTTTAAATTAAATGTTAATTAACGTATTAGTGAGAGCTTCAGTATGGAGCTGAACGTGTTTCGCATTATGAAATTTTTAAATTTATGCTAGAATACCAAAAATCCCTAAAGAAGAATCGAGCTGAAGAAAATTTTGAAATATCGTATTTAATAAATGGATTTATTTAGGACGCATTTTAGACTATAGTTAATTTTTTTCCAAATGACTACCGCATGTAGCATACATTTTGAGGCAATAGTAACTGTACTAAGTTTTGAAAATGTTAGTACATTCAGTTTCGTTGCCATGAAAGGCCAACCACATGAATCTATTAATTCCCGCCATTACTGCAGCTGCTTTCCATACAAATTGATATTAAGAGCTGCCGCTTAAAGAGTTCCCATTATTCAAGCATACTTTGGGGCGCACGGCTCTGGCGGCAGACCGAAACTTGTGTCGGTGTCAGTGTCACTAACACCAGCAATAATTCTTTGTTTAGCGTTTATTAAAAAAGTGCTGCATCGGCAAATGCGACCGACAGCAACTTGATGAATATGCATGAGAGGGGGTGGCGTGGCGTGGCGGGCTGTATCTGTATGAAAACAGAAAATTACGTGTTGTTGCTGGGAAGCGAAAATAATTTGACAATTTATGCTAACGTAAATTGATACACACACACAAACACACACACACACACAGCATATATATATGCTCTATATTCATTGACTAGGCTTGTTTTTGTGTAGGTGTGTGTTTTATGTGCAAACAGATTTTTCATTCGGTCATTCCGGTCACTATTTATATGCATAATATATCAATTTTTGCTTATTTAATGGCGTGTCAAATTGTATTGTTGTTGTTTTTTTTTACATTCTTCCAATGTATTTTATGTCTACTTTACATTGAATTTAACACTAAAATTTCTGCATATTTTGCAAAGTTTTTATGAGTAGAAAATGTGAACTATTTCTAGATCGCAATAAAAATGCAAAAATTGGGTTGAGCTGATGATGAACGCTGCTGAACTCCCTCGACTCGAGAGATCACAAGCAGTACCCGATTTGATTAATGAATCGTAATTTTCAATTGCGTTTCTCTGAAGCTCGTTTAAGTTAATTTAAAGACTAATTGATCGATCATTTGGAAATTTTGTGCACTTCTATTTGAAAGTTCTTGGGAAGTTATCTCAAAAAAAGACATTCATTTATATCATTTTCGTTTTGGTTTAGATTGTACGCGTTAATTTTCAAAAATTTAAAACTGTGTATTTCTAAAGTTTCAGGCCAATTATATATATTTAGGCTTGCTTATATGCAGTGGAAAAACCAGACGGAAGCGTCTTGAATGCAAGTTTTGTTCAGCGACCATTTTGAAAAATAAGTAAAAAACTGTTTGTGAAAAATGCAACATTTAATAATATTCACATGAAATTCTTATTATGAAGCATGAATAGATTTTACACAATAAAGTCTTGAAATTTCGAATCTTTCCTCTGTCCAAATGATGTTTCCTTTAAATAAACCATACTCTTAAATGTAAAGTATCTGCATTCAAAATGCTCGTATGCAACATTCAATGTTACTCTCTTTGTCAAATGATAGTTTTATTTATAGACGGTTACTTGACCTAATTTGGCCCAGCCCTGAACAAAATTCCAAGTATAGGTATTATGGTATTATTATTCTTTAAAAATTTGGAATTTTTCAACAAAATTTTATTCCAAATTGTGCTCAAACAATATTGCATCGTAAAAGTAAAAAGATTAAAAGCTTCTCATTCGAACAGGGCTTGAAATAGAAGCTACAGACATTAGCTTACGAGAGAATGCCAGGCCTAAGCATCGTTAGAGAGTTGTTGTGAATTGGTCTTTGCTGTCTTTAAAGTAAATGGCTTACAAGTTTAATACTTGGCCAATAGAAAGTTCCATCAGATTGCCTTTTCAAAGTACGCTAAGCGTTCTTAAGCTAAGCTGTAGTAAAGTTTATACTATAATTCTCTTTCATATGAGCGAGTGAGTTTAATTTAAATCAGAGATTGCCTGCTTCTAGTATTTTCATACAAAGGTATAGCTTTTAGGCAATGAAAGTGTCATTTTTATCGATAAATTACAATAGCAAACATTTCTCAAAATTTCAACACAAAATGCCTATTATCTAGCCTGTAGTCTACCCTGTCTACCCTTTCAATTACAAAAAGTAAACTTTTTTATAAGCTTTTATTTAACTTTACTTTCTGTTTGTTAGTTTGTTAATTTGTATTCAAATCTAGTAATAAATTTTTTGCCCAGTTTTTAGGTAAAAGCTCCAATTTAGATTAAAGCCCCTTCGCTTGATTCTATAAGCCTCTTCTCGTCTTCGTGTTTAATGCTACAAAATTGTTTCCTGCAGGCGCGACCAGCAAATTAAATTTCTTCAAGTTGGCCATTTTAAGTTCAACACGTGGTATGAGTAATGGATTTTTCCAATTCAAATCTAAAACACAGCACGAAATGTGAACTTCCTAATTTGAGTGTACACTTAAGAGTAGAAAATTGTTTGCTATTATTTTCAAAGTTATATATGGTATATGCAGTATGTAAAACTTGTTTGTGTCTAGTTGAAATCTTTGTTCTTCCAGAGTTGAGGTGTCACACGTCGTATGAGTAACTCTAGTGTAAATTTCAAACATCATTATCTGCTACATAAAACACTTTGTTGGTGTGACAACTTGTCTGCTTTTATATGTATATATGTATATATTCCCCAACGACTTGTAAGCTCTTTCGTCAAATGTGAGCAGCAACCGTTTTTTGAAGTTCCTGCTGCAATTTGCATTGTGCTGATTTAAGCGACATAGCCAAAGTTGCTGTGAATTTGAGTGTTTAGAGGTCGAGTTTATGTGGAAACAAGTAGCTAACAGTCAATTGGCTATGAGCGCAGCAGCTTATATTCAACTGTATGGTACTTGGAAATATAATAGCGCTCGAATAAACAGAACTACTATGTACTTAAGTGCTTTAGCTTGACATTTTGTAGATCTTTACTTTTATGGTTTGTCCAATGAGAACATTTTAAGAAGCGCTGACATGCCGAGGTTAGGTTCAGTTAAGTTGGCATAGACCCTGTTGGGTCCTTAGCGACGCCAGTTAGAGTTCCGTTTAGGAATGGTCCAAGTAATGATCTGTCAGAATTCGTATGTGTTTCACAATTTTCTTAAGTGTCTTGATACCTAATTTGAAGATCTGTTTGAGCGCTGAAAAGGCAGCACACTATGTGTTTCATGGTCTCCTGCTACCCGCTCCTTTGTACTTCCAGTGTCTTCAGTATCAGTATTTTCAGTGTCCCGTTAGTGTACCTATGATGCTGATGACATTCTATTCTTGGGAATGTCTGTATAAAACATGCCAAGAAATTCTCGAAATTTTTGCTTCCCTATCATAAGTGTTGTAAGAAAGACACTACAAAAGATATATCGATATTTTTTGTTGGCCTTAATATATATTTTTTAAGCGGCATCGAACATATATATATATATATATGTTTTGTTAAATTTAACAGATCTTAAAACGGAGCGCATGATTTCATGAACCTATATACAATCTATATGGATCCTTACGACGTTTTAGACAATATTCTCATGTCGCTCTTCATATTTCTTTGGATTGTTAATTTCTGGCAAATGTAAAAATATTTAAATATTTTACAATCATAGGATTCCATGGGGAATGCTTTCTTCTAACAAACGGGCAATCTCGCTCAGCCGCTTGACATGTCAGAACATGCTCGCTCTAAATAACGGAATATACTGGCAATACCAAATATGATATTATGTATTTTTATACCCTACACCTATGGTAATAGGTTAAATTAACTTTGTGCGAAAATTGTAACGCATTAAAGGAGACGTCATAGGTATAGACATAAGTATATAGAAATGCTTAGAATCACTTTCTGTCTTTATTTCCGGTTGTCCGTCTGTCCGTCTGTCTGGCCGTCTGTGAGCACAGGAGAGAAAAAAGGAGTTGTCCGATTTGGACCAAATTTGGCACACAGTCGTAGTAAGCCTTAACTTAGATTAAGTTCCGAGATTAGCAAAATCGGCCGAAGGACACGCCCACAATGGGTCTGTAAGTCCCACTACCCCGGAATATTTCCAGTAAAATTGCTTAAATTTGTGTAATTATTCATTAAAAAGAATGGGGTTTGGTATTTAAGGTAAGGTGTGGGCCCTCTACGTCATACAAAAAAATGTGCGTGGTTCGCCCACTCAGTTACTTGGTGTAGGGTATTACTCTGTCGGTGAAACCCGACTGATACTTCCTTACTTGTTTTGATTTTATTCTGAAGAGAAAACTGGATTATAGTGAATTTGAATGCTTCTAATGATAGCGCCGAGCATGATATGTCAATAAACTTCAGATCGAATGATACAAGCAGATAATTTGCCACTACAACAAAATATTTATACATAAAACAAGCATTTCGGTGGCCTGCAGCTGGCCAATAGTAATTTGAATATCCTTCCTCTCTGCTGCCAGTCAGCTTGTCTCTGTGAAAGGACTCAAACTAAAGCGAATGCACTTAAACGTAATTTACACTTTATAGTCAGGACGTGCGAAGTTTATTCGTGTGTACATTTACGTATTAACTTCGGCACACTGACACACATATGCACACGTATGCCAAGCACACACACACACACGTCACACGCCATTCACAACAAAAGTCACTCAACGACAAGTGAGCACGTCTGCGAATTGTAGCTCCCACACAAACATGCCAATACTGAAGCACACACACACACATCGACAGATATCAAACATGCACTCATACCGATGTAGACATTTTTGCAGCAAATTGAACCTGTCCACATTAAAATGCAGGACATCACTCCATATTAAATACACTTGATTGCGCTTTGCCATAAACGAGTAGGTATGTGAAAATCTGTTCATGATGACTTAATTACGTCTGCGTGATACACACATTCGCGCAATACACACATGCATATCTATGCATATGTATGTGTGCATAAATAAATCAGTGGCACTCACACGCCTGAGCTGCCAAATTGAATTAAAGCTTTCGTGACTTATCGATGAATTCTTAGAGATAAATCCTTTCCATTTGTACATATGTATACACCTACATCTATATCAATTTGATGTGCTATTGCCTTGATTTTAATTAAATGTCTCTAATGAAATTGAAATCGGTCGTAGCAAAAGAGCTGTTAATTGATGAACTATTTTCGACATATTTTGACAAACATTGCTGCTTAATTACAGTACATTTTGATAGGTATGTTTTATATCATCCTAAGCTAGTTTGTATACATAAGAAATTTATATTCTAAAAATCGAGCTCAGCATTAGTACAGTCTGGCCTATTTATAGCTCAAGTCATTTGCCTTTATTAAGAGCGAAAATTTTTTGTTTTAATATGTATTCCTCATACTGCCTTCCTTCTGAGTTAAAAGTGCATTGAAAATTCTCTGCTTAATCCTTTCAATGAATAAAGAAGTAACAAGTTTTACTGGAATTTTACAAATAAGCAGTACAAACGTACACATCATTGAGCTTCTTCTTTATTTGCAGATGCATACTGGACGAAGAATTGAAAGAAACAAACTATTCATGCAAATAAAATCAATATTAATATTTGCAAATATTATTTCATTTTTGTTTGCTTTTCTACATTCACGCTTAATTTGCAAGTGACCATGACAAATAATCTCTGACATAAGTTGTCATATCTTCATGTATATATAATTCGAATCACAGCATTTTTCCGCCTTTTCAGTTGAAAGAACTTCTTTAGCTGCCATTGAATATCCTTGCAACTGATTATGAGCTGTCGTCAGCGACTGCATCATAGACTGTTGCATCGAGTGGCTCAAAATGAGGTGCTCTAAAGCTGGTTTTATTACCACTTCACAATGCATGAATTTATAAAAAGAAGAAAACATTTGCAAACTTTTTCGCTTTTCAGAAAAATATCAAAATTTCAATAGATATGAGTGCAACACTTTCAGAATTCCTCTAGCGAATCCATTGAGCAATTTTTCAACTTATAGAAATGTAATCAAAGTTAATACAAATTGCCGTTTCTTTTTAGTCTCGCCATCTTCGTACTTGCTGACTTACGCTCGTGGCAGCCCATCCCACCCCTCTATCTATTTCTATTTCATCCGTTCATTTTCGCGCGTGTATCTTGTCTATTGACAAAAAGATATCTTATTTGCACTTGTATAGATTTGCAACTGCTGCCAAGGTCGTGAGATAAGGTATCTGTAGAGTTCCTTTTTGAGCGGACATGCTGGAATTTAAGTGTCCAATTCATGTACTTTGAATTATGCAAGCAATTGCATTTTTTGTCAAATATGACAGCAAATAGTTCGGCTTGACAAAGATTTCAATTTAAATAGACAGATTTTATATAAGTATTGAGCTTCATCCATCATTGGCTTATGCAACAACAAATTTGTATTCTTTTGATTTGGTGCTTATGCTACTTAATCCAACTATGCAACTTTTTATGATGCTTAACAGATTTTACTAAGACTTCTCGATAGCAGAGTAACTACAATGCCTTTCAGAATTTAACCCTTTCATGCACCAAAGTCATTCGAGCAAATGAAAATCAGAAATTGACACTTAAAATCTTTTTATTGAAGTCAAAGAACAGCATAAAACTCAATTAAAAGTATCGTAGTAAGTTTTGGCAAACTTCGTTTGACAAAATATACCGTTACAAAAGAGTAATATGCACTCGAAGCTCGAAATGTGATGTTGTACATACATATACAACAAATGCATGAAAGGGTTAAAATGTATGATCTGTCCAAAATGTAACTAAATAAACTATTTCCCCAACTATGTGTTAATTGTCGAATGTTGGTAAAGAATTCGCATATGATTTATAGTATGACGTTTATTATGAGCAAAAATGTTATTCAAAAAGTTTTCTAAGCATATACATAACTCTTGCTTACAAGCATTGCAATCATTTCATATTGAGAAGAAAAACACTTCAAAATCTTTTATTTGTTTAAAAATTTAGTTTAGCACATATTCAACATTTTCGTCATATTAGGTTAGGTTAGGTTAATCTGGCTGCCTAAGAAGGCAACGCATAGACCCTGTTGGGTCCCTAGCGATACCAGTTCCGTTTAGGAGTACTCAAAGTAGTGATCTGTCAGAATTTGGGTGCGTTTCACAAATTTCCAAAGAGGCTTGATACCTAGTTTCGAGATCTGTTCGAGCCCTAAGAGGAACGGCGCTCCTAAACAAGTCAGACGAGTTTTAGCGATGGCTGGGCAGGAACACAGTATATGTGCCAAGGTTTCCCTGCTGCCAGCTTCTTTGCATTTCCTGCAGCTTTCGTCGTTCGTTATACCTATCCTATGTGCATGCGCTGCTACAAGGCAGTGTCCTGTTAGTGCACCTGTGATAGCTCCACATTCTATTCTTGGGAGAGTCAGTATAAACCTAGTATACTTTTCGTCATAGGACTTGAGCATGATTTTGGAGATCGCACAGGTGCCTAGGTTGTTCCACCTGATCCTCGTTTTCCTTTTCATGCATTCCATTTCGTCATATTAATTATAAATAGTTTTCTTGGTATTAGTTTTATGTAAACTGGACTACATTATAACAGATATCGCCTTCGGTCGATAAAGAGCCAGTTGAATTTCAATTGACTATTGAAAAAATGCAATAATTCATAAGAATTCCATTAAATTGACGAATAAATGCTATATGAAAATGTTCACATATGAAAGTGAGTGCTTCATATGATTTAAATTTGTTAAATGATCTTTATATTAAAAGTTTTAATGACTTTGCAAAGGCAATTAAAATCCAACTATTTGAAAATTACTTTTAATTTGATGTAAGTTTCTATAATTCAAAACTGTATGCAAGCGGCTTAAAATTCGTGAATTGGGGAATCGAATTGGTAATTTTCTTTGAATTTTTTTTAAACCAAGAGTTTACAAAAATCGGTTGGCTCCAATTGCTGCTGCAGCTTCTTTGGCGCTGATTCGCTTTGTTTTCCTTTTCTTTGTAAACTGCTGTCGCTGTTTGTGTAATTTTTCCGGCATATTAATTTCCGTATACTTTCTCTTTGCATGTATGTGAGTGTGTATGGCGCAAATGCACACACACACAAACGCACGCGCGCATACTTTTGCCTTACTCTTTCTGACTTTGTGCGTTTGAACGTCTTTTTGCCGGCTTCATGTTTCTTACTTGCTGCCTGTTGTTTGTTGTTTGCTTACGTGTTGTTGCAAAACTTTAGCAATTAACAATTTTCGCTTCCCTCTGCCAGCTGGGGAGTGGCCTAGTGGCTCCCTCTATCGTATTGCAGCTGGCAGCTTGTTTCACTTGACTCCCTTTGTATGTTGTTTGCTTGTTGCTCGTAAATCGTGCAACAGCCGCCAGCAGCATTAGCAGCACAGCAGCAAACAACAACAACAACAAGAGCGGCAACAGCTGTTTACGTTTACACTTTCAAAGAAGTTGACATTTGTCTTTTCTTCGGCTGTCGCAGGCAACTGCGTCCAGCGCGAGTTTAGCGCTTGGACGCCTGCATCTTCTCTTCTTCGCCATAAGCTTCTCAGCGCTACTTTTCTTTTTTTGGTATATACTTCTTCAGTTTACTATTGCACATAATCCGTAACTCTTTTAATAATACATTTGAAGAAGTTTTCGTATCAGTTGAGAGTTATCTTCCAAGGCAGCTCAGTTGCATTAATTTCAAGTTAGCTTCTGAGCAAGTAAACGAGCTGCTTTGAATTACAACTGCTCTACTGCAGTCTAGCTAAAAGATTTATTTCTTTATAAATTCTGTTTTCAATTTTCAAAACGATATTTCGGCATTCAATATTTCCATATTTTTCTACATGTCGTATGAGTAACATTTGCGATTGCATGCTAATTTTTGCAGACTCTTCTTTACATGACTTTTCTTTTGTTGCATATTTGTTTAGAAAGAAAATGCATGCGAGAATTTACAACAATCCGCCAGTAGGAGCACGCTCAGATATGCTGATCCACGCATTTCGGGTAGAACTTGAAGCTGTAAGAATCCAAACACAAGTGACAAGTAATCAAAATATAAAATCAAGTGACCAGACCAGTCGACATTATAGCTTCATGGACTGTGAAAAAGAAACCAAACATGGTCTGGGTTGCCGCCTTTATTTCAGTTCAATGCAGCTGGGCAGAGCTGGTGGGCCTTGGGGTGATGGAGCTCATTTTAATTTTCCTAAATGAAAGATTGTATAAATATATATTGCCAATTTAGCTATCAAAGAATTTGCAACTCTCTGAGAGTAAACTTTGCCATGTAAATAAAAAGCTTTTCAATTCAAGTTCGGACACGGCTAAGGAATAAATGTTTGGGGCCCGTTATATTCTGCTAAAATTAGAACGAACACACACAAGATAATGCGAGAAAGCAAGGCCTAAGCCCACGCGGGCAATTCCGCCAATAAATTTTTATTTTTAGACGCGGACGCGGACGCAGCAACATTGACTGCATGATATTTTGTTGAATTTTTCAAATGTAAGATCAGTTGCCTGTGGAGATTGCATCCAAAGGATGTCTAAATATTGGACAAAAATAAAAATAATTAAAAAATAAACGAGATATTTTGAATACTACGCGATCTTCAGCCTGAAGAATATCAGTATCTAAAAATCATATTGTGCTTTCTTTAGACAAAAATTTTCTGAACAAAATCATATTAAATTAATTCATGAAAATATTTTCTTGCAATTGATAAAAAGAATAAGATAAGCTTATTTTTGCATGCTGTCTAAAAAGAACTTACCGCTTTTCTATGAAATCTTTTCATTTTTTTTTTATATGTAAAGCAAAAATTTGAACGTTTTATATGCTGTGCTCAATTTATTGCCTTCTTCGGATACGAGACTCCATCTCAGCGAGAGGCAACTTATTTATTAGCTTATGGCAATTGCCAACAATGCTTAATAAGCATGCACGCAGACAAGTGCAAGTTGCCAGCTGCCAGCTGGATGTTGGTCAGCTGCCGGCGCTTGCTCCCGCAGCTGCTTCAGAGCCACAATAATTTTACACAAAGCGAAAATGCATACGAATTTAGCTGCCAAAGTAACGGATGAAGAGTCGAAAAATATTTGCAACAACCAGCAGCACACACACACACATAGCCACCTACATGCACATGTGCACACATATACAAACATACAAGCATGAAAATGCTAGTTGCAAAGTAAAAAGGCATTCCAGGGGTCAGAAACGCCAAAGAACTGCTTTTACTCAAGCCACACACACATACACTGAGCAGCTCACACACACGCACACCAGCAGCATTTTTAGCATAGGCTGCTGAATGTACTCTGCCAGTGAATTCCACACCGAAAATATGTTTTTGATGAGGCAAACGACTGTAGTGGCTGTGTTATTGTTGTTGTTGTTGCTGTTGTGGTTAATGTTGTCAACAGCAATGGCCATATTGTTGCAATTTGTTGTTGGCAAATTATGAGGCGACTGGCTACTGCTCGTAAGCACACATAAATATGCACACACACACACACATATGCAATTTGTCATTCAAGGCTGAGCAAATTTCACAGCACAATTTGATTTTGTTGTTTGCTCTTAAAAAAGGTTTTGAAGCGATACAGCTTTAAATCGCAGTGCGATACTCCAACAATTAATTATTCCTGTGCAATTTTAGTTAGTTTTACACCGCAGCAACCAAAGTCTGTGCCTGGGATAATTTTCGAAGCTGATTCAGAATGCGGAGTCCGCTTTTTCCTAGGTCGTCAATTCTTCGAGCTAATTTCAATTGCAATTATTTTCTTTTTTTCGTCCATACACACTTAGCGATTTTCATCGATGAAAAATTAAAATTTAGATATGAATTGAGGTGTAATTTTTTCGCTTGCATTCTTGTGGATCGGTTTCACGTAATACACTCCAAATAAATATAATCGCTCATCATGCGCTCGTCCCAGTAACCTTGGGGATTTCTCTAAATTCTCTTTCAATCTTGATGCAACTGCTTGCCCAGCTCGTCACTGCAGAAATCGAATTTTTAACGACATACGAGCAGCGATTCTCTTGTAATTCAGCAACAGTTGCGCGACAATTTTCCTGTAGTTTTCAATTTTTCATTTGCCAAGGAAGTTATGAACGATGCTCTTGAAAGATGCCCTGGCTGTCCTTAATGTGGATGCTAAACGTCGCGTAAGGTTGTTGTAATCCATCAGTTTCCTTATGTTAGGTCAAATTAAAATTCCTTATTTTATTTTAGCGTAAGGAATCTTGGAAAACAGACGATTTAGTACTGAAAAGCCTTCCCGTCTCGGTCGGATGCGATGCTGCCAACATGTAAAATCTCAAAACTCTGATAATATAGAGAAAATTTGGTTACGGATTAAAATTTAACGCTCAAACATACTTTAAGGAATGCTCTACTCTTCTCGCATACAAAAGTTGATTCGAATTTGAAATCCTGTGATATTTTTCTTATAGTACATTTCAAGTTCAAGATTAGAAACTAATTGTTCAACATCAACCGATCCTTTTGCACTAACAAAAATAGCTTCATCTTCTCTGTTTGAATAGTTAGAATAGTAAACGAAAAAAATTACTGAGAGCGCAAATAAAATTTTTTCGAAAAAAATATGCAAATTTTTGATAAACAATTAGAACGGATCTTGGAACAAGAGAATCACCTGAGGTTAAGCTATTTCAGAGTAATTTGGAATTATATATTGTTTACTTAGACTTCATGGAAAATTTTATTATAATAATCGCTGAAAAAAAGCAAATAATCAACTGCAGATCAGTGCAGATGCTTGGCAGACCCGGTTGGAAACCCACCCAAAAAGATTCTATATTCGCTACTTTCAAATTTGGACTTATTGCGAAGAGAAATTCTTTAAAATAGTAAGAACAAAAAGCAGAAGCGTCTTGTTGGATATTAAGAAAAATGAATGACTGCAAGAAAGATCCACTTTTCCTGCTGGTTGCATACGCCTCACTCATTGTCACTCTCACATGCATATGCAAAAGAGTCTGTCTGTGTGTTTGTGTGAGCCTGTTGAAGTTGATCTTGCTTATTTTGTTAATACGTGGGCGAGTATGTGTGTAACTGTAAATGACTGACATGGCTACAAAATACACACACTTATACACATGCTGGTATATGTGTGTGTGTGTGGGCATGACTGCTGAACTGACTTCTGCACCATCATTTGGCATTGCTGCCGTTGCTCTTGCGGTTGCGGTTGCTCCTCCGAACAGCTACACTCTGCCCCTCATATTATGCACGCTTGTGTATGTTTGCTCAACACATGCTTACACTTTATTTCGTCTGAGCACATGGAGCCGCCAGGCATTCTCGCTCCTTCTCCTGGCTTTTCTGCAGCCATTTTGCCTTTTCCCCCCAGCCCGCCGGCATAACATTACTCTGCCGCTCAAAATTCCCTGCCGCTCTCAGTTTACTTACGGCACTCGTGGAATTATTTTTGAAGTATTTCATGCAGAGCCAAAAAGGAATTTTCAATAACTTGAGGCAACATTTCTGTAATCTGCTGCGATGTGCAAAATGTCCGTACTTTGTTGCAAATGCTTACGGGCGCTGCATGTGCGTTTGCTTGTGTGTGTGCACATGCACTACGGCATATTTTGCAGCGCAGATGCACTGCAGGCTTGGTCCAAAACAAGTCGGGTCACTCGGATTAGCAAATAAACAATTCATGATGGTAAATCTGTTGCAAAATTTTTTTAAGTGCATTTGAAATTTTTTTGTGAAGCTAAGCGCCGCGGTGGCTCAGTGAACTAAGTGCTTGGTCGCTGATGCGGGAGTGCCTGGGTTCAACTCTCAGTCCGGGCACATAACATCTAATAAAAAGAAAATTCGTTTTCAAATTGTTTCTTGTGCGGCGCCACTTCTCGCGATGAATTGGCAATTTTCCGAGAATATTCTTTGCCATGAGAAGTTTCTCAACCCGTTCGGATTCGGTTAATGTAGGTCCCGTTAATTTGTGAAAAATATAACAAGCACACACAAGTTAATGCGAGAAAGCTAGGCCTAAGCCCACACGGGCTGTTGCGCCAATCAATTTATATAATCCAATGTCACTCCTATTTTTAATTAAAAAAAAATCTCATAATGATCACTTTTTATATCAAACAACAAAATATCGCCATCACAAAGCATATTCACGAGTAGTCCACCAACTTCAACGGTTGCCAAAAATTCAAAGAGTTCCTTAAAGCAGTTGCAATTTAAAGGCGGCTGAACTAAAGAACCTTTTAAATATTTGCTTTTGTGCAAAATAATATCCAAAAATTATGTAAATTCCCACAGTTTTTAAATACGTAAATAAAGGTTTTTTTCAATCTTTTAGTTCCACCTCAGGCAAATTGTAGCTCATTTCCAAATTAATCTCCTTAAACTTTTAACTTGCTCTTCATTATTTCAACTTCCATTTCTCTTTTTAATTTACTTTTCCTAGCATAAATTTATGTTTTCTTGCTTGCAATTGCCTATTCTCATTTTCTCATTTTCGAACTCGAGTTTTTCTCATTAATAAGTGAACATTTTGTTAGATCTGCGCTTAATTACAGCTGCTTTGTAAAATGTCTATAGCTAAGAAAAAAGGCATGTGAAAGGAATGAAAAAAAGTTTCTCTTCCACCGACCACCCACAATACAATCATTTCCTCTCATACACAGAAAACAAATACACAAAGCAACTGTGAAGGATGAAGAAATTGTGTTCAAATAATTACAGTAAATGTCAATAAAACGGTACAAATACGAATGCAACTATTAAATATTTAAATGCACACTCACACAAACTCGCACACTAGCAAAGAAAATCAAATAATGCAATTATATGGTATTTTTTCTATAAAAATGCAACTGCATTTTGGTGTGGAGAGCAAGAATAAAATGATGTGGCAGCACACACACGCTCACATGCATCTACAACTTAACGTATGCACTTATATATGTGTGGGTGCGTGTGAGTGCACAAGTTGGTGTGACCGCAGCAGCAGAGCTTATAATTAATAAGGGCCGTTGGCCATAATGAGAAAGTCACACTCCGAGCCGAGTGCGGGCCAATCCCGGCCAGCTCAAACTCGCTGCGCCAGAATATTCACGAAAAATCAACACAATTGCCACATGTGCCACGTATGCCGTTAATCTGCACACCAGCGTCCCATGTTGGCCTGGAACCATGACCAGCCTGCAATGCTCTGGGGCAGAGTTAATGGACATTGTTTGTGCGGGCGACGCTGCTGCTGGCTGTGTCCAAATATTTGGCAATTAGTTTTTGCTGGCTTGTGTTTTGCTGTTTGATGCTCACAATTTGCCATTATAATTTTTTTGGTTGCTGGTGTTGGTGTGCATGATAGAACTAAAGGATTGACATGCGGCTGGGCAAACTATTTTGCAAGCTTTCTGAAAAAGTGGCCGAAATATTCTTGCTTAAAAATTTAAGAATTATTCCAAAAACATTACAAAAAGCATTGAAGCAAGTTTATGTCATATGTTATGCTATATTTTCTTCAAAGTGATATCGAAAGAGAAATGCAACAGTTACGAAATTAGCATTGTTTGCAACTTATTTAAAATCAATTAAATATCAAGCATTATTATCAAGTTTGTTTTGGCAATTATGTTCATTTGCTATCAAATGAAAGCTGAAGCTTACCAACGAGCGTTTCATTTTTAGAAAACAAAAACTCGCTGCCACTTTCAAATATGGTAGCAATCTCTGTTCCAAGCGCCTTTCTATCTTATTTAAAGCCTAGTTTGAAAACTTGCATTCAACTTCGCCTACAATTTGGTATCAACTGAACTATACTTTCAATATTATTAATGAGTTAGTTCAATACTTCATCTGTGCTCCTGTCCCGCCATCGCTAGAACTACTCTGACATGTTTAGGAGCGTCTGTCTTTTCCGGGTTCGAACAGATCTCGAAAGAAGGTATTCAGGCATGTGATTGAAATCGTACGAATTCAAAACGAAAGCGAAATTTCAAATCGTACGAATTTATTTTATGTGTGATGGAAATCGAATGATTTCATTTCAAATTTCGAAGGCATTTATGTGATGAAATTCGGTTTTTACGCTTTCATTTCGATTTGAAATCGCACCGAACGACTTGCTCGATTTTGAAAATGAAACACATCACAAGGCAAATCGATTTCACTTGCCTTTTCATACGATTTCGATTTCCATCACATGCCTGATAAAGTCTCTTTGAAAATTTGTGAAACACATCCAAATTCTGACAGATCATTGCTTTGACTATTGCTAAATGGAACTATCGCTGGCATCACTAAGGACCCAACAGAATATATGCGTGGCCTTTTTTAGGCAGCCAGCTAAAACCTAACCTTAATTCTTTGCCTACTATGCATCGCGCTTGTTATGCAAGCATGAGCAGTAATACTTCGATTTACGTCGTAATTATTATTAGAAAATTCGATTCGGAAAAAAAGCGAGTTACATTTTAAGCCACATTTTTTATAAAGAAAAGCTTGTTCTCATACACACGTAGAAGGCATTATTTTTTTGCTTTTGGCATATCAGACAAAACGAACGAATTGAATTGACTAAGAAATAAAGTTCGCATAAAAACGTAACATTTCCGTTCTAAATCGAGAAAAAGAACGTTAATCGAAATACCAAGGGCATTTTGAGGGAACGTTAATCGAGATAATCAACGACTTAAATAGGGATACATAATTCTTTTGCCTGACGTCATACGAAGCGATGCTAATCGAGGAGATTACGTACATAATGTTTTGAGGCACGTGGGATACGCTTATGATTTACGATTTTTCAACACTTTTACTCATTTTCGTAAACGAATTTTGCAAACTGTTTAAATTTACCTTCTCAGCAACGTTTAGCAGCCAGTCACCAGTCGAATCGATCAATATATATTTTTCTTTCGTTATCTGTTCAGCAACCATTAGCAAATATTTTATTTGTGTGCATTTTTAAAGGTAAATTAAAATAAACTTTTAGCCATTCATTAACAAAAACACGTTTGCAACTACTTTTATGCAAATTTGATTGCTTCGTTCATCAACCTTTCACTTCTTACATCCTTAATCTGCCTAAACGGCCCCAGGCGACTGCGCGTTTTGCAAAGAAATTTCTTGCAAATTAATTTTAGCTAATTTCACAAAAGCTTATTAGCCTAAATAATTAAGTTCACTAGCTTTTGTCGCGGACGTATCTAAAGCGTATGCATATGCACACACACACTCACACACATGCACGACCGCGCTCCTTTCGCCTGAGCTTTCGTGGTGTAAACACAAATATGAGCTCATAAAGCGCAACTACCGGCGCACTTCTGCATGTGTGTTGGTAGAAGCGTGTGTGTGTGTGTGTGTGTGTGTGTCGGTTGGCATGCAGCCAAGCATAAAACTATGCAAAATTCTCTTGTCACTGCCAGCTTTTTGCTACGCTCTATCACGCCGTAATTTATACACAATATTTTATATTTCCTGAGTGTGTGTTTGCCACAAAACTTGCCAGCGAATGCCTCTACAAGCAGCCAAGCAGTGTATGCAATCCTGCCGCCATATCCAGCGCCATTGTCAGCGACTTCATCAAATAATCAGCGGCTGCTGCGTCTGCTACCAGCTCCGGCTTGCTCATGCTCATTACTTTACTCGGCTGCTGTTGTTCCTTCTATTATCCTTTCAGCTGCTGGATACAATATGGTTCATTATATGGTAGCTGTAGTTTCTTTGGAAGTTGTTGCTGCTTACAACTGCTTAGAGCCATACAATATGAATAACTTGAATAAGTTTAAGATTGCAATTACTAAGTAATCTTTGGTAGTTACTCACGTCAACGTTGAGTTATAATGATAGCAAATGATATTAGAGATTGTAGTGTATTATACTAGTAAATATTATTTTGAATCATTTTTGGTAAATATAAATTTCTCGGCATTACATTAATTTACTTTGGCTTGTAGTATTTTTTATATTTTGCATTAAAAAATTTAAATATCCATATTCAAGAACTTCAAAACAAAAGTGTAGATATAGCCCAAGAGGAACAACGATCTGGTATCCATTTTGAAAATAATTTCAGGCTAAAAGTGCTGAGAATTACTCTAAGTATGAATTTTGTGCGTTTACGAGAAGTTGAAGTGAATATTTTTGCTAGTGATGGATCAGTTTTTACTAATAAACAAATAAACAGTGAGGTCCGATGACTTCTCCATAGCGAAAACGCCTTTCACGAATTTTCCCTAAAGACGACGGTGCTGCGGTCTTCCCTTATTACACATAATACAAAGTATTTGGTTACTAGTTTTGTATGAGACCCCTACTTACTAAAAATGCCAAACATATTTATTTACTTCAGTAATCAAAGCTCAAAGGGAAATAGTTTTAAAGTTGTATACCACTTATTCTTAGGAAGATCATCAGTATTAGTGAATGCTTCCAATAAAAAGTGTTATTTTAATTATTCTACAACTTTGATTTTACTTAAACTTTATAAAGCATACATGCCTGTTGGCTATACTAGTATATATTGTCTGTATGCGTGTGTCTGTGTGCGTGTGTTTGTGCGGTGTCATTGTGGCTTTGCGGCATCAGTTTATTGGCATTTATCAAATTTGCACATTTGCTGCTTTTCCTCGCGCAAGAACAATTATTAAAAATCCTTCTTCCGGTGTAAATCCTTTTTATTGTTGTTGAGCCTTAAATTTTGTAGCAGCAACCGCACTCGTCTTAGCCGGCAGCTTATGCCAAGCTGACCCTGCTTTGTCCGCCCGTTGTGGACAGAGCCCTAAAATGCAAATTTCATTTGTCAAATATACGCCTTTTGTTGGACTCCCGTCCTTCCGTCCTCCTGCACTTCCATACACGCCCATTCATCTTTAGTTTATTATATTCCTGAGCCTTGGCTAACTTAGACCTTTGCCTTGTTGGGGTACAAGCATTTCCGCTTCCGCTGCTTGAGTTTATTGTTAGCCCACCTGCGCAGCTCAGCTGACATTTGCCGTTGTTCGCGTGCCTCTGTAGCTGTTGCCCTCCGTCTTACTTCATCATCTTTGCTGCGATTCTTGTGCCGTGCTTCGTTAGCTTCGTCGCACAACTTCAGCCTACGAGCTGCCATCGTCTGGGGTACTTTGCTTGAATTTTAAAACAAGCTATTTTTGGCTGAGCCTGAATCTGAGCCAACTGCGCCAGCGACGGCAAACGAACCAGCCATGTTAATTGCATGCAAGCATACATTTTTAATTTGCATGTGTGCGAGTGGAGTGCCTTTGTCTGCGCGATAATTGAATTCTATTATTTCCGCCAAGACACACACACACAAACACATTTACAAAGGCACACAGTTAGTTTGTCATATGCAAGATTGTGGTCGGGCTCTTGTGTGTTTTTAATTTCACACAACTACATAAAAAGATAAGGTACTAAGTTGGAAATGGTAGTTATGATATCGAAATACAACAATAAGTCGTTATCGTAGCGGCTACTGCCTGGCTATTTACTACTACTACTATGAAGAAAACTAAGCAGAAATAGTTAAAAAGAATCTGGAAGATTTTCTCAAACCTGCGAATCCAAGTTCAGGCTTACAAAATAATGTTAAAAGATATTATGTGTTAAACTAGTTACAATTGTTTTTGAAGTAGGGATACCGTTTCCTAGTCAACTGAAGACCCTATTGTGACAGCTCCTCATACACTATTAACAGATCTTCCTGAAGGCGTAGCTTAAAAAGGTATGAAGCTAATCTGTTCGCTATATTCGACAGTTGTAGGTATATGAATATTACCTGAGAAATGAAGTCTGGTTCTTACAAGCACATCAAAGTTACATAGCATGCGTTTTTTTGTTACTATGCCCATAGTAGACAAATATTTCATTACCCTGCAAAGTCTGCTCAAGAATTTTGTGACTAATAATGAATAGCAATGTTGCCATTAAGCTCAGAGCTCATTCTTTCTTAGTGAGTTCATTTGCCATTTCGTTACATGGAACGTTTGCTGGTACTTAGGGACCTACCAACATCAATAAATGCACATCACGAAAAGGATTTACAGAAAATCGTTTAAATGGCGAGCTAAAATTTATTTTGTTGTAATAAATCAAGTTGTTTCTGATTTTTGAGAAGAAAAGAAAGGAAATTGTGTGGAGAACACGCTACTTTCTTAAACATTTCTTTACATATTATTTCAACCAAAAATAGTGCAATTAATTATAATTTTTCACAATTTTTAGTATACTTTTGAGTATTATACAATAAGGAGTCAATAAATTGTTTTGACTTCAAAATTTAATAAAATTCAGAAATTTAAGTTAATCGATTTGGTAGTTGCCAGCCTTCATATGAGCAATTCTGAAGTGCCGTGCATTGATTAAATTCATTCGAATACATATATATTAAACTGAATGTTGCAATACTTTTGAACTTGTTGGAAACTGCAAATTTTTCAAAATTCGTGGCACAGAAGGTTGCGCATACGCCCCCATGTGCTCGCTGCAGGCGCTGGCAGAGCAAAAGCTTTCGCCTTGAGTGAGCTTTTATGCAATACTAGCAAGCTTTTGCTCAAAGCAGCAACACGTGACTCTGCGTGGCATCGCTCAAAGTTGAGTGCAAAGGCAACTTCCGCATGTGGCAGAGTGTTGCCAGTTGCAAGGCGCCAGAAACACACCACGGCCGAGAGCGGCCAATTCTGGAAGGGAGGATGCTGCGTGGTGTGGCTGCTGCTGTTGCTGTTTCAACGTGTTGCTTCTGCTCGTTGCGCCGTGCCACACGATTCGCGGCCGATTCGACCCGATGTGGCAGCCACTTTTGTGCGTTGCGCCAAGCCACGAGCAGCAGATCGGGCCAAACGCGGAATCAGTTGAATCTTTCGCATGCTGCTGTGCAGTCGCTTGGCATGCTCAAGTGGCAAATAGAAAGTAGCCAAAAATTGTGAAAAAAAACTGCTGAATAGTTGGTAAAAAAAACTATTGAACTTAAAAAATTGGAAATTCAAAAAACTGCTCTAAATTATAAGCAAATTAATTTCTATAAATAACAAAAATGAAAAAAAATTTGACTCAAAAAAAGAAAATTATATGAATCAAGAATTTTTTAAAAATTGTTAAATAAATTTTTCTTAAAGTGAGTGTGTGTGTGTGTATGTGTAATTGAGCTGCGCTTGCTCAAAGAAAGACTTTAGAAAACTTGAGCTGCTCTCGCCTTCGCGTGTGTTACGAACGTTTCGAGTGGGCGTGGCGCATGCCAAACATGCAACACATGCTGCTGCCACTGTGTGCAGTGTGCAGCTGCTGCTTTGCACCGAAGAGGCGCCACGCCGTTGCATGTTGCATATGGCCCTTTGCGCGGCAACTGCGCCACTTCCGCCGCACGCCTGCCGCTCGCCACTTTCCGCTGCTGCTGCACAGTCCTTCGGCGGCTTCATCTCGCTCAGCGTGGCAGCTTCATTCTTGCAGCACCAAGTCGACGCATCCTTACATGCCGCTCTTGTTGTTGCCGCATGCACGAGTGCCGCCAGCAGCAAGACGAGCGGCAGTGGCAGCACGAAAGGACGAGCGGCAGTGGTCGTGTGCGCGCGAAGGCCGCAGCGCCTGTTGGCCTCGGCGTGGCGCTGGGCGCATTCACTCGTACGCGTTACGTGGCAGCGGATGTGCGTGGCACAAGTGGCAGTGTCCGTGCGTGCGTGCATGTGTGTGTGTGTGTGTCGACAAAGACTATAGCAGTTATAATTTTCGAAAATTTTTACAAAACCAACGAAATTATGCAAAATTCTGAATTTTTTTAAGCAACACACACAACGATTTTGTAAAAAAATACTTTAAACTTTCTTGAAAAAAATCATATTTCTGTAAACGACGGACTGACTTCAATGCATTTTTAGATAATGCCAGCAAAAGAGCAGCTGCAAAAAAAACGAACTGATTTGAACAAATGAAGAAACATAAAAGTCGAAACTTTTTTAGAAATATTTTCAACAAAATTGAAACTGAAATTGCAACAATAAAAACCAAAAAGATTAATGAAAAGCGATAAAAAAAGTTTAACAAATAAATGAATAACAAAAGTTTGTGCAAACGGTTTCCTATAAAATACGACAAGTATTTCAACAAATAACTATATATAAAAAACGTAGAAAAATCGTAGCATTTGTTACTGTTGCATATAATATATATATATGTATATAATGTGTGTGTGTCTTATTGGAATAAATCAAATTCGAAAAAAGTTAATTAATTTCACATTCAAATGGAATCACAACAAAATCTAAATTACTAACATTTGGTGTGAGTGTAAACCAAAATCGAACGAATTTACCAAAAATTGCTGCCGTTCTGCAAAGAAGTGCAACCACATTTGGCAGAAAACGCGTTCTCAATTGAAGCACAGCAACTGCTGCTGCTGCTGCCGCTGCTTGGCAGCTGAAAATGCAGCAGCCATCGGCGTAAAACACAAACAAAATTCACGCCTTCGAAACGTAAATGCCAACGCAACGTAAGAAGAAATCATAATATTGGCGCATGTATTCGTGATCCTACAGATATCACATATGAACATTTATATCCTTCATTCTTAAATTTTTACTATTTATATTTATGCAAAATTTTATTCAAAAAATCAAAATCATTTTTCAGCACTTCCTTACGTTATCATATCACGTATTACGTATCATGCTAATTTTAGCTGATTTTTAATTACACTTCTATGTATTATAATTGTTCGCTTTAAATATTTAGCAACATACAAAAGAAATGCAAATTAAACCAAGTATTTTGCAACTGTTCCTTCAGTTTAGCGCTCTAAAGATGCTCACAAATATATCTAAATATATAGCAAGAAAATCAGAATTTATAGAAAAAGTGTGCGAATTTTTAAAGAGTCTGCTGCTATTCCAGCTTTCGTAAGCAACAGCTCTGCACATATTGCGAGCAATATATCTGTGAAGGTCTATAAGCCCTATGAGGGTAGCTACTTTGTGCATACAATGTCTGGTATTTCAAATAGTTTTTGCCAAATCGTTTGTTTGAAAAACCCTTATAAAAATGTCTGAAAACCTCATTTTGCAGCGAACGCTTTATCAAAAGCCAGATTCAAACCTCTCGGTACTACTGGAACGTCTTTTACTTGAGTGAAATTGGAATACATAATCCCAGTGGGTTTTTTGCTTTTAGTGCCACGCAAAAAACCTTTTGGGATTATATATATATATCCCAGCATGGACTAAAGACAAACAAGTAAGGAAGTATCAGTCGGGTTTCACCGACAGAGTAATACCCTACACCATGTTCCCAAGTGGGGTGATAATTCACTGAAATTGTGGGTGCATTTGATTTACAACCTACATAGTGGGCGGACCATGCCCATTTTTGGCAGACTACAAGATATACCTAATAGGACTATACATGCCAAATATTGATGCTCTGGCGGGTGTACAACAGATGTTATCGGCATATTTATTTTACTGCACCCATGGTGGGCGGACCACGCCTATTTCTGGAGAATTAAAAGATATTCCTACCAGGAACGAAGTAACCAAATCTGGACTCTCTGGTGTATATATTATGGAAGTTAAGAAGATTTTTTGTTTATCGCCTATATAGTGGGCGGACCACGCCCATTTTCTTGTATGGCATCTAAGACCTATATATCAACTTGGGAACCGAATTTCATTCATTTATATTCGTAACTAGTCAATTGGGAGCCATTTTACCGAAAAAATTTTGCCGGCTATATAGTGGGCGGATCACGCCCATTTTTTCCTGAGATATATAAGACCTACCTCTTAACTTGAATACCAAGTATTAATCTTTTCCATGAGTAATTACACAAATTATAGCCATTTTACCGAAAATAATCCGAGGTAGTGGGACTTACAGACCCGTTGTGGGCGTGTCCTTTGGGTAATTTGAATAATTTTAACACTTTACCTAACCCGAGGTTCACTGTAACTGTGTACCAAATTTGGTCCAAATCGAACAACTCCTTCTTTCTTTTTTTTGCATACACGCAGACAGACGGACAGACGGCCAGACAGACGGACAGACGGACAACCGGAAATGAAAAGAGAAAGTGTTTCTGATCATTTCTATATACTTATGTCTATACCTAGGAAGGCTCCTTTAATGTTTTACAATTTTGGCACAAAGTTATTATACCCTATTACCATAGGTGTAGGGTATAACAAGTAAGGAAGTATCAGTCGGGTTTCACCGACAGAGTAATACCCTACACCATGTTCCCAAGTGGGGTGATAATTCACTGAAATTGTGGGTGCATTTGATTTACAACCTACATAGTGGGCGGACCACGCCCATTTTTGGCAGACTACAAGATATACCTAATAGGACTATACATGCCATATATTGATGCTCTGGCGGGTGTACAACAGATGTTATCGGCATATTTATTTTACTGCCCCCATGGTGGGCGGACCACGCCCATTTCTGGAGAATTAAAAGATATTCCTACCAGGAACGAAGTAACCAAATCTGGACTCTCTGGTATATATATTATGGAAGTTAAGAAGATTTTTTGTTTATCGCCTATATAGTGGGCTGACCACGCCCATTTTCTTGTATGGCATCTAAGACCTATATATCAACTTGGGAACCGAATTTCATTCATTTATATTCGTAACTAGTCAATTGGGAGCCATTTTACCGAAAAAATTTTGCCGGCTATATAGTGGGCGGATTACGCCCATTTTTCCCTGAGATATAGAAGGCCTACCTCTTAACTTGAATACCAAGTATTAATCTTTTCCATGAGTAATTACACAAATTATAGCCATTTTACCGAAAAAAATCCGAGGTAGTGGGACTTACAGACCCGTTGTGGGCGTGTCCTTCGGGTAATTTGAATAATTTTAACACTTTACCTAACCCGAGGTTCACTGTAACTGTATACCAAATTTGGTCGAAATCGAACAACTCCTTCTTTCTTTTTTTTGCATACACGCAGACAGACAGACAGACAGACAGACAGACAGACGGACAGACGGACAGACGGACAACCGGAAATGAAAAGAGAAAGTGTTTCTGATCATTTCTATATACTTATGTCTATACCTAGGAAGGCTCCTTTAATGCGTTACAATTTTGGCACAAAGTTATTATACCCTATTACCATAGGTGTAGGGTATAAAAACGTATTGGAACTAAATGTGTTATAACTGCAGAACATAATTTTCTGGCTTTATCTTTCAGATAATCCACAAATTTCTGGCAAGAGCGTCTCGGTTTACAAAATAAAATTCCTTCCCGAAAAGGGTTGGGGAATATCTTAAAGCAGTTATAGATATGTAAGCTAAATGGCAATATGTGATTCAGAGATAACAACTCGAAACAAAATACCTGCTATTTTGCTGTCTTGAAATTAACACTGATAGATTAAATAGTCAGCCTGGCAAAATGACTGCTTTTGGGCAATATAAATACAGCACTTACATATATCAGATATCAGTGAGGCGGGGGATTAAATTCAACCATTAATAAATACATTTATATCACATATATGTATAAATGTTTCAAAATCCTAAGAAATTGTATCACTGTAAAAATAAAATTCTGTATCTAATTTAATTTGAAATTAATTAAAAGTAAAAATTACTTCCTTGGGCAATCTAGTGTTAAAGATTTGTCAATAAAATGGCAACATGTGGCTTAGAGATTACGACTCGAAGTAAAATCTTGGCTATTTTGCTGTCATTTAATTTAATCCGATTTTGAGATGCAATTTAACTTTAGCTTGTAATTTTAAAATCTCTTATTAAATCATCAATGACTTATACGCGACTAACGGGTATTAGTGCAAGTATTTTAGGGTATTTAATCGTAATGCTCCTAAATTTTCGACTTTGAAGTTTATTTGTTTCATAAATTTTCCGCTTAGCTAAATTGCAAACGCCGGAAATTATTTGCTCTTTTCACAAACAATGCCTTTGAGTTTGCTCATGGCATAAGAATATCTAACTGAACTTCTTGAATATGAGTATTTCAAAAACTTCGAAATTCGAAAATCGAAATTGCAAACAAATTTTTCATAAAGAAATGTTTGAAATATTTATGCTATTTATGCGTTTATTTAAATAAGAAAGCAAATTTTTGCATTCAAAGATATCGACATACCAAATTTGACATTTTCAACAGCTTATTAGTATTGCAGAAAAGAGCAATAGAAATTATAAAGGCTTCAAAGGTATTGTTAGTCGCAAATGCCCAGCGCTAGCAAGAACGCGCTTTCGATTCCTGGGACATTACTTCCTGAGCTGTCTGGCAGACTTGGAAAAAACGCCCCCAGGACATATCGAGAAATATACCAGAGCCACAAAGTGGCTCCCATACATGGGAAGTGTATAGGGGAAAACCCCCACGTGGTAACACAATGTGCCTTCTGGCCTAAGTGATGTCCTTGAGACGACCACTTAACCTACCTACCTACCTATTGTTTATCGTTAGTCAACTGCGGATTTAGCAGTTTTAATTACGGTCACATCAAAAGCTACAAAAGTAGCGCAGTTTATAGTAGAGGAAGTAAAAAGGATTGCAATATTTTAGTTATGCTGTTCTTTTCTGAGTATATTCCAAGCCAAGAATGTGATATTCTGGTTATATTATTTGAAAGGGCATATCTACTATCACAACAATTTTCGAAACAGCAATTTTTACAATTCTATTGTTTACATGGACCTAACGTCCATGTAATAAATTACAACTATAAAAAGAGAGTGGATCAGTGTTCAGTTTGCTTGTAGCTGTAAGCCAAGTGATGTGAGTTTTATGAAGTTCAAAATTTGAATAAAAAAGTTTCACGGAAAAATGCATATATAACGTTCGCAACCACTCTCATATTTTAATTATAACAAACTAAATTTTGAAGAACATTTCGAGCTATAAAATCGCCCATTTCCATGTGTAAGTTGTAATAGTTTTGCCAACATTTTGTACATCGTATATTCCAAAAGTGTAGAAAATTCGGCAAGAAATTGATGTCATAATTGTGCTGACGAGAAGAAGAAATTTCATACAAAAAAGAAAGTGAAAACTGCAAAAACCGTCAATGGCATATCTTGAAAAAATTTTAAGTAATGAAAAACAGCTCCTCTATTATGATTTTTCTAAGTAGAAATAAGAGCAGAAATTGTTACTTAGTTGAAAAGAAGCACAAGTCGTCCTAAAGAATACCATCTAGTAGCCTTTCCAGTAATGTGCTCGATTAAAGGGTTCGAAAAGTCAACGAATGCTGCAGCTCGTAATTCCAAACCAGCTATGTATGTATATAAAGCAGATATATATATGTACCTCTAAAAAAAAATTCCGTTTATCTTTCAAATGCTGTAGCTTAAACAATGATCAAAAATGTTTAACATAGGATTATCAGAATAATCTGCCATTTAATAAACGCTTATTTAAGCTTCGAAAATGCTTGGAACTCAGACAAGAGCCTAAAATGCATATTAATGAAAACCAAATCAATTGAAAAACCACAAAACGTTTATCAGCAAACCATAAATACCATAATCGATTCTTCAGCGTATAATATTAAATTAATATAGTACTAAGTATATATGTATATAGTGCAAAATCCACTAAACACTTTAAATGCAGAATATTGTGAAATATTTTGTACGGCAGCATTATTCGTTTAAAGTTCACTAAAGCCTTACTAAAATATTGACTGCAGCCACAAGCAAACTATATTCGCACACACACACACACACACGCCATTCACGCACATCAAGGCAGTGCACAACTGTGAAACCAAACAGTAGCAGTGGGAGGGCGCGCGGGCGGTCGCCATATTGTTTATTCAGTGTTCCCCTAATGGCTTTTATGGAGAGTGTTAAATTTTGGAATGCAATTAATTTAATTGCAAATTACAAAGTAAATGCCCACTAAATACGCTTTAGTGAGACCATTAAACGTATGCATGTATGTGTCTGCATATATGTAGGTATGTAAACACACACATGCAATATTAATTTCCAAAATAGCTAACAAATGAGTTGTTTGTTTAGATTGCACTATTCTACTTTAGCTTGCAAGATAATCGAAAACGCAAAGCAGACAAACAGACAAACATACAAACACAAAAGATGGGTTAATTCTATTACATTACAATTGCAAAACACAAAATATTTCGCTTGGAAGTGCTCAAATAGTTATTGTAATAATATAATCTTAATATCATAATTATTTTGATATTAATATTATAAGAAAAGTTAAGAAAAAGGCAAGCAAAATTTTGCTAATTGCAATATGCAACGGTTCATTAAGACAAAATTACTTTTCTTCCAAGGGCATTGTTTGCATTTTGAGGAACAGTTGCAGATAAATCGAAGAAATGTATCTCTTAAAACGAATATTAGCAAAGAAAACAGTTACAAAATAACAATAAGATTCAAGATGGTTATTACAAAGTTTTTTGGTATCGATACAAAATTTCATAAGCAAGTAATGCAATAATCAAGGCACGAGCTTTACAGAGCAATACGAGTCAAACTGGCTAAATGTGGCAGCTTTTGGCAACAGAATAAAAGGATCGGTTGATAGCTATCAACTGGTTAAGGTTGAAATTCTCGATAAACAGATTTACATGCTGTGGTAAGAGCGACTCGTCTTGCTAGTTCGAATAGCAAAACTTCCATAATTCTCCGTAACCTGCACAATATCCGTTTTGAAGCTTCCACTTGGTAGCCCAACTAAAACTACCCCTCCCCACTAGTTGATATTAATAATTAAACCAATTCATTAAACATGCTTTGAGTGATTGCGAACATGAATGTGTGTGTGTGTGATGGTATGAGTGAGTATGTGCATTTTTGATTACACGTCTCTCCCACTCTCTCTCATTTTGTAAAGCCGCAACATTTCTGCTGCTACTACAAAATCAAATGCGTAATTATAACAACAAAAAGTAAAGAATGTTGCAGCTGTCTGAAATGAATCCACAATAATTCAACATTTATAATAAAACAAAATTCAATAAATTTTTTATGCATGCTATGAAAATTTTAATTGCATTCCTTCTACCTGATCTGTTCGTATGCGCACAAAAGAATGAAAGCAAAATATTTTGATTGAAAAATGCTTTCGTATAAAATATTCAGGAAATGCTTATCAAAATTAATATATCGAAATTCGCACAAAAACGATTAAATATTCATTCAAGCGGCAACATTTAAATGCCGCGAAAAAAATGTTGCCCAAAATATGCCAAGCCTTTCCCCTTTTCCCTTTTCCCTTTCTCATTTCTTTCAACTTTGATGCGCTTTGAACTTCTTTTGTAAATGGCGCCGAACGTGAGCGAGCAAAGTTTGGCGCTGAAGCTGCCACCAAAAAGTATCTGAAGTACACAAGCACACGCTGCACACACACATTCATCATTTGTGCGCGTTGAGAATGCTCAAACGAAAAAGACAACAACAACTGACGCAGCGCTAAACAAATCATACATCATTCTGCCGCTGCCCATAAAGGCGGCCCAGCCGATATACGAGTACACCATTCGAAATGTCGGAGCGAGCAGATTGTACGCTCGCTAAGCGCATGGAGCACACACACACACTCATACACACACACGCATATGTATCGTTCATGTTGCAAGCTGAAAAAGTTACCTTATGTAGAGGGAACTTTTAGAAGGGCTGAGGAACCCTAAAATATTAAAAATTTTGTGATGCCTCCAAAAACAAGGCGAATATTACAACTGGAAAATCAAACAAACATCGCACTGTAGCTGAGAAAGATACTTTAAAAAATATTTGAAGAAAATCGAAATATACCAAAATTTAATTTGTTTTAGTACAATAGTACAATGTCTTTCTAGCAAATGTAAAAGAGGGTGTTCCACACTAATTGCAGTTGTTAAGAAGTTAATAACTAGAGTAGAAATGAAATCTGTAATTTTCAAGATCTTTTGATTCCGGATATTATTCTCATTTTAAAAATTTGCAACAATTTGATTTTATTTTTGAGGTGCTCCAATGAACTTGATTCAATCAATCAAATGCCTGATGCTCTAAATGTTGAAAAATGAATTTAAATATCATTGAATATCAATAGATTTAATATAAAGAATCTTTCGAACTAAAAGATAATATGGTAGAGTCTGCGAACGCTAGGATTCAGAACCGCGGAGGACTGCGCACTTCACTTTATCTTTCTAGTTCGCCATCACCTTAGAGGAATCGCTATTTGGTATGCAACTAGAAGAGAAATCAGATATGAATTTTTGTTAGTTTTTCAGAAATTCAATTTACGTTGTTGAAATCAAAATTTAAAAATCTCACAAAATTTACATGTCCTTTTAATTTGAGTTTATAAGACATCCGATCCGATCCTTTCCTATTCCATTCTTCATTTCTGCTTCAGTTCATTTTCTACTCAATTGAAAGCTAAAGAAATTCCATTTTTGAATATGTTGACTTTTTTGAAGAATTTTATACAGAAGAGCATCAAATTATAACATGTACTTAAATAATTTTAAAGCCATTAGCTCTAAAACTTGAATGAGCAGTACTATTTTTTCCCACGTAGGAAACATAGCCAATTTATTATAAGTAGTAATTATAGATAACATTTACAAAAGGTATCGAAATTCGAGCGTGACGTGCAAGCACTCACCCGAAGTTTGGCCACGTTTTAAGAAGGAAGTCAAGAAAAGAGAAGGAACCCCGAATTGTGGAAAAGGTTTCAAGTGTTTTTATTGTTGGTGTAATTTTCTCATTCAAGCGATACAAATCGCAGCCCCGTCCACGAACACAAGAAAGACTCCATAACCTCACCGATACCCCCGACAGGCGTAAAATTGGCACCCCGGCCACTTTGTGCCTCAATTAGTACAAAATCCTTCATCGAATGTGATATGCCAGAACTAGATAACTTTTAATGTGTTGTAAAGTGTTATATAAGGACTGTGAGGTTGACAGTTTCTTGCTAAAAGCACACAGCTTCCATCCCATGATTAGTCATTTCGGACTACGTGACTGTTGCAGGGTGACAGCTCGACAAACAACAAAAAACTACAAAAGTGAAATAGTGCAGAAGGCATCAGCGCAAAAGGCTGCTGACCATTACTCAAATTTGCAGTCCTTGTGCGCTACACTCCTCACGCCTCTCTCCAGAGACCTTATGCCGTCAACGCACTTGCATGCAGCGCCACGCCCCTTCCCTTACTCTGCTCCTGGCAGATCGGCCGTAGGGTGTTTGACGTTTTTTTGCGATTATGCTTGGATAATGCGCGCAGCGAACCGCAAAACCTTTTTCCGATTTTATATTCCAAGCTCGCACGCTTCGTTTTGTATTGTTTTTTGTTTGGACTTTTTAGCTTTTATCTTTCAGCGCGCACTTTTTTTGAAATTCTGGCAAGTTTTTCATATTTCTCACACACGCACACACGCACTCAAATCGTAAGTAACCCGCTGCAATGTGGCAAGCAGCGTTTCACGCTGAGCGCCAACTTTGCCACTTTGTGGCGCAAACAATATCTTTTTCGGCTGCCTCAGGTAAGGGAAGGGATGCAGGGTGAGGGTGATGAGTAAGGCAACAAGCAATATTGTAAGTTGCACGGAAGTTGTCGCGTTGCAGTTGCAAGGTTAGCGCAGCAAGTTAATACATCATAAGTCAGTCCTTTATCTTGCCCTTGCCACACGCTCAGCTCTGCTCTATACTCGCTGCTGCTGTTGTTGTTCTTTTTGGACGCCAGTGCATCGTTGTCAGGTGAACAACAGGCAAGCAGCAACGCCACAAAATAGAGTAGGGGGGGAGCGCGGCAGGCAACAAATTGTTACTTTCGATAGCGTCCACAGATCCTTGCAGCTCAGCATGACCGTTGCCGAGTTCGTGCCGCACGTCCTGAGTTAACTTTTGCCAGCTTTTTCCGCTGCTGTGCGCCTTCCGCTTTCATGCTTCGCTGCCCTCTCTCCCTCCTTCCCTTTCACTCAATGGCAGTTGCGCTCTTTTTTGGCGGTTTTTTTTTGTTCACAATTGAGTTGAAAAATAAATTTCATTATAATTCAGTGCTGGTGAAAAAGTTTTACAGTTCGCTGGTTTTTTACACAATATTTGCTGTGAATTCGACACCAGCCGCGAGATAAATTGAGAAAAAGTGCAATTGTATGTTGTTATTATTTAACGTGATTAAGTGTTAATAAAAAAGCGGCGATTTTACGAGGGTTGAAAAAATATGAAAATTCTCAACAATGCAGAAAATTCGAAAATTGACCATTATGAAAAGCCTTTATGTGTTTTCCAGCAAGAATTATATTAAAAAGTAAGTTAAAATACGCGCAATTTTTCTTGTAAGGAAATTATTTTCGTAAAAAACGTGCCATGTAATTTTCAATGACATCAATTTCACAAGAGTGAGAGAAGCGGCCTTCAACTGTATTAAGCTGCATTGCAATGAATTTCTTGCGCTGAAATATTGTAGCTGGAAAGCTGCAATTGTAAGCGTAGTCAGCATTTTGAATTTTTCAGGCACTCCAAATTGCACATGAAACTGAAATGACATGAAAATGGCTTCAGATCTGGAAATTGCTGAATAAATTTCAAAGAAACCACAACATCGTTTTTTGCACATTTCGTGCTGCGTTTCATTCATTTGCCACAAATAGAATTTGTTTATGTGTGCGTTTGTGTTTGTATTTTCGAAAACTGTTACGAAAACAACATGCTCCTACGCTCAAACGCTCTGCTCGCCACAATTTTCATCAAATATTAAATTATTTGCAATTTACTAGCCTCATGCATATTTCATAGTACTTCAGTCGAGCCAAGAAGAGCACACGAACGCACACTCTCTCACACACACACAAAGGCAGATTGACACTAATGTAAACAGTTATTTTTATGGCTGCTTGCCTTGATTAAGGCAAAGTCAGTGAATTTGATAGAAGGCATTCCCACACACACACACACACACACACACACACACACACACATTCGCACACAAATAAGAGCCAGCAGCATGATATATGAACGCGTTTGAAGCCAGCCGCTGCAATGGTTGCTCACATTTGTGTGCATGTGTATATTGTTTACAAACACATATACACTGTCAAACAAAACTGCTAAAATTGTGTTTGCCGAAACTCCCTGCTGCACCCTTAAAAAGAGATGCATAGCTCTCTCTGTCTCTCATTTGGTTAATATCACCAATATCGCCGCAAAGCCCGAGCTTGCTCTTGTTAGCCATCAGCCAGTATTGCCAGCTTGTTAGACTCGCTTGAAAAACTACTAAAATTGTATTTTGAATTTAGTGCGAGAAAGTAAAATTTTTGAAAAATTGAAATTTTTTGGAATTTTTTAAGTTACGCTCAGTGTGGAAATTGTTAACGTTCTGCGGCATAAAGCTAGCTACACCTTAAATTTTCGTATGAATATTTTTACAACTAATTTACGTTTTGAGAAACCCTACTTAAGATGGTAATATGGTAACGGGTATTTACTGGCCACTCAACAAGAAGAAGAATTGACTGTATATAGCTTAAGCACATTTCTGTAACTAAATGCAACTCTGTAAACAGCGCTACTTTTCCTAGAATTTTGGTTCTCAATAATTTGATAAAAGAACCGTTCGGATACGGTTATTTGTAGGTCCCGTTAATTTGTGCCAAATATAACAAGAACACACAAGTTAACGTGAGAAAGCTAGGCCTAATTTCAGACGGGAAATTGCGCCAATCAATTTAATATTTTTAGATTGAATAATATCAAATAAAGTTAGATGAGATTAAATAAAATTAGATTAGATTACTTTAGATTAAATAAGGCAAGATTATATAAGTTAAGATTAGATTGCATTTTGTGTAGATAGCTAGTCTCCTAATCACCGTTGCCGATGTGACCTTGAGCATAGTGCGACATTTTTTCATATATTTACAGATCCTTCATGGATAATGACTTTAAAGGATATGCAAATATTTCCTTAAGGAGTGTCTAGACAATATAAGTAAAGAATTCTGGTTGCTACTAGCCCATTACAGTTACAAATAATGTGTTCTGCTGTTTTTACAGCTTTAATTTATATTTTATTTTCATGTTATCCTTCTTAATGTTCTTCAAGAACTTTTACTATCGTTTTTTCTTAAGTGAGATCTGAGTAGTGTGCTGGATATTTCTCTTATGTAAAGCATGAAAAATGTGGTCCTAAGCAAATATTGACATCAAAACCTGCTCTAGAAAGGTTTGTGGGAAAATCCCAAATGGCATAATAGAAGAAGAAGCATTCCTGTAAAAACAGCTGCCAGTAACACCTTTAACTGCCCTTAATATATTGTAACATTCTCAAAATTTTTAGATACGAAGGAGTTACAAAAACTTTTTATTTAGTCAGGGAGTTACAAAAACTTTTTATTTAGTCAGGGAGTTACAACAACTTTTTATTTAATCAGGCCCAGCATAATTTATCATAACTCATCAATGTGAAAACAGCGCCACATGCATACACTGAGCGAAAGATTTTGTTATCTTTTTTTTGTATAAGTTTTTCCAAGTCTAATCAAATTTATTCTTATATTAGTTGTATAGTGCTTTTGCAAATTAGTATGACTAGAATTAAAGTTTATATAACTAAGATTAACTCTCTTTTGATTTAGTGATATTAGTATTAAAATCACGTATTCTTAGCAGCATGATATATATGTAGGTGCAAAAATCGGATCGTTAGAGTCATAATTGTACTTATGCAAAGAAATGTGCAACCGGATTCGGATTGGCTGCGAATCCTATCGGCAAGAGGGATATAGTACAAATAAACGAACTTCGTAAACTTTTTCTATTGAGGCTATTCGTTCGAAAATTATAGTAAATCAGTGCTAAATGCTGTAAAATTCACTACTCGCTTAGTCAATTAAATTGATAGCCATTAGAAAATTTGAAAATGATTTCGAAACAGCAACTTTCGTAGTCGAATTTCAAATAAAGTTTATAACTCATATATGCCACTGCACAATTTTTTGTTTGACTCTCAATTTTATAACTGAGCGATCTTTTTGTGTCTTAGGCGATTTTCTACTTTGTTGTTATGAACCAAGTTTTGCTGGCTGCGCCTCTGATATAAATGATTTTGAAACCCAGAAAAACTGTTAGATATTATTATTGTCAAGAAATCAATTCAGAGGATTTGCCACTTCGAATTTTTCACGTAAATTTTAAATTGAAACCAATTCCAAAAATTTTTCGAGGTATGAGCAAGTTTTCCTCACTGTGCTCAAGCAAACAAACCAACAGGCCCGTGCATTGGGAATTTGGCCGAAAGTAATTATGTTCCGAGAGAGTGTCAATAACAAATAAAAGGCACGAAACTTTTGCAGGAGTTTGCTGGCGTCGAGTCTGCCAAATCGCTTTGTACGGCGATTTTTATGGAGCTATAAGGCGACAAGTCATAAAGAGTGCCGAAAGCAGCGCCAACATTTGACAAACACACACAATAAATCACGCCAGTGTGCGTCCATGATTACGGCTCCTATTGCGTTAGCTTGTCAAACAGCGACAAGCGGGGCAGCAGGAAGGGGAAGTGAATAGTTGCATTAAAATTAATAGAACAATAGGTCTGAGTAATGACAATAGTCTATATAACGGCACTGTGCCTTCAAAGATCAGTTGTGTCCTTTTCAAGCATCTTGCCACTTAAAATCTGAATTGTAGCATGAAATTCTGCTAGGCTTTCAGCTAAACAGCACAGTCGGGCTCGCTCACACAGGCTTCCGTACCAGAAATACCCGCATTTAAATTCTCCTTGCCCGTCTGTCCTTGGCTTGGTTTTCTTTGTCTGTCCATACATTTTGACATACATATATCTTCGAAACAAATTCACCTAAAACTATGAAAAAAATATTTACGGAATCCATAGACGTAGCCCTTTCTAACGATACCGCGCACGTTACGATATCAAAATATTATTTCGGGCCGACCAAACCCACTTTAAGAATTAGAAGAAGAAATATTTTAAAAATATTTCTAAACTATCTGTAGTAAAAATATGTTAACGCGCCAAATTTCAGGTCTCTACGTTGATAAAAAGTACCGCTTATGTATAAACCTCAGAAAACAAAAGTGACCTTAGAAGAGTGCCCGTTTTTTCCTTTTAGAGGAACGAAACCCTAAGAATGAAGTTTTTGTTTTATGAAAAAAGAAATGTTCAATGTTTGCAGAAGAAAAAACATTATCAATTTGCAATTTAAAGAAACTCAACTGCATTTGAACGCATTCGCAACAAAGAGTTTGGCAGAATCCAAGACGTATTTTAAACATTTTTTGCTGTTGCCAATAATCATAAAGCTTGCTTCGTTCCCAACTACAAATAAATCCAGCTCAGCGATAGGCCAATTAGTTTAAAAGTTTAAAATAAATTTCTGTATAGTCAAAAAGCTTAGCCTTAGTTAGCCATAAAATGCTTTAAATTGGAAGAAATCGACTTTCTTTTAGCAGCAGTACTTCACTTTCTCGATTGCCAAGCAAAATAATCTTGGCGTCAAAATTCGTGCTGTCGTGCCGGGAGGTAGGGGGGGTGGGTAGCCCATTTATTTAATGGCGTGTTAACAGTTGAAAATTATGACAAAACAGCACTTGCAATGACAAGCGCTAAAACAACAACATCGATTAGAACAACAACAGCAACAAATTGAAGAAGAAGAAGAACAACTGCAATCAAAGCGGCAACCATAAAACGATTAACAAGTTCCCCTTTTCCAGCTCAAAAAAAAAATAACAATAAAAGCAAACGAAGAAAGTAATGAAAAGGCGAAATCCTGCCAAAACATTTTGTTTGCTTGTACGTATGTGTGTGCGTGTGAGTGCGTGTGAAGCAATGTAAAATGTGGCAAGTGGCAGGCAAAGGAAACGCATACGCCCCGCAGCAGCGAGGCGCAGTGCCACAAGTTGCTTGCTTTCTGGCTTGCCGCTGTTGCCAAAGCAGCTGAAGGTGAATGAGAAGGTGAAGGTGTGCGTGTGCGTGTGCGTGCGCACGTCCGCCGGGAAACATTTTGTTGATTCCTCATGAAATGTGGCTGCTTTGAAGTGGCGCTGCTGCTGCTGTTGCTGCTACCTGTTCACAACTTCTTTGATTGCCACGCATCAAGCGCCGCCCTCGCCGCGAAGCTTTTAATTTAATAATAATTTTTTGCTTGCTTACATTTATTGTTGTTGTTAGTTGTTGTCGTGCTTGTCGTGTTTGTTGTTGGCTGCTTGCTGTTCGTGTGGCGGGCGTGTTCATTACACTCGGCTGCTTGCCACCTCAAAAGCGTGCTGGCAAGTTGGCGTCGGTGATTATTTCGGTTGGGCGTTTTGTTGTTGTTTTTGTTGTTTTGCGCTTGCGATTTGCCGCTGCCAAGCATTAAATTTCTCTGCTTTTCTGCCAGTGTATGCGTTGATTTGAATTTTGAATTGTCATACACTTTGTTATAGGGCTTTCATTAATTTTATACTTTTCAACGAATTTTTTATTCGGAAATTTGATGCGCCAATTTTTAATGGTATGTGAATTTTAGACAAACTTTAGCATGCCATAATGAATTCAATTTAAGTCTGTAGCTTTTATTCTTAATTTCAGACTTTTGAAAGAATTTCTTATGCGCAAAATTATGTCAATATTTGTCGGTGCTTGATTTTTAAGCAAACTTTTGTATGTAAGTTTAATTAAGCTAAATGAACTCATATAATTATTTACCATGTTTATGACTAGCACTGTCATTTATAAGACTTAAAATCTTGTTGTGCTAGGATACTATATAACAAATAAATAAATAAATAATTGTGAATGCAATGAATTTGACTGAAATCTGTATAAAATTTCTGTAAGTACTCAATTAAAATTTAGAATTCCTTTAGATATAAACCGTGCTATATAAATTTGAGGAAACAAATTTTCTAAAACTTGACTTGCCTTGCAAAAAATTTTTACTAAAGCAGATTAAAATACTTTAATGTCTAAATTCGTAAAATTATTTCAAAATCCTAAAAAATAATGGTTATTAATTGTCCTTAAAAAAAGGTAATGCTTGATTATGTTACTCACAAACCGCTACTAATTTGTCATGATGAATGTTAATGCCGAAGGTACTCTTTGCTCTTTTGTAAATACGAATTATTAATTAAATGTTTGATTCATAAGAAAAAATTAAATTTTACATATACAGAAGAAATTGAATAAAAGTTGAGCGCAGGCTGAGCAGGGTCGTCCATTTTCTTTGGTAGCAACAGATAACTGCGTCGTTGTTTGACAATTAAAAGCCGCTTTAATTGAGTATAAAAGAAGACAGTAAGGAAAGTAAAGTCTTCACTTAAATGTCGGCCTTTTAAGGACGCGCAAATTATTCACAAGCGTCTAAGACATATTTCTTGAAAAACATTTTGTAAGACATTAATTTCCAATGCATCAACTTAAACTGTCCATTAAGGGATCTCATATCTGATCTCCGCTTAGCCTGGAAAGTAGCACTTTGACGAATTGACGAACATTGTTCTCTCTCTCTCTCTCTTTTAAAATTTTTCTCTTTACTGAGCGCAAAGATTTACTTCACTTTTTATCACATTGATTTGAACTAATAAAGAATAGTAAACGAATTGTTTCAATTTACTACTAATTTATATGGACAAAAAAACCTGTTGTTGGACCTTTACTTTTTGTAAGCAGTGTTCGAAGTGAATTTGTAGAATTGACTGAGATTTGCCTTGGCATATGCAAAATATTTTTTTAAATTTTTTTTTTGGAATTGATCAAAGCTTGTAATTTTGTTGTTTTCTAATTCACCTGTGTTCATTAATTACCTATTTGAACATATGTATCTGTGGTCACAAGTCATAACCGCCTAAGTGTTTCAAGTTTTTCAGGAGAGCAGTTTAAAATTTCAAATTCTCAGTCCTTTCCAATGGGAAAGTTCTCAGGTTTTTGATGTATAATTGCCATCCTAAAAATGATACAAAAATGAACACTTTATGGCATTTTATGGTATATAGATTAAGACACGCCTAACACGATGGCAATAATAACTCAATTTCGTGCTAACTCGACTTAAGCGGTTATGGTATGTGACCAAAGATATGCAAGTTGACTACATATCTAAACTTTTTCCAATTCAATAATTAAGAGAAATCTTACAAAATCAAAGATCGTATTACCAATTTGCATGCCATTAAAGTCAAATTCACAAATCATTCTCCTCTCTGCTTCCGCAAGAATCTTTTGAATAGATATTTTCCCAAAACGATTTCAATTAAATGTGCACAAACACTTGAATTTCATGAGACTCACACACGAATGTAGTTATATACACCACTACTACTGACGCGCTCAGCTGCACACATACACATGTGCGTATTATTCTGCCTGCCTTCCTTCTACTTCCACTTCAGAGCTTGTACTCAATCAAACACAGCCACCACACAGTGAAGCTCCTGCCAGCCACTCACTCGGCACTCCTCGTTCTCACATCGGCATCAGAGATGGCATTGATCTCACACTTCAAACTGTGCATAATTTTCGATTGTAGCTGTTGGCTGATTGTTTGTATGTATGCTTGTCGGTGTATTTCTCGGTATATTTTCCTCTGTAGCTCGAGTGCGCGCTTGTGTGTGTTGCAGTGGGAAAAAACAACGACAAGAAGAAGGGTAAGTGGAAGTAATGTCAGAAGCTGAATTGCTTATTAATTTATAAGCTACGAATTAAGCGAACTGCCTCTCACTGCCCTTCACTACCCAACACACAAACACACACACAGGAATACATACAAGCATTGATGCTGCTTGCTAAATGCTATACGGCTTCTACTTTGCTCTGTATTTGTATGTGTGTGTGTGTGAATTGGTGTGGCCATCTGCGCGTGCACCTTACAGAAAATTGACTTGGGAATACGTGTGCGCCTGCATGCATGTGTGTGTGTACATCTGCCACATTTGCTAAAGTTTTAATTAACATTCAGCAAATTACCGCAATTAAACGGTAAATGTTTGTCTCATTTTGTGTATATACATTTTCTCTGGGAAATACTAGCAAAAAAATTAGTGTACATTTATAGCAAGTGCCTTTTTAAATTGATATGTATGTCTGAATTAGGATTGTAATTGCAATAGAGATCAAGTCTTCTAGTGACCGTGTCCTAAGAAACCTTTTATATGGGAACTTTAGAAGGCTGCTCACATTCTAACAACTGCAAATTAAGTGCCAAAATCGAGCAAGAATATGTAATCAGTGATCACTCAAAACACTTACAAAAACAACTACTGTCAGCAGTTTTGAGTATCTACAAAAAATGCCTTCACTTTTGCAACTGCAACAGAATTTCTACACATCAAACCGAATTCTTCTGGCGCCACGATTAAAAACACAGTGCCGATATTTTTCTATCTAAGCAGATGAGATCCCTGATGTAGCTAGGTTCGAGCGAAGGCCAGATCGGCCTGGTAACGCTACAAGTAGTTTCATACTGCCATCCTATTTAGCTACAAAAAGGATCTTAATAATAGCTTCCGTGTCAGCATATTCCTTATGTCAGGCTAAATTATACTATTTTATATTAGCTTAGTTTATGTTCGAGCAACTATAACAAAGACCAAGAACTGAGAAAATAGCTCATTATGCTAGACAGATCTGGCGTCTGGAGTTCTCGTTGACTACGAAGTACCTTTTATATAGCTGCGTAGTTTTCTCATGCTGATGTTCCTACTACTAATTTTTACAAACATACATTTTTTTTACAAATTTTTCTCACATCGAACGAAATGGAAAAGCTCTGCTGAGACAACGATTACTTTCGAAGTAGTAAATATTCATGGCCCGAGATAAATGGAATTTCTTTTCTCTCCTTTTTCTTTCATTTCTGAAATAAATCCGTTTCAATTGACGCCTTCGTCATTCTCAGCAAAAGAACGCAACGTAGTGTTTGCATCTGCCGGCGCTAGTTAATACCTCAAAGCAAAATTTGTCGTATCAGATTTTCTCTTACACATACACACACACATATACTCATGTAGCACACCAAGGTCATATCAACCACAAAGAATACGCCAGACAAGCTGCACTACTGGCTGGAGCGTATTATTTGCAGGAGCAGCAGCTTCTACGAACACGCTCATCACATCCCAATGAAAGATTGCGCGTAGATTTTCGTGGAAATCAATTCACTTTGTAATTGTGAGGAAAAAAACATGAAGTTCCATTCGAAGCTGTGACCGTAATGAGAGCCATACAAGTCAAATATAGCACCTCATCACTCAAATTCGAAGGCAGTACAAGATGAGCTGCTACGCCTATGTCTATGGAGACGGTGTCTTAAGAAATTTTGCAGACGAAAAACATCTTCGGTGTAAGGCAATATCATTGAAGAGCTTTTAATGGTTCCAAAATTGTTTGAAATATGGCAGACAGTTAATGGTATGAACAAGATTTGGAATTGCTCTCATCTCATCTCATACTATGCTGACGAAACATCAAAGCCAAAAAAATTTTAAAAAATTATTTAGATGTGTGTAGGAAATTTAAGAAAATTGCATGAGAAAATTGTTGGAAGGTTTGGTATACATATGTATATATATGTATATATTTGAAGAAATCCGTAATATAACTTTGTTTTTGATACAGAAGTTGAAAATTTTAGGCAACTTATACATTAAAGTTACTTTGATTTAAGGAATAAAAGTTAATGATAACGAAATTTAAGCAATTAAACAAACTCAGTATCTGAATAAAATATGGATTCGAAAAATCGGCTGAAGAGCTTCCGCTATTACAAATTTTATTTGTAAAGCAAAAAGATAATTCGATATATAAACCAATAGTTAAAATTCTTGCATAGCTGCGAAATTCGTCGGAAGAGAGTAGAGCGGAAAACAAGACCATTTTAACATATGCATTATATAGAATGCTTACGAAACCTTTACAGTCGGGTTTGAAAAAAATTCTTGCCAATAAATTTTGTAAAAATTGCTTACCAGCCGTTGCCAACTTACTCTCAGATTGCCCGTCCTCACTAGCAGCCGTTTTTCGATTTGTTGGAACCAAAACCCTTACAAGCTACTACTTCTAGATACAATAAAACAACTCAATATCAACTCAATTAATACAGGTTAGCTAATGTAATTAAGTTAGTATCCGCGAAGACGATAGCCCTGACAGCCACTGCTAACTTCATTATAATTCGTAATTCAAATTCATTAAATTTAGTTAGTTAGTAAACAGCAACTCCGCCAGCACGATGTACCCACTATATATGTATGTATGTATGTATATGTAGAGCAGTGCGATCAGCGACTGTATGCCCTTGCTGGCCATATGGCATACGAAACAGTGCAGCATGGCCTCTGGTTGGCCTTCATAATAACGGGCAGCACATCGTCCTTGGCTTAAATGAACGAAGCGAAGTGGAAAATATGGCACATTTATTAGAAAGAGCAACGATATAAAATGTGCCATATACCTTGGTGCAAGTACCTATGTATGTATATGTTGGTACCAGAAGCGCTTCCAACCCACATTTAGACGACCAACCATTCGAGTTTCACTGCCAGATATGCTTAACCAAGCGCACCATTAGCAACCACATGCACCAGAATATGTGCGACTTAAAGACAAACCATAAACCTAACTAAACGACTCGATGGCGACCGCAATGCATCCGTGACCAAGTTAACAGCCGTAATGTGCACGCCCGTGTGATGCAGTGGATCCCCTTGACGAAGAGTGGCGAGAATGTCACATTTGATTTTTTGATAGCGTGCTTCTGCGAGTTGGAATCCTGCAAGTGCGTTCCATGTCGATGTTCTGCTGGAGCATGTCGTCACTTGCTACCAACGCGCAAAGAGCGGAAGCACCTGCCTGGGAATGTGTGCGCCCACGCAAAGTTCAATGTATTTATTTAGCGGTAGGCGTGCTGGCTGGCGGCGAGCTGATAGCGGGAAAAATAACAGCACAAAATTGCCCAGCAGGAAATGCTGTGGTCCGTCACAGTGGAATGCAGATGTAAGCGCCATGAATCAGGCACTGCCAATACGGAATCAGTTAAGCAGATGATACTTCGAAAAAATCTATGTTCCAATATAATGTACAGTATATGTATGTGTGGAGACACTACAATAATTAATTGGTGAATTTTACCATAAAATGCAACCATGTGCATAAACCGCCATTTCACGTTTATTTATACAATTTCTGACACTTTGTTTTGTAATCTTCTTCTTTAACTTTTTGGAAAATAAAGAAACGCTGGACTTTCTTTTTTGGACCGAATTTTCAACTATTACATGGTTGGAATCATCCATACATACATTTAATGTATCCAATTTGTCATATGCTTAAATTCCCGTAGCGGTTTCTAGTACTATATTTCGATTCTGCAAGTCAATGACCTGTTCCTCTGAGTTCAAATCGCATGTACTGTTACAATTAGTGGCAAAATAATATGTTTGGGAAGGATCGAAGAGCTCACTCTTAATAAGCCCTACAGCTTTGAAGTCCAATACACTTGGTGGAACCATAATTGCCTTCTTCTAAGCTCAGTTCAGCATAATATAAAATCGGTCTCTCACTTCTGCGGGAGTTCATTCAAACTCCAAAGTGCAGACTTCAATTCTGAAGTAAATAAAGAGCCCTATGCCATTTCCCAGCTGGGTTGCATCCACGAGTATTCTTTGCTGTCGATGTGTTGGTGTCGCTGCGGAAATAATTGCCAGCAACAACGTGTTAATTGTAAGTTTCATGTCTCCGCGCTCAGCTTAAGTGTTTGGACAGGTGTCCGGCGTGTATGTCTTTGCTTTGTAGATGCCAGTGTATCAGTTGAAGTGCGCGCCCACTATAACGCCGCAGTTGAGACATTAATTACGCACACTACGGCCAAGGCCAACGCAATTATACGCGACCGTAAAATTGTGGAAAATTGCTGGGAGTTTTGTTGCCATTTCATTCTCTAAATTAAATTCTTCTTATACTCAAGTATCTAGCAAACAGTTGTTCAGTAACTGTGCCACGCCCAACTTGATTTCACTAACCCACAATCTTCTCGTGCATGCAATTCTTACAATGTATTGCGGAATTTGTGGAATATGTATGCACTCCTATGATATTAAACTTATTAAAAATTACAAGGCGCTTTTCTAATTATAAGTAGACAAAAATTTCAGCTTTCATAAAAGCTAAGTTCAAAGAAATACAAATTCCAATGTAGTCACAAATAAATTAATTTGAAACTATGTCATTTTATCAATTCATGGAATCTGTAGATGAGTGACTTAATTAAATAATTATTATTTAAATAAATTTAAAGAAATGTATCAAATTATAATAAAAATTGCACATTGATTTCGATTAAATGGCTTAAACTTTTCGAGGATAATATTACAGTATTAGAGACAATCTCCCCCGCTCTGCAATACGACTTCGTGCGAAAAGGGGACCTGATTGCCAGGGGCCTACTATCAGCAAAATTCTGTCAAATTATTTGCAGTTGCTTTACTGTTTTAAAACTCTTGTTTTATATACTTTCATAAATTTGTAATTACAATCGCTTAACCAAATACCTTAAAATTTGTCTTTTATGTTTCGTTAAAATTCCATTTGGAGCAGTGATCTATGTATTCTTCTAGTCAGTGTGTTATGAGAGTTCTATTAAGACAGCTTCCCTGTTTTAACGGAGCCTTCAAGTATTCATAACTTTAAGAGGCAATTTTCTCTTTGCTAACTTTAATTTATTTTATACCAGAACGTTCAAGTGAAAGTAGCTGCTTAGCAGATAATTTCCTTTAAGCCCGTAGCTGCAGATATTTTTGAAAAAATTCAACGAAAAATTTGCAGCATTGAGCTGAAATATTAACGAAGATTTATTATAGAATATAAACATGCACATTTTTTGCTATTTGTTGCTCCAAAAAAATTTCAATAGAATGCAGAGTGCCTGTTTGAAATCGATTTTGTCAGGCTACGAACTTTGACATATGTTATGACATATGTTATGACATATGTTATGACATATGTTTGGCTTAAATTGTTGTTGTAGTGATCTCGCTGTTACCATCCAGGGCCCACAGCATGGTTATGTACGAAACTGTTTTGATAGCCTACAATTTAAAGAAAAACAATTTGCATAGGACATCACAAAAGATACTCGCAAGACTCACCCATAAATACATGCGAAAGTCAACCACAAAGAATAAGCCCGACAAGGTGCATATCCGGTGCGAGCGTATCATAGGCATGAGCAGCGTCTTCCTCGACTGCGCGCTGAGCGTCTCCCAATAGAAGGCCTTGTAAATTTCCAAGCCGACGGCTTCACTCTGCAAAATCAATGTCCTTGCTTAAGCACGTCAATGTAAATAGTGCACTTCACCTCGTCCATGATCATTTGGCCGCCCTGACAGTAGAGTATCAGTTGCAGGGACACCGAAATGAGAAACAGCGCATGGAATGCCAAGTCCGCAGCGGCTCCGCCCTTGCTGCATTGATACGCCAAGCAGCAGATCTGCAGGCAGGTGATGGTGAACTTCACGAAAATCACTTGCTCCAGCACATTGTTCAGCTCCTCGGCCATGTCTATGATACGACGATGGTACTGAATGCATTGCACGAGGCTCGCCATGGGCAGGTCGCCATTATTCTGCGCCGCCGTCTGCTTCAAGCGCAGCTGCAATATTTGGAACTGTGCGTAGATGTTGCGCATGAACCAGGAGAAGAGTGTGTCCATGGACACGGAGGCATATATCACGTTGTAGACGGCGAGCGAATCCCAAGTGTGTATGAGAAAGTAGTTGTAGGGTTTGCTGTGATCCAGATACTGCCTGAGAGAAAACGGAAGGCAAGTTGGAAGCACTGCTGGCACATCAGCTGAAGCACTTACGATGCCTTCACAGCCGGACTCAGCTTGAACTCGCCCGTCTGCGCATAGACGAGGCCACCTATGATGAACGGCGCAACCAGCGCTGTGGAGCCGGTGGCGGCCACAGCCACGTGATAGAAACTGCAGAAGAGCACATCCTTGGCATTCTCCTTGGCTATGATGGCGTGCTCCTCTGCATTCGCTGCAAAATGGCGCGCATGCAAACTCCGTGTCTCCTATTTTTCACTCAGTTTGCTACTCACCCTCCGAATTCCAACGAAATATTTTGTTAATCAGACGCACCATTTGCTTGCGCTTGTACACAAAAATGAGCATTTTCCAAACGGACAGAAGGCCCTGGCAGAAAGGCGACAGCGCATCGGTGACCAGCAAAATGTCCGGGAAATGCACGGCCGTGTAGTGCAGTATGGCCAGGCAGAGCGTACTCATGGCAAGCATCGGCGTGAAAGTCATCAGCGGATGACGTATGGTGTGCTGCTCCGAGGTGGGATCGATGCCCATCGCGGCAAAGGCGAAGCGTTGCACGTGAAAGAAACGCCTCAGGCCGAGATTCTGCCAATGTTTCAGCTCCATTTTAGAAGTTTGCACCGTTCTGCGTGAGATTTTCCAACGAAATGGGAAATGTAGAAACCTCCGAGTTTTATGTGCAACGTTCTTCATTTCCGTACAAGGCAAAACTGTTTGTTGTGCGCATAACAGTAATTTATATAAATAGATTGCCCAATATTTAAATTATATGTTATCACAAGAAATATATGTAAATAATGTAAATGAAAGGAGGACATTCGAATGTAGACTATGCTTTGTTGACTGTGTGTAAATCAAAAGCTTTGGCGTACGTCATCGAAATTACACAATTGTAAGGGAACATAAAAGCATAGGCGCATGTCGGAATAATGACATATTAAAGTTGTATGCCAAAAAATAGAGAGCGGTATCTACATATATACAGTGCATAACAGAAGAAAAAAACCGCCATTTTACAAAAAGCAGTGGCGTACCCAGCACCGTGGCTAGCATATTCGGGGTCCTACGCTAACAGAAATTTCGAGGCCCTTCACCAGCAAATTCTTTGACATTTTTCGTCGATGCAACGCAATCAAACAGAACACAAAGGCGTCCGAAACACAATAAATCACTAAAGAGTTCCACTCTGCGTTTTCGCTGACCATTAAAAATAAAAATTAATTACTTCTAACAACTATCTACGAATTTAATGCTATTTCAATCGATTCGGCAGGTTTTCATCGCCGAGCACTTTTCGATAATTTCGTCCATTTCCACTATCGCTAGTCGAGACTTCTCTAATTAGAAATGGCCAAGCCAATTAACTCTTCAATCAGGATTGTTGAGCGCAAGTAGGTTTTTATTAATTTCAACTGCTTGCTTCGCCTGTTGCTGCACTTACTGATAATGTACAAAGTATTCGCAGCACGATCACGTTCTATTTTTTGTTTTAAATATTTTTTATGAAGAACTTTCTTGTCTTTTTGAGGCCCCGAAAATTGGGAGGCTCTGCGCTGTCGGGCATAGCCAGCACAATATTGAAGAACAGCTGCAGTAGGCAGGAAGAAGATGTAAATAATAAATAAAATTTCAGAGACGTGGAAGGGGGAAAGGCCGTGCAAAAATAAGACCACTACCCTATCGTCCTTCATTTAGAAATTCGGTTTGTGGTTTTGATGAATCATAAACAATATTGAAGCCGCATTGACTCAGCGGCTAAGTGCTCGGTCTCTGATGGAATGTCGCTGGTTCGGTATCTGGCAGACTCATGCCAGCTAAAAGAAAGAGAATCTGATTTCAAATAGTTTCCTTTTGCAGCGCCATCTCTTACGAAGAATTGGCAACACTCTCAGCGTATTAGAATATGGCAGTAGCATATGTTTTTATGTGCCGTTAAATTGTGTTTAAATATACTGAGATTTGAGATAACTAGTCCCAAGTTTCGGTTGCAGACTTGCAATTTCGATTTCATAAACCCTTTCCGATTTGTTTTACTGCCCGTCAAGTTTTTTGCGTGAGAAAAAAAGTCGATTGATGAGCGATTTTCCTTTACGTTTTACAAATCAAGTGCTTGATAAATAATTGAATTGACATCAGCTACGAATCTAATGAAAGTGCAGACCACTCATAAATCGGTCTGAGAACAATTATATCATGACAATAACCGTTGTAATGAGAAAATGAGGTTGCCATATAATCTGATTGTAGGTGCTGTTGGATTATCTTAGTATAACTATATGCAAAAGGGTGTGGCTCGTGAATTTTCTTTTAAATCACGGGTGTTATGTATTGATAATATTCTGCAGACCTATGCATTTATATGACGCAATCATTTGATATGACGAGTACTTTTCGTCGTAATAGCTTTTGTACTCACATTCGCCATTAAGAAAGTGAAGCATGGGCATGTCGAATGTTATGAGTAGGGCTGCCCTCAAGCAGCTGAGTAGTCGCTTAGTTACACCTTCTTGTGTACGCTGGCGCCGAGCCCCTTTTTCGAAGGTCGTCCACCTTTTATACTTCTTATATTCCATTTAAGAAAAAAGTTTTAATAATAGAGTAGATCAATTATTTTTTTTCTTACACGTGCGAACACAAAAAAACTGCCTTGTCACGCTTCTCATACGCTGCCTTTCGTTTTCAACTTTTTCTGTGGTCACAAGTCAAAACCGCCTAAGTCTGTGTTTCAGTTTTTTCAGTAGAGTTTCAAATTGTCACTGCAGTATTCGTTAAGGCTATTAGGTTTTTGATGGATAATTAATACTAATAATTAATAATAATTGATTGGCGCAACAGCCCGTGTGGGTTTAGGCCTAGCTTTCTCGCATTAACTTGTGTGTGCTTGTCATATTTTTCACAAATTAACGGGACCTACATTACCGGATCCGAACGGGTTTGAGAAGCTTTTCATGGCAAAGAATATTCTCGGAGAATTGCCAATTCATCGCGAGAAGTGGCGCCGCGCAAAGAACCAATTTGAAAACAAATTTTCTTTGCATAAGATGTTACCGTACCGGGAGTCGAACCCAGGTCCTCCGCGTCAGCGACCCAGCACTTAGTCCACTGAGCCACCGCGGCGCCCGATGGATCATTGGCGTCCTAAAAAAGCTTATAAAAAGTTTGACATGCAAATTTTATAGCACATAGATTTGGACACGCTGAACACGATGGCATTAAAATCTCAATTTTGCCCCAACTCGAGTTACACGGTTATGGTTCCTGGCCATTGTTGCGCTTCTTGAACCCGTTTTCCGCATTTAATTTTTAAGTAGCAGACATTTCTCATTTGAGTGCTTTGTGTTGCCCCATCGTAAAAGTGTCATACAAATTGCCATTCAAAATGGAAATGGGGTATCTTTTTAGCTTCCTGCTATCGCTGCCGCATTCCTCTGGTAGTTTCTAGTAGCGCATTTCCCTCCTACTGTTTTCCTGCAATTAAAAAACTGTGAGAAAAAAAGCCGACCTGCCCAACTATTGAATAACTCATGAGACTCCAATTGATTTCTTCAAGTCTCCCACTCGAGCGCACGGTAGCTCATCGAAGCAGCACCTAAAACGTGTAAAGTGGCCAGTCAACAGGCAACTTCGAAGCCGGCAACATGCTTCTGCAGCAACTCGGCAGCAGGCGCTATTTTCGTGTGCAGCGTTATGCTCTGGGCGCCATTGGCATAGATATCATCACACCGCAGCACATTGTCAAGAATTTCAAAATGGGACTGGTACCTTTCGTGAGCCTGTGCTCGCTCTGCGTGGCCATCGTACACTACACAGTGCAGAACAGTGCCGATATGAACAAAGTGACCGCTGCGCTGTCCTTCTTCTGGCAAGGTTTCATGTCCGTGTGGAAGTTCGTTATCTTCATATGGAAACGCAAGGACATGGCGGCTTTGGTGCGCAAAATTCGGACATGGAATTCGAATGGTAGTATGCTTGTTCTTCCTAATATTCTGACATACTTATGTGGAATGAGCGAGTTGCGTGTATTTCAAGCCAGCGAGGAGGAGCGTGTCATCATCGCGCGGGAGAATGGCAAGGATGTGATCTTCTGCACTTTCTACATAACGGCGGTGGCTTTAACTAGCTTCACAGCACTGCTTGCGCCTTTCATAATAGTCGCGCTGATGCACCACAGCGACGGGGAGCAGCAGCTGGAATTGCTGCCGCCGCTCAGAGCCTCGTAAGCGCCATTGACTTGAAACAATTATTGGGCATACGAAACGTCACTGTACTCCGTTTCCCCAACTTCACAGCTATTTTCTGGACTACACCAAGCCGCTCAACTATGCGCTTGTGCACGCCTGGAACTGCGTCTGCATTTACGCCGTCATGCACATTTCCGTTGGTATCGACGGGCTCTTCTCCTGGCTCATAAGCAACATCATCGCGCAGTTCCGCATACTGCAGCTGCGGCTGAAGCAGGTGGCGGCTTTAAACAGCGCAAGTGACGTGGCCACCGCGCACATCGTCGCCTGCGTGCATCTGCATCGGCGCATCCTGAACACGGCCGACGAGCTGAACACCGTGTTCGGCGCCATCATATGCGTCAAGTTCACCATCAGCTGCTTGCAGATTTGCGTGCTGGCCTACCAGGTTGCTCGCGGCGGCGAGACCATCGATGCCATATTCCATTGCCTGTTCTTCATCTCGGTGGCCACACAGCTCATGGTCTATTGCAAGGGCGGGCAGCTGCTTAAGGATGAGGTTTGTGTGGCGAGTTGAGGGAGCTGCTCATTTCCTGTCTGCAGTGTGGCTCACTTTCAGAGCGAGCTCATTGCCACCGCCATTTATGTCACTTTCCCCTGGTACAACTATCGAGTGTCCACGCAGAAGCTCTTGTTGTACTCCATGGCGCGTTCCCAGCGCGCTTGCAGTTTGTCCGCCATGTTTTTCACGGTCGACCTTAGTCTGTTTTCTTGGGTAAGTTGGGCAAACTGTCGACATATTTTTGGCGCCATTTCTACAGGTTGCTTCGCAGGTCTTTCGAACTGCCTGCTCCTTCATTGCGCTGCTGTGGAACTTGGACGCTAAAAAGTCGAGTGTGTCTGCAAAAGAGTAAGATGGAATCCTTGAGTACGCTCTCAGCCCAGAAAATGTCTATATTGAAGTCAATAATTTTTATCAATTGATATTTCTTTAAATTAATAAATATTTTTTCGCAATAATGACAATCAATTGTGACTGTAACTGCTGAATAGTGCTGTAAAACTATATTTAATTGTTATTACTTAGAGAAGGAGTCATGGTATTAGAGCTGACGAAAAAGTTGATATGGATGCCATATCTTTCTAAAATCTTTCGATGTTTATGAGGGGACAATGCATCGTTGGTCTCGAGCAAGCTATCGCCATGAAATTAGATGCTTTGGTACATGTTTTAAATTGTGACTTCTTCACTGAAAAGTGAAGCCGGGGCAAAACCTCAGCAATTTTATAAGCTTTATATTAACTTCACTTTGCGCGGTATGTCGTCAAATCTAGTAATCAATTTTTCACCCACTTCCCGACTACTTAGAGATCTGAAACTTTGCATACATGCCTAATCTAGAGCCCAATACATGAATCAATAAATTTTATGGGCGTAGGATAAGGGGCGTGGCACTTTTTTATCAGCTCCAGATTTGTGTATAACTTTAGAACTACACATCACACATCAATGAAACTCGGTAGGAACTTACTACATATCCATATCCTTCTACTGAGAAAATAAGACGGGCGGTGGACAAGTGGGCGTGACACCGCCCATACAAACAAAATAGTTTATATAGAATAGCTTTGGAACTAAAGGTCGTGCAGCATTGAAATTCCATATACAGGCCCCTCTTGGATGCTTCGTCCCACTGGAAAAATTTTATGGGCGTAGGACAGGGGGCGTGGCACTTTTCAAGCAACTACACACTTGGGCTTCAGTTTATAATTATAGATACACCACACATCAATGAAAAACGATAGGAACTTACTTGCCGCGCCCTGCTGGCAAAATAGCAACAACTCACCGCGTCACAAATATGCCACGAATATTAGGGTCGATCACTGCCGTATTATTTGTTAAATTGAGGATATGACATATGACGATAGGAAACACTGTGAATACCCTAAATATTGTGTACTGCTCTGCAAGTTTAAAATTCTTTTTGCGAAAAATTTCAGAGCTCTAAAATTGAATTTATGGAAGACTAAAATGTAGAAAATAAAATTATATAAAAAAAAACTTTTTAAAAATAAGCTTTAATTTATTTAATGTTCTAAAAAGTAGAAAATAAATTGTTTCCAAGTCGCCTTTATCTTACTATTAATAAAAGCTTGTGCGCTCAATATCCATATTCAAAATATCTTTCATTACTAGAATCTATTTGCAAAAAAATTATTTAAATAAAATATTGTGGTAACTGGTTGACAAATATTGAACACATGAGCACCCCAAGCTTTTATTAATAGTAAGATACAGGTGACTTGGAAACAATTTATTTTCTACGTTTTAGTACATTAAATAAATTAAAGCTTATTTTTAAAAAGTTTTTTTTTATATAATTTTATTTACTATTCTTGTTGCACTTAATATAACTTTTTTATGATTTTCCTCGCGACGCACAATGTGACTTTAGGCCAAAAATGGAAAACGGTAGTCCAGTTTTGAGATAAATTTTTCCCTTAATCGACATAAGATATTTGGATTAGCGCTTTCGAAACTAAAGTTGCTTGAATAGAACTTAACCGGCTTGTACCTGTAAAGCAAACTTAATTAATTCAATACTAAATTATTTTAAAAAAGTTTGGAGAACAGGCAAAATATTTGGCAAAATGTCATATATTAAAATCTTCAAAATATTTTTTCTTAAATAACTCATTAGAAATTAGTATTTTCACTCCCATTCAAACATTTTCTTTTGTACGCTGTTTCTTTTTTGCCTATATTTATGGTCAGAATTTCAGGAAATCCGTCAAAGACTAAGCCAATCCTAAGAAATTTATTGATTTATATTTTGATCGAAAAAATATCGTTCAAGGTTTGCGATTTTTAAATGAAATTTGCAATGCTCGAAATTGAAAGTTTATTGGCGTAAAATACATCTTTTTTAAATGACACCAGGATTCAAACTAAATGGTCACTGTCTGCCAGCTTTGCACAGTGTAGATAAACATCCGAGTAATTTGCCTCAAAAGCAGTGATCCACGCTAGCCAATCTTCCAGCACAGTTCCTATTCCATACCGACCAAGCGCCATAACCTTGCTGTCCTCTCACATGCTTGGCGCACCTTAAAGCTTTGGCAATGCTGTCCGTGCGCAAACCATCGCAAACGATATTGCAGCCATTGTGGGAAAATCGGGCAGGATCCTTGCACCAATAGAGATCGTTGATCTGGAATATTCCGTGGTCCCTTGAGCCATCGGTATTGGGTGGACCGATTACGCCTGTTGTATAACTGCTTTCATGCTTAGCAATGCACACCCATGCCGGTATTTCTTCTCGTTCTGCACGCAAACGTTTCAACTCACGTGCTAAGCCGCAAAAGTCAAAAGTTGTACCTTCGGCTGCGGTGGCCAAAATAGCCACAATCCCAATTAATAAAATAGCACTGAACTTCATGGTCTACAGTACTGCTTCTGCCAAGAGTCGTGAAGAAACTACATACCGTATTCGTTTATCAACGTATTTATAGCCTTAAAGTAAGAACATTCTGTCTTGTTCTTATTTCTATATTTTTACAAATGCAGCAAAGTAACGTTATCAGCTTCGGAAGAAATGTATTATTCAGCAGGCATCTTACTTGAACGTTTCATTCCATACAGGTAGCGAAACTATCTACAGATAGTATACAAGCTCATGGCCTCTTTGTCCATATGGTATTGTCGACTGATTATGGCAAGCGCGGCAAATTATCGTCCTTCCAGGAAAGGGACGAAGAAAGTGTGATATTTACACATATGGTTCGCTGACGGTTGATGCACATACAAGCGATAACGAAGAGATTCTCGGTATAGCAGATGCACCCGGCATCTGTTAGCAACATCCTTCTGAGAAAGGATCGGTTTAGCTCGTTTTACAACGCTATTGAAATATCGTTATCGCTTGGTATTTTGTAAATAGCACTAAGGTATACATATGTACTGGAGCCGTATGGCATCATGTACTTAGGTAGCATTTAGGTAGATTAAGATTTGAATATAAATAAAGGCTTCAGAAGACTGAAGGACACTGAGTAGGTGTAGTGCGGAAGCTAATTGATAGAAATGATTGGCATATCCCTGCGGTCACAACGCTCTGCACATGTCGAGGCACTGCACGTGTTGTTGTACCTGTCTCTAAATTATAAATATGCTAAATCATACGGGAGTCAAATTGAAATTGCTTTCGATATGCTTTGTATGTGTATAAACACATTTAAGTGGTAAACCTGTTGACCGCATTAAAAATGCAGTAATCGTTGTCATTTGAGAATTGAAAATTCTTCCCCTTAAATTTAATCTTTATTTATTTATATCTGTTAATAAAAGGATTAATATTGAAAATTCTTACAATTGAAATTACATTAATTATGCGCATTTGTATGCGAGCCTTTGTGGTGCATTATATTACATACATACATGCATATGAAATGGAATCGTTTCCGTTTTACTTTGAGGTAGTTCGTTCATATTACAAGCCCTTAGAGCAAACGCGCACACACTGATTCCCTTCTTCCTCCGCCGTGGCTCTCCCTTGATGTATCTCATTTTACATTTCGCTTCCGGCGTCACACAATCACATTACGTTTGTGTTTTGGTTTTATTTTATTTAAATTTTATATTGCTTCATTTCATTTCGAATCGCACTTCCGCCGCTTGGCGCTTCCGCCCAATTGAAATAAATGTTAGGGCTTTTGTATGTGAGGTTCGAGCATTGAACCGCGCGCGCAATTCAATTATTTTATAGAATACCAGAAAATGTATCGAAATGAAAAGCATTGTTTTAGGTGTTTTAAAGTTGCATTAATTTTCTATTTTCTGTTTAGAAAAAGTTAATTTATTGCATTGTAAAACAATAAAAACGAAATAGAAAGAAGGAAAAGTAGAATATTTGTTGGGTGAAACTTTTCAACAAAAAATGTTGAATACATTTAGGCGCCTTTGTTTTTAGGACGACTGAAATAGAATACTTGAAATTCTTTCGATTTAATGAATAAAATTATATGCTAATTTGTATTAGTAGTAGTGCAGAAATTTCGACAATCACGTTTTATAAAGCCAAATTTGTACATTATGTCATGCTCAAAAGTTGCCTAAGTTTAGGCGCTACAACAATTTGTCTGTTTTCTTTTGCATTAACGAATAATTCTCTCTATTCTTTTATTCTGCTTGCAATAAATAAAATTTGTTAAAAGTCAGCAAAAAATTCATACTTTTGGCCTCGTACATGCTAAACTGCATGCAATTTTAAAATAAATAAAAACATAAAAAAAGTTACATATATGTATGTATGTATGTGTATAAGCGCTCAGTCCTCAACTACGCATGCACATCCACTCATACAAATAGATACATATTTACATACATCTACATACCAACTCAACATGAAACAAACTCCGACTGCAACGACTCCGGACACAAACTGCCAACAGCGCAGTAGCAAGTCACATAAAATCCACAAACTTTTCAACACAAGCACGATAAAAATAGTTCTAGACATATGATATAGCCGAATACTCATACTGATGGTTTTTTTGAACGCTCGACAAATTATAATTTTTACTTTGTTAACTAATGTGAAATAACGTTCTAACATTTTTCTTGGCTTTTTCGAATTCTTTAGAGAACTTAAATAATCTTTACAAATCAGACCACATTTAATTTAATACTTCGATATTTTTTAAAGGAATAGAAAATAATCTTGTGCGTGTTTTACTACAAAGTATTATTGTTAACGCTGTGCTGAATCTAACGTACGACCTTCTTGATTAAATTATAAGCATATAGATTCGCTGTAATCAAAGAAATTTGAGTTTCAAGTGGAATTTAGTGAACAAAATGTGCAAATCAAATGAAATAACAATATACCATAGAAACAATTGTATATTGAATTTTTTAACTTTTTCGTAACACATGAATTGATTTCTGAAACTACGAAAAATATGTAGTACCTATATGCTGACGATTTGCTTGGAATATAGAAGAAAACTTCAAACTTATACAACACTGAAAGGGGACCACTAGCGGAAACAGCATGGCTACGCACCTAAAAGTATGCAAACAAAAGACAGCGCAAAGCGGCGCGTAAAGCATGGAACCACAGCCGCAAGTGATGAACACGGTTGGAAGATAGACAAACAGAGCCGGAACGCTGACGCAGCGATACAAGGGCATGCCATCTCAAATGAAAAATTGCAACAATTTGCGTTGTCAAAACTTGGCGTTGGAATTTCTATTATTATGACTTTGTTGGCTTTGCTGCAAGTGCGATACAACAAGGAAAAATGGCTGCAAGTATTACAAGAAGGTAACTGTCGTATACAAGGCAGCAGTGGAAGCAGCGGGGCGTCTTCGGGCATGTCAAACGGAGCCAAGATTGACGGCAGCAACTGAGCGCTGTCGTCATTTTTACTTGCGCCATTATGTTTAACGCCATTTTATTTTTCTCACAATGCCGAAGATAAAAGGATATAAGGGAGAGTAAAACCGTTTGGACGTGAGATTTTGTCTCACTACGCTGCTTTTATTCAGCTTTATCTAAAGCCTAGACGGAGCCGTCTTTCTCTATGGGCGATCACGAATCGGCAACTATTGCCAGCAGCTCCACACTGATTTCGCGTAGCATCTACATGTAAATTAGGATGAGTTCAAAAGATGAAGATTATATAATAGAATAATGTACGTATCGAACAAACCATTTGCAACTAAAATTTAACATACTCTTGTCAACTAAAGCAAGGAATAGGAAATCTTTTAATCTTGCCTGTTTCTGTTAAAATCGTGCTATCGAATGAAATTGAATTCGTATGTCCTTTATCGGTCTTTAAATACGGCGAATGATTTTCACACTTCTCATAAGAACTACAAATGCGCTTCGTTTTAACTGTAACTCATGCCTACTGAAAATTTATTTTAACATCCACTATTTCTGCAATGATGGAATCCCTAAGTTTCTAAGTTAGTCACCGGCAAGACGATCAAGACACTTCTTCTTCTTGGGTTCTTCTTGATTGGTCACTAGCAACCCGCTGCCGGTTTACGGCCTGACATAGGACTTCTCTAGAAGTACCACTGCTACAGGTGCACCTTCTCCAGTTGGAAATGCCAAGTGAATCCATCGTAGACACGGCCTGCCGCCGCCCAAAACATCTTCTTCACTGGAGCTCCTTCGTCCATATGCACCACTTGACCCAGCCAGTGAAGCCTCTAAATTATACTGATAAAAATCGCGTCCACAAGTGCATAAAAATCGGTTGAACCTAGTAGGTCCCTTCAAGCATCTGCAAACTGCACCAGAACTTACTCAGCTAATTAAGAGCGCTCGCCTCTGACAAAATACAGAGTTGAATAGTTTTCGTAAACATTTTCTTTATTTGTCAATTTTTCTGCTGCTCTTTTAAAAGCATTTTTAATTTTTTTTGTTTTCATTTATAAAGTTTTGCGCTTCTCGTTATGCCTGCGTCTCTGTGTGTATGTGTAAGTACATGCGTGCCATTGCCAGTAATTCACCTTGAGTTGCGGCTCACTCACACACTGTGCATTTTGTTTGTGTGCATGTTTGCAATTTATTTCAATGTTTGAGTACAAATAATTTAACTCAAATTCCTCCTTTCTTTTTACCTCTTGCTACTTTTGTAGTACTTTTACGACAAATTTCTGTGTTTTTGCATATGAAATTGATATTTTAGGCAAATAGTTCGTCTCTACGGCACGCACACACACGCACGCAACACTTTCAGCTGCCACACGCACGCACAGACTCACATTCATTATTGATGCATACCTTTCATGCTTACTTACACCAACAAAAGATGCCAAAACAGAAACTCGCAGTGGCACGTATGTATGTATGTATGTGTGCTACCCCGCCCACACGCTCAAATGAATATTGAATGCCGCACTACGGCACGGCGGGCGATCTTGTATTTCGATTCAAGCGCACATGCAGCGCTGCCAGATCCGAACAATTCTTAAAAATGAACTCTTCAGAGCAAGTATAAAAAAAGTACTACTGCAGTTGGTCGGATTTTTATCAGTCATGGAAAGCAGCAAAGTCCACCAAAACTACCGACCATGAGGAATGCTTTGGTATTTTCGCAAGTAAAAATTCGACACAAAAATGTAGCTTTAAATAACGCATAACATTGCGAAATAATATCTTTCTATCTCAGCAGCTAAAATGTATTCTACAAACTAGCAGAATGTTAAATATACTATTATTAATCATTTCTTTTAAGTATTTTTACTGGGTTGAAGGATATGGAACTAATACCCCTTTTTTCTACGTATGTAGTTAATGTCTTTTTTTACACGGTTTTGTCTGGAACGTATCTACAGTGTAAAAACAGAATTGGGTGTACTACCAAAATGCCAAAGCATAAAAAAGCTCGAACTATTTACCTCTAGAAAATATGCTAGACGACATACCGAAAAAGTTTATAATATCGCGATTCGTTATTAAACTTGCTTTTTAGCTGTCGCAAAATTTCAATTTTGTTTAGATACAAAAATAACTCTACTTCTACAGCATATCATGATTTATTAAAAGAATACATTTCAGATTTAGCATAACACGAAAATGCACACGCAACAACAAAAGCATATACATATACAAAAATCTGGCAACGACGTGGCTCATGTCTTTTAGCGTGTGACCACTTAGCCATGTTAGCTAAATGTATGTGTATGTGTGTGCGAGAGTGTGCACATGTGCTGCTTCATTCAAGACTCTTTATGGACGTCTGTGTGAGTGTGTGTGTGTTTGTATCAACTTTTATGAGTCCCGCTAGTTTCTTGCTTTATTTACAGGCACTGCTCTTTAGTGCGGCATGACATGCCCCCTGCGCCTACATTTCACTCATCCGACTCCTTCGCCGGTCGCACTCTTTTTTCTGCGGCTGAAGTTTCGCAACTTAGCCACTGCGAGTACACGCATATGTCGTCGTCGTCGCCGTCAAGGCAAGGCGTGTCCTTCTGTATATTTTGCTCTTAACTTTATGCTCGTTTACTTTATTTGTTATGCATGTTTGTATGTGTTTATGTGTGCAAGTGCCGTTATGCCTTATACCTTTCGAATATGAGTGTATGTATGTATGTACGGCTTGTATATTTGCGCGTGTAGGCACGCAGGATAATGTCAATAAGGCTGCAGCACTAAAAGCGCAATGCATACATAAACAGCGACATGTCCTTTGTCAGTCCTACTCCATTCTCTTACGACAATGTGGACACTATGGTTATACCCTACAATGTAGACGACCATGGTGCCTTAAAAAGGCGGAATCGTATACAAGGACCCTGTATTCATAAAGTTGACATGTATGACTTTGAGATTCTACTGGCAGTTGTCATTGTGGCAGTTGTCTGTCTGTTTCATATCTTCTTCTTCCTCCACCAGCCGATCGCTCAGTTTCCGATTTTCGTTTTCTCACAAAATTGCTAGCAAAAGAAGCATATTTTTGAAAATATTATCGGATAGTTAGGACGGAGCTACACTGAATCTTAACGGATCATGAATACCAACGGACCAAAGTCAAACTAGACTACATTAGAGTGGAGCCTTCGATATGCAAATTTAATTCGCTTTTGTTTATCCGATTTTCCAATGTATTCCACAGTTGCAAGATTAAATCCTTAAATTCTTTATTAAGATTTTTAAGGTTTCGTCTTTCTAGAGTGACAAGATGAAAAGTGTTCTAAATCAACACTGGTAACAAGAGTTAAAAATCTAACAGGCATATTTTCTTACTAAGAATCTTTCAAGTTTCTAAAAACAGGCTTATTTATCCTGCAATAGATTTTTTTTCTAATTTTCCATCCATACTTTATCACTCAGCGTAGAGTATTAGTCAGTCGGTGACACACAGCTAAAGCGTCACTTACTTGCCACTGCTTTTATCCAGTCAGCTTAGCTCGAAGTGTTTGATATCATTATTGGAAAATATCTTCGCTGCCTTTTGCGCAATTTTGAGAAATGGCAATGCAGCAATTTGGGTACTTTTTTAGATGGAATATGCACATAAAAGAGCAAACATTTCTACCAATTGTTGTAATAATAATTCCGAACAAAATATTACTGAGTAATGTTCATAAAAATTGCAATGGAATGGCGAAAACGAATTGACAGCCAAGTAAGTAAGCATAGATACTTCAGCAAAACTGTAAAAGATCGCAAGCTTTTACATAAACTTATGTATTTTCTGGCATTGTGAATGTTTAATAAGTGGTATATAGAACAGTACTTCGAGAGTTTGATGAAAAGATTGAATACAATTATTAGTAATTAATTTTGAATAAAATATAATTATGTTGGTGGCTTACATTTTTTACGAGCTATAGCAATTATAATGTAATTTTATTTACGATTAAAGCAATCACGGAGAACGGTCACAGGTTAGTTTTTTTAAGACGAAGCAGCCTGAATGTTTGTTTAGTGAAAATGTCACTCCAAAGATACTATTTCCAGAACAAGTTAACATATATTAGCAATACTATAATCAAAGTACAACGGAACTTCTACATATGCATATATGTAGGTACTTTTATTCATTGATGTCCTTTACTGTCGTAAAATTTGTAATAGCAGAGACAAAGAAGATCACAATTTCCAGCTCGTTTCTTTTTATTATATTGTTCAAGATTTCTGACATTCACCGATTTCCTGCTTTCCATTCTTTGCATTTATTTTTCTATGATTATTATTACATTTTTTCAATTCACTTGTTATACCCATCCAAGTTTATTCGCTCAATAAGGGAACAAAATAATCCAGCATGTATAATGCTACATGAACTTAAAATCACAAAATCTTGAACAAAACTTTAAAAGCGATAAACCTCGCCGTCAATTCAAAGCGTGCCAAAAGGAATGACACAAACAACGTGAAAGCCAGAAAGAAGAAGCTAAATGAAATTTATCAAAATAAAGCGAAACGCTCGACCAACCTCAAATGCACTTCTAATGCCACGGAAGCTCGCTCTGTCGTCCTGCAGCTACACAAGCAAGGACTCGTGCGCGTTCCTACTTAGCAGTGATGTATGTGCTTCGTCTGCCGGATCTCCCACACCATTCAGATATCCCAGCAGTCGGTTCTTCATGCAGCTATAGTGTCTGTCTGGCGTGGTTTAAATTGGGGATTAAAGGTGAACGAAATTGCGTAGAAAATGTAATAATAAAAAAATGCGGAAAAGCGGAAAAGTGGAAATGAACTTTCCACAAGCCGGACACTAAAACGCTGCGAACGTTGGCGGTGGCAGTTTGCATGCAAAATTACGCCAAAGTGACAGCAAACTTTTTATTCGACGGAATGTTAGCGCGGGACGTACGGGCAATCGCGCTTTCATAAAATCCCCGCTTGGCTGGAATTGTCTCTGCTGAGCGGGCGTGTGAAAAAGGGCATGAAATTAGTGAGGGCCCAGCCGAGCTAGAAGCTGAGAGAAAAATCTTGAGAGTCTATCAAATCGGCAAAATTTTGCAAATAATTTCTTCATTATATACGAAATAGTTTGATCAGCGAAAATGCCGGAAATTCCTTAGCTCCGACCTGACTTATTGGCAAAATCGAAGTTCCACACTTTTCAAAGACATAGGTTACGTTAATCCAGCTGCCTAAGAAAAAAGGCCACGCATAGACCTTGTTGGGTCCCTAGCGATACCAGTTGCAGCCCCGCTTAGGAGTTCTCAAAGTAATGATCTGTCAGAATTTGGGTGCGTTTCACAAATTTCCAAAGAGGCTTGATACCTAATTCCGAGATCTGTTCGAACCCTGAAAATAACGGCGCTCCTAGACACGTCAGACGAGTTCTAGCGATGTTTTGAAGACATTTTCAATTACGAAGAAGGCACAAAGAAGGCTAGAATTTTTAAAACGCTGACAAAAAGCTTAAAATAATTTTTGATTCCTTGAATCCTTGATGGAAACACCAAGTAGAGAAGGCACTGGCAACGTTTGGAACTCCAAATTAGAGAAGACGCGCGCTTAGCAGGTATCACCCGGAGAAAAGTCCTTTGTCAGTTCGTAACGCGGTAACGGGTTGTTATTGTTTAATTAAGAAGAAGAAGAAGGCTTGCAAAATATAAGCCTAAAAATATGTCACAATTCGCTAAATGCTTTTACTAAAAGGTTGCAGCATTCCCGACTCACATGTCAAGAAAAGGAATCATTGTTTTCAATTGCCTTTTATATGCTCAAACTTAATTTCCTTGTACGAAAGTACATGCTCTCCCCCGACGTGGCTTGTTGGTTACGCCCATGTGCTCTAGTTCAGCGGGTCATTGTTGTGTTCAAGTTTAAAGTGGTGCCACTTGTCAGGCGCCTGCACATAAACAATTCCAACTCAACAAATATGAAATAAACTTCGGCCTGTTCCAATTCATTATAACAAAAACGAAAACAAAAAGAATAAGTGTGCGTATATACAATATATAGTATATACATAGATATACATGCGCACATTTGAGATATTACTTGTTTTTTGTTTTTTGTTTTGCGCCGAGATTTATGCTATAACACGTAAACAAGTTGGTGGAATTGAGGCTGCTTCCTTCCTTCTGGATTTAACTTAAAATTACGCACAAAAATGAGTATTTAAAACTTTGTCAAGTTTGAAGCGGTTGCTGGGGTGGGGGAAGGGGAAGGGGAAGTGGAAAGGGAGCGCTTTTCTGCTTGAACACACAAAACCGAATTCTTGATCTAACTTTTTGCTTAGCTCTCCGACCCCTTTGTCACAGTTGGCCCACATCATTTTTCAACTTGATCGGCATGTGCGTGTCCCTGTCAGCATTCCTTGCGGGCTGGCAGTCGGTTGTTGCTGCTCTCTGCGTGGGTGTGCGGTTTGTGGGCGGGTCGCTATGCTGCTGTGAACGGAGCGCGTCAGAAAGTATCACCATTTAAGCATTGCCCAAAATTAAGCATACAAAATGTGTAAACTTAAGCACTTTTTGATCCTTTTTTGCGCACGCACACACGCACACACACACACTTGTGCATGCATACAAATATGTACATACATATATGCTACTCAATAATGCAAAGCGGTCTTTAGCGTGTATGCATGTATGTGTGTCTTACAACTTTTCCTCGGCATAATTTTTTTCTGTTTTCAATCTGCTTAAAAGTTGCTTCTTGAAAGTCGCAAGGACTTTTTGTGTTGCTGACATGCGTGCGCACACAACACTTTTGTAATCCTTTTGAAATGGTTTGCTATAGTCCTGCCGCTGCTGCTGTTGGTCTGGGTGTTAGGATTGCGCTGAAGGACTGAAGTGAGTGTCATCGCAAAGTCAGTTAAAAGACAATTGAATTAAATCATGCCTTAAAATCTTTTGACACTCCATTAAAATGCTGCACACACACATACACTCACTACTGATATGCATGTGTGTGAGTCTACTGTCACGCGCCAAAGTAAAAAGCATAAAAGCTTTTTTGTAGCTGAGGACTTTTACTCTCCTTGCCTTTATATGCGGAAATATGCCAGTGCAAAAGGATTATAACAGAGTTTTTGTGTACTCGCATGTGAATTTACGTTTGAAAAGTTATTCCGTTGCTTCTTCATTTCGTTTACATTCATTTAATTTGATTTATGAAGAGGACATGTACAGCAGCGGCAGCTCCGAAGAGTGCAGCTTTAATTCTCAGCGAGCTTAAAGCAATGAAAATAATTCACTCATTTAGAGAAATTTACAAATGAGTAGAAATTTTTATCTAGAAATGGCAATATTATTAAACTACAATCAAATCCATCTGATTTTTGCTCAGATCTCTTAAATGAAGTTAGAAAACATGCATACATCTTAAAATAGTACAGTCTCATACTTGTGCAAGCGTACGAGAGAGCTGATAGAGAGAGAGTGCAGAGAGTCGCCTTTTCGTGCCTTCAAGTCACTCAAAAGAAAATGGCCAACATTTTTAATCATATAAAAGTTAGCAATTGATATTTAGCTTCTGCTATTTAAGCATTTGCTTAAGCCAGTAAGCCATTGCTACCAAGAAATGGCCTAATTTTTATTCATCAGGCCCAATGACTTAGAGTCATAAAGAACGTTCGAGTGACTTCTTACGAGTTAAGGTGCAGCATCCTAATAGCTCTCATGCTTGTCGTCGTCTTTTGATTTCTACAAATTAAAGGCAAGGACTTATAATCGTTCCAAAAGACTTGGAGCTTCGAGCTCTTTGCTTAAGATAGAAAAAAGATACATTTAGCTCTTAAGGTAATAGACGATTAATTTATTTTTGCACGAAGTTGAGAATTGTCATGTCTATTTTCAATAATATCGAATTCCTGGATTCGTTGATAGTCATAAGTAACCATACTTTTCTCGATATTGTCAAGCTGGTTGACCTTTTGACATGAGCAGAATTCATTCAAAATATAAGTAAATGCCATTTTTTAAGCACGGAAGTATTCCTGTTACTTCTCCGGCCTTTTAAAAAGGATACAATGTGTATCAAGGCATTGCATGGCAAGTTTGATGACAATCAACTCATTGCCACTGAAAAGGGTTTATTTAAGAGTGGAATATAGTTCATGTCATGACATCAGTTCAGTCTTCTAGCTAGTCAATTGCAGATCTCTGATACATGCATTTAATATCGTTGAAATATGCTCACAAAAATATTTGAAGAAAGCCATTCTGTTTTCGGAGTTAGTTTCTTCAGTTGATAGATTCGGAATTAAGAACATTCGCAAGTCTTACAATTTTTTTATTGCAACCCATCAGTTTCAATGATTGTGAACTTTTTTGATTACAACATATCTCATCTTTATCTTTTGAGAGCATGCGATATGATACGATACGATTTTACGAATTTTTTCAATTTCTCTTTCTGGAATATTGAACTTACAGCTTAAGAAAATTCATCTATCTTTAGAAAATTGACGTTGAAATTTTGAGTCCAAGATAAAGAAGAATATCTTATACTCTTCTTTTTTTCACAAGTTCATCAAAAATTTTTTTCTGTTAGTTACTTTCTTCAAGCAATGCCATTTTCTTTTGCTGTAGAATAAAACTATCCGACATAGACTAGGCTTAAACGTAATCGATAGATTTTTAGAAAATTAGCAAGCACATACCCAACTTTAATTTCTAAGATATAGAAAGACTATGTTAAACTCTTTTACGAGCATGCTGGAACTATCTGCTCCTGCTGGTCTAACTTTTTAATTATCAAAATGATACAAAGCTTTGAGGCTATTTTCCTGCCACAAATTCACTTCATTTTCGAGCAGTAACTGTAAGCGTGTTGCCTTGTGTATGTCATTCAAATTTGCCGGCAATGCACAAATATTGACGCAGCTCATATGAACAGCAGCAATGCATCCAATGTGGCCAACGGCACCTTTGCAGGTAGCGCCAGCAAGCCAGCCGACGATACACGGCATGCTCGTAGAGAGCAGAAGACGAAAGCCGTGTGCTTAGATTTGAGCACGAGCGGGCAGGCGGAAGGACAAACAGACTGCGGGATTGACGCGCATCGCAAACAAAGGACGACATCTAGTCTCATAGCTGCCATTACCGAATTCCAATTACTAACGCAGCTGCACACACACACACAAACACTCAAACTACGAGGGATGACTGAGCAGCGAATTCAACTAACATTGCAACAAAGCAGAGCTGCTTTTAGCTGCGAATGTACCAACAACAAAAATTGTTTGTGTATATGATGGGTTACAAAAAAATTGCACGGCATGTAATAACTTTGGAACGGTTAGCTGCATCTGGCAACTCTTTCCATAGCTTAACAGAAGACAAATCGGCTGATTATTTGTTAAATTTTATTCAGATTTGTGTGTCGTGTTAAAAGTTATTGAAAAGCCATGAGCGAAATTTCGGAAAAAAAATATGTATCTTACAATTTGACTACGACAAAGGGAAGAATGCGTCACAGGCCTGTGAGAAGATTTTTGCTGTTAATGCTGAAATTACTCTATAACAATCAACTGCCAGCAAATGGTTCGCTCGTTATCGTTCTAGAAATTTTGAGTTAGAAGATGCTGCTCGATCTGTTCGGCCAATCACCAAAAAAGTCGATAAAATTATTGACAAGGCTCAAGAAGACCGTTATGTGAGCAGTCGCAACATCACTAAAGAGCTAAAGATCGATAGTTTCAAGACATTTGCATAGAGTTGATTCCAAAAATGGTTCGATTTCGTTTTGTTTTTCAACAGCGAATTGCAGATGGAAATTCGGAATATTAGTATATTATTTGCACTTATGTAGTTTATGAGGCAGCCAAGTTTATATGCATTCACTGTATTGTTCTAACATTGCGCCATCAGATTACAATTGGTTTCGATCTCTTCAACACTCTTTTGTAAGAAAATAATTGGCATCAAAAGAGAACTGCAAAAAGCACCTGCCTCGGTTTTTCATAGATAAAATCCCGGAATTCCATTATAATGGAATAAACGGTTCTAGCCGAAAAACAAGTAAGGAAGTATCAGTCGGGTTTCACCGACAGAGTAATACCCTACACCATGTTCCCAAGTAGGGTGATAATTCACTGAAATTGTGGGTGCATTTGATTTACAACCCACATAGTGGGCGGACCACGCCCATTTTTGGCAGACTACAAGATATACCTAATAGGACTATACATGCCAAATATTGATGCTCTGGCAGGTGTACAACAGATGTTATCGGTATATTTATTTTACTGCCCCCATGGTGGGCGGACCATGCCCATTTTTGGAGAATTAAAAGATATTCTTACCAGGAACGAAGTAACCAAATCTAGACGCTCTGGTGTATATATTATGGAAGTTAAGAGGGTTTTTCGTTTATCGCCTATATAGTGGGCGCACCACGCCCATTTTCTTCTATGGCATCTAAGACCTATATATCAACTTGGGAACCGAATTTCATTCATTTATATTCGTAACTAGTCAATTGGGAGCCATTTTACCGGAAAAAGTTTGCCGCCTATATAGTGGGCGGACCACGCCCATTTTTTCGTATGACATAGATAACCGCCCCCTTAACTTGAATACCAAGTATTATTCTTTTCAATGATTAATTAGACAAATTACAGCAATTTGATCGCAAAAAACCCGAGGTAGAGGGACTTATAGGTCCATTGGGGGCGTATCCATCGACCGATTTGAATAATTTTAACACTTTATCTAACCCGAAGTTCACTGTCACTGTGTACCAAATTTGGTCCAAATCGGGTAACTCCTTCTTTCTTTTTTTTGCGTACACGCAGACAGACAGACAGACGGACGGACAGACGGACAGACGGACAACCGGAAATGAAAAGAGAAAGTGTTTCTGATCATTTCTATATACTTATGTCTATACCTAGGAAGGCTGCTTTAATGCGTTACAATTTTGGCACAAAGTTATTATACCCTATTACCATAGGTGTAGGGTATAATGACAGAAGTTAGTTGAAAAGAATTGGCAATATGTGGATAAAAACTCCGTTGACTTTTTTCAACAATCCAACATGTTATATTTTGGCGTTTGTATAAAAACATGCTCAAAGATATTTTCAAACCTAAAGATTGTATCTGTTTTATTCCAGCTTTTAATTTGGTTTCCGGAGCAGCTCAAGCACTGAAGTTGCTATTTGCGGAAGCTTAACAAAGCAATTGCCTTTCAAATGAGTTCTCTCTGTGCTGCCAGATGCTTTTCCATTGTCCCACCTTGCTCTCGCCAAGGCTCAATAAACTCGTTGAGTATCTCATAAATTGACACGCTGCGCCAATGTAAATTTGCTTTACTAATTAGTAACAACAACAAAAACAAAAACAATGTTCTCGCCTAATTATTTTGCTTTTGATTGCTTTGTCGTTAAGCAAATTTACAACACTTTTGCGTCTTCTTCTTTATTCTGCAGCTGTCGGCCATTTTTATGTTTATTTCTTTTGCAGTGCCTTCAATTTATTGTATTTGCTTGCTTTTTGTGCGGCTATTTTCGCACAAAAAACTTTTGTAATAAACATTGCTCAACCCAACAGCGCCACAGCAAACAACCAACCAATCAACAACAACAACAACAACTAGCAACAACAGCAACAACCGTAGCCGAATACTTTTCCAATTTGTCGCCCCTGCCGCCGGGCATTCTTCTCTTCCCTTTTGCAGTGCTACGAGTATTTGCATTTGTAATAAAAATCGAGAATTGATATTGATGCGTTGCGATTTGATTGCTAAAGTTTTTCATCATTTCCCCACCCAGTTGCCACATTCCGGCGTTTGCTTGGATGCTTGCCTTTCGTTCCCGTCTCTTTTCCGCGCACACCAAAGTGCCGAGAATTTATAGCGAAGCGGAATGCGGATGCGACCGAAACAAATTAAAATTTACTTTCACGCTTGGAAGTGGTCCCAGCATTCCGTCAGTCTGTTCTGCACCTCCCGCGCCCTCGAATGATGGGACCAAACACATTGCAAGCTCTCTGCTAGCCGCTCAACTGCACTGGCTCTGCTCTTCCGAGCGTTTGTCAACATGTTTGCAACTGCGACAGCAAACAGACGCCAACACGCCACGCCAACAGCTCAGTGCATTCTTATTAGTTCAAATGATTTCCGCATCCGGCTGAATGCCACGAGCAGCTCTGCCTCTGACGCCGCAAAGCATTTCATAATGCTGTTACACCGCAATAGCTCTCTTGCGGCTACTTCGGTTGTCAACGACTTCCGCTCACAAGGCACACGCACGCCTCACATCGCTTCCGCCGCCCACCGCTCATCGAATTGGTAAAATTTTGTGCTTTTTTCAAGCAGCTGACACTCAAGAGCGTCTCTAATATAATGAGCAAGGCGACTGAGTAAGTCCACTGATTACAAGCCTCCAAATGGATGTTCACTAGCAAATCAAAAGATACGCGCTAATGGTCTGTCAATCATTAGCATTATTCTTCAAAGACAGCATGTTGCTCATTTAGTAATTATGAAAACGCTTCTTCTAAGGATTGTAATTAATTTAAGAACATTAAATATTTGCATTTTCGGTAATTTCAATTACTTAATTGTTTAATTTGCACCAAGCGAAACTTCATTATGCAAATGTCTTCCGATTTCAAACTTTCTACAGCATCATTTCAGCTAATTAAAATAAGCTTTTACCTGGCAGCCTTTCGTCATTGACAACTGACAATATGACAGTTTGGGAGCATTAGACAGTATCAAAAAAAGCTGAACGCTTGTTGATTGATTCTGAACACTCAGCTTAAAAAAGTTATAGTCAGGCGCAACAAATATTTGGCTGAAGACCCTAGATAAGATTATAATAGCTCTCTAATAGCGTTCCAGTCTCCTAGTCACCGCGAATTATGTGCTATGGCAGTTCTCCATGTAATAAACAGATCTGCATTCAAAAGATATGAAGCAATTTGCTTCGCGAATCTGTTCGCAAAATCTTGCGTTTGAAGATACCTACATATGTAGATGTATATTATAAAAAGCAGTCAAGTGCGAGTCGGGCTCGCTCACAGAGGGTTCCGTGCCAGAAATACCCCTTATAGCGTTCGAATTTAGTTCCTTTTTGCCCGTCTGTCCTTTGCGTGTTTTCTGTTGAACAGCAGCGCTTCCCCTTGCCCGTCCGGTTAATGTATGTAGGTCCCGTTAATTTGTTCACAAAATATAACAAGCACACACAAGTTAATGCGAGAAAGCTAGGCCTAAGCCCACACGGGCTGTTGTGCCAGTCAATTAATTAATTAATTAACGTCGCAAAACGAGGCTTTACTGTATTTAGTTGCTTGGCAATTTGAGGCAAGGATTTCACATAGCACAAAAAGTAGCAAGCAAATTTGCCACTAATTTAATTGTTCTCTTAATAACAATTAATTTTAATATATATTTCTCTAATTGCTTAAGGCGTTTTTCACTGAAAATGTGTTCATTTTTAATCAAGTTTCTAATTAAAATCATCAATCGCTCTTAATTGTGTGCTTGCCTTATCAAAATTGATTATCAATTGCCTGCAGACAATAGCAACATAGAAACTTTTATATAATACATCTTAATTTTGTTAGTTGCGCTGTCAAGCTGAAAAAAGAAAGCAAATACAAAAACAATGGAAAAGAAGACAAGACAAGTAGCAACTTCCTTGCCGATTTCCTTGAACAGCCTGAAGATGAAAGAAGTAGCAACCGAGCCACTATTGCCAATTAATATAGCTTATATTTACAACTGGGCGCCGCAGGATTGCATGCACGAGTATTTGCCAGCCGCAGACTACGCTTACATTATCAAATATTAGTCGAGTCTGCCGGCGGCGGCCACTTCGAGTGCGTGCCAAATTGCACCTTGGCAACTACTCAAATATTAGCTCAGCACGCCATTTTGCATAATTTACCGAACAAGCGCGGCGGGCGGCAACTCTGGCGGGCAAATTTCGCAGAGCAAGCGAACGCAGTGCAGGAAGCGCCCAGTTGATATGGCTGGCTCCTTTAATGGCGGCAGCCATATTCGCAGCCATTTTATCATCAAATTTATGTATTCAGCTTACGTAGACACGGAATTTTAATAAGGCCACGACTGCAAAAAGCATGGGAAAACGGGCTGAGCGTAAGATAAATCGAAACTGAGCGTCGAAGAATTCCACGGATTAGACTGAAGGTGGCGTAATTTGCCAGCGCATCGTTAAATCGTTTGCTGTTTCCTGCTTGGGAAGCATGTGAAATATGCGCCAACCCCCTTCGCCCCTTCGCCCCTTCTCCCCTCGCGTGCATTGCTTGGCATATGGGAATTTTCAACGTATAGTTTAAACACACACATACGTAAGTGAAGGCATTGCAAGTATCTCGTATCTCATATCTCGTAGCTAGTGCAAATATGTGCGTGCAGCCTGCAGCGCTCGCTGTTATTATCTTTACGTGAGTCAACAAATTACTGCAGCTGCGCCGCTGACAAGTACAAATTCTGCTGCATGCACGAAATAATTTCCACGTATGCGTGTTTGTGTGTGTGTGTGTGTGTGTGTGTGTGTGTGTGTGAACATAATATTTACGAGCGAAATTTCTTAGGTTTTAATAACTTAAGATTTTGTGGCGCAGCGAGCAGGTAGCTCGGAGAGACGACGCAACTCTCAACTCGAAATAATTAACAAGCATATTTTCAAGGAAAATTATTTAAATTTATGCAACGCAAATCCTAAATTGCATATATTTAAGTTGTAGAAAAAAAAATCCATTACATTCGCATGCAATTGAAGGCTTTATTTAGCATAGTTAGATGAAGGTCCTTCTCGACCATCTATGTACATAGTCAGAAAATTGACGGTGGGACTCGATGATTTTCATGATTTTAGCTACATTTTTGACAATTGACCTTCCAGAGCATGGTTCATCTTCGACAAATATAACAGAACGGAATCGCCGTAACCAAAATTGCTAGTTCACATTTTTCAAATTCAGAAAAAAACTGTAAAAAATTGCGTATTTTCTTCTTGCTGGTGTCCATTCAGAGACAATTTCCACCCATTCCATTCCAAAGACTGATCCATCTTAGACGCGCGCTCGAGCAAAACTAAGTCAAGCAATAAGAAAAACTGCCTGCGAAGTTTTTTCAGTACGAAATCTTATTCTTTTATCGCCGATTGCACTCATACAATGAGAGATGCAGATTACTTAAGCCATCTATTTCCATCTTTATTTTCTATCTATAGGAAAAATTATGGATTTCCCTTTCCTATGCATTATATTTCATGATCATAGGCCGATAACCTCTGCAGTTAGTGCCTTTTTTATATAATTATGTTAGAATTAATTCTAATGTTATTAAATCAAAAAATAGAAATAAAAAATAAATTTCATGATAAGTGTTAAATAAAGATCGGAATGAAGAATGAAGTGCAAGTTTCATTTTAAGCTTCTTAACATCATCTTTCCAGACTCTTTTCTGGCAATGCATTTTTCTCTTTCAAAACACGATTCGCTTATGGCTTCGCACGCCCTCTGGTAGCCAGCACTCGCAACATTGGCGCTTTCATTTAATGGCAGAGATTTACATGTCAGGCCATTACTTTTATGATTTATGCTAAAAGTTGACAGCAGAATTGACTAATGCCAGCGACTTAAGGACAACTCAATTTATGAAGTCGAGCAGCCAAATATTAGCGTCAGCTTTAATGCTCATTAATGGCGCTAATGGCCGAGGCGAACGAGCGACACGTTTCCGCTTCCGCTGATGCTTCCTGCCGTTAGCATGCCACAACAACAGTGCACTGATGGACCAATGGGCGAAGGTGCGCAGCGACTGATGGAAAACTGCTGGCAGGATAAGCTACATAATGTAGAGAGGCCAGAGTGGCCAGTGAGAAAATACGAGGCAAGCGAAAGAGCAGTGTCTGCAATGGCAAAATACCTGTACAGGCCACAGCGCATTTCCGCTGGCCAACAGCCACTAGCCGCACCCCCTTCCGCTTGCAAGTTGCGCTCTACACATTGATCGGATTAACCTTTCCGTGTTGTGTTGTGAGCAAAAAGGTAATTTGTTGCCAGTTAGGCAACAACATGGCGGCCACTCATAGTTGCAGCAATGCAGCAGCATTTTCCTAACGCATGACAGGCTTGGGATGGCAACCTTGTCCGCTGGGAGCGAACGAACGAACGAACTGACGAAAATATGCGCTAATGACTGAAATTCCTGTTAAGCGGATTGTTTTGTAGCGGTGCGAGTGAGAGGCGAGTGGGGGAGTGTGCTCCTGCTCTTGTTCGCTTACAAAGTGGCATTTCGCTGAGATTCCTTTCGAAGAAGATCCTGCTGATGAGGAGTAGCTCAGGGGCAGCAAATACTTTGCATGGCATTAAAACTGGTAGTAAAAATTAAAATAGGTAGTAGTAGCTGCCAACTTTTTCTACTACTATGTTGTTGCCTCATGCATGATTTGCCAGCGTCGAGAACTCCAAGCTGGCAGCAGTTTCCAGGTAAGCAAAATTTAGCAGCAAATCTTGCTTCCAACTTGACATGTTCCCGCTGGCAGCTAACGTGCTTGCATGCGCGCATATGGCATGTGCAACATTGTTTGTGGCATGTAGTGAAAATGTGGGCAAGGCTGTTGACGTGGCTAAGTTTAATATGAGCAACAATGTCTGCAAATGAGCCACTTTGTGTGCACACAAGCGTAAAATGCTTCTGGCTTCCAAAGAGCGAGGCTGTTGAATGATGGCCTGAAGAGACTGTTAATTATTTCATGAAATATGGAAAAATGTAGAAGCGGGGCAGAGAGCATAAAGAAAGTTACACCAAATTGCCAGTTGATTACACAGGCCAACAAATTGTCAAACTTGAAAGCAGATTTTTTTTTGTAAGGTTTTTCCGAACTCAAGCTCAGAGCTGCTCCATTAGTTAAGCTTTTTGAAGCAGTTCGAAGATAAAAGTTGAAATATCGTAGTATTTCGCTGTATTTGAGATTCTCTTCCATCGTGCTCGGGATTTTTCTTCTGAAAAATCGTAACGAAATCTATTTCCCTTTTTCTTCTCTTTCCCTTAAAACAATTTTTAAAATATTTCATCTTCTGGAAATTGTTGGCTAAAAATTATGAGTTAATCATTTGAGTGTTTTTTTAAGGGGAGTCAAAAGCGATCGAAAGCATAAGCCAATGCAGGAACATCTCCTCAATCGTACGGGTGGATCCATTTGAGTTCATGGTGCTCCTTTGTGACTCTGGGTGCGTCTGAGAGCCTGTTTCTGGTGCCAGCGGCGTTTGAAAGTTTTTAAAGGGTACTACAATTAGTAGTTTCATTTGTCATTTCTTAATTCAAAGCGTCAAGAAAAGAATCTCTAGTTCTAGTTCTTGGGCGTGCGCAAAAACAGGCGGCAGAAGGAAATTGCGCTTCCTAGAACTCCAAATTGAATATATTATTAAGAAATATAAATGCATACTCTTAAAATGTAGTCTTTTTATAAGCAACACCACAAATACGACTATGGAAAATCGCATGCATATTTTCCATTACGACAATTGTTTCTATGATGACACAATTTTCCTTCTGACGAAAAAATTTTGGCACAAAAAGGCTTTAATTTGAAATATTTGAAACATTTAAAAACTTTTCGCAAAAGTTGACAACCATTTTTGGGAATTTCGTCAACACTTTAAAAGTGTCATCTTAAAAGAATCTTGAAATTGCCTTCTATAAAAACCTCAATTAAATTTGCTGTTTTCATTTTAGTTGCAATATTTTCTGTCAAACTTATTCCTAGAAAATAGTTAAAATTTGTGTATAAAAAATTAGTAGAAATTTCCATTTCCAAAATTAACCATAGAAAAGAAATCAAGGTTTATATATTCCGAAAGAACTGAAAAATTTTAAACTGCCTTTTTACGTTATTTGAGCGTTCACGAAGTTCTGTAAAATCTGCTCTACCCTTTTAGAAAATGTATATAAAATGTAACTTAGTTTTCAGTTTTGATGTATATTTTCAAAAAGATTTTTAGAAAACCTGTGGAAATGGAAAAATCAATCCCACATAATTTTTAGAAAATCAGTGGAAATGGAAGAAAGTTACATAAAAAGTAGCTCAGTGTGAATGTGATTAGCGCCGCTCTCTACTTACATAAAATATTTCGTTCGCGAAAATGCATTGCAAATTCAGCTTAGCTTGTCGACGCCTTGCAAAAATTCCACTGTACTAGTATATTTTAAAAGTCAGAAGTCATCTGCTTCTTGAGTTGAAAGAACTCTTGTGGAATCAGTTTGTTTACAGGAAGTGTAAGCAAATTGAAATGGAATTATATCTTGCAGAGCTTTTATCGACGGATATTGGCATGTGAACAGAATAAACAGGCTAGGAGCAGCAAAGGAGTTGCTGGTAATTTTTATTTAGCTCAAAACTCCGCAATTGAGTCATGCATTCCAAAGCATAACTTTGCATTAAAATAGAGAATTTGTCAAATTGAGAGATAGGCGTGTGTGCCTGGCTGCATGCCAACTGTGCCTGCCACATACGAGCACACAAACACATATGCACATATTTACATGCACAATCAAATGGACTGATGCAGTCAAAATTTGTATGCTCCGCGTTGCCAAAATGTCGAAATTCATTCCATGCAAATACGTAAGATTATGGACTATGAAGAAAGCCACAAAAGATTGCATATCTATTTTTTGACCCAGTTATGTGTGCGAGAATTCGATTTTATGGCTTTCATACAAAATCACTTTTGGAAATATAATTGAAACAATAAGTCAACATCACTTAGGAAAAAACACTAAACAAAACTGTCTTTTATGCAAATTTCAACTAAATTTAATTATATTTTATTACAATTAGCATAGTATATTACATTGTAACGTTTTAAAGGAGTGATTCTACTTAGTGTAAATTATTGATTTCTTTGTTGATTTCCAATAAATATTTTTGATATCAAACAGACGATTTAAAAAGGTTTGGGCAGAATACAGGATGATGCTTGATTACAAAGGCTAGGTTGGGTTAATCTGGCCGCCTAAGAAGGGCCACGCATAGACCCTGTTGGGTCCTTAGCGATACCAGATAGGGTTCCGTCTTAGGAGTTCTCAAAGTAGTGATCTGTCAGAATTCGGGTGCGTTTCTCAAATTTCCAAATAGCTGGATTACAAAAAAATATGAAATTTTATTAAGATTAAAATCTATTTTGCATTGAATTTGTTTTGCGAATATTCCATAACTATCAGTCGCCAATTAATAATTCATCATTCAATGTGCTGTCAGTCAGCCAATGTGCTTGCAGCTGAGCAAGTCGGAGCCAATTTAAAGCGATTCAATTATTCATCATACGCATTTCATTTGCATTAAGGCCTCAAACAAATTTATTGTTGCAACAGCAGAAGCGTGTGTGGCACACATACACACACGGATACAAATAGCTGCATAATTGACACTGGGGTTGATGATGAGCCAAATTGTTGCTGTCAAATGCAGCCAATGTGTTGCGGCAACAACCTGTGGCAGCTACATCGAAACCGCCAAGCAGTGGCTTGGTTCACTTAAAATTATTTGCCCTAGGCTGTGTATGAATGTGTATGTGTGTATGACGAGCGGGCGACTCAAAATTGCCATTATTTGTGCTGAAAGCAAAAATATGTTAAAATGAATTTAATTAATTAAATTCATGTAAAAAGTGTAGCGCGCCCATTTTTGATTAATTCGCCAACCACACTCTTTCCTGTATTGAAAACATGTGCACACAACAACAAAAAACACACATATACATACATATATGTATGCATAAAACGGAGTAAAAAAGTAGAGTGGACTTGCAAAATTTTCATTACGATTACTTTCATTGTCCTTGTAATACCAAAGCAGTAAATTGCCTTGCACTTCCTATGCTAATTTCCAAATGAAGTAGATAACTTTTTTTATTTTTCTATCATTTATTTTTCACTAATTACTTAGAACTACTTTTTCAGACTAAACTAAGTTGCTTCAGATTACTTTAGATTCCGTTCTTAGAAACGTAAGTAATCATATCCAAAGAAACTAATATAAAACCAATGATTAGAGAAATATTAATTACACAGTTAATGATTACAAAAGTAATGACCGCAAATGTAATTACTTTAAAAGTCATGAAGAAAGCCATTGAAATACTTTAAAGAAAATAAACGCAGAAGTAATTATAAAGAGAGCAGTAATGACAAGAAAATTTATGACCACATTTGTAATGAAGAAAGGAATGACCACAAAAACATTATTTCTTATTATGATCACATGAGTAATCACTAAAAAAATTATAAAAATCCCAAAGCTATGAATTTAAAAGTACTGGAACCAGTATTACCAGAACCAGTATTAACAGAAATAATGATAGTATGAATAATCACTACAAAAGTAATGACCACAAAAGTAATGTTAATTTAAATGTAATGCTGCAAGAATTTATTGCAAACATAATGATTACATAAGTAATTAACATAAAGGAAATGATTACAGAAGTAATGATTACAAAAGTTGTGGTAATGATAGTATGAATAATCACTACAAAAGTAATGACCACAAAAGTTATGTTATTTTAAATGTAATGCTGCAAGAATTTATTGCAAACATGATGATTACAAAAGTAATTAACATAAAGGAAATGATTACAGAAGTAATGATTATAAAGCTTATGGTATAAAAAGCAACAATTAATTTACATCTCTTACAAGCACAACAATATTTACAACAACAACAAATGCAACCACAATTTTATTAAATTTGCTGCGAAATTTCTCACATCAGCTGATGAAATTTGTTTTGTAAACTAATTAAAATACCTTTGTTGCTTTTACAACAACGACAAAGAAAACAAATTAAATTAATTAGCATTCGTGCGTTAAAATAAACCCAATTCGGGCACACACACACACACGCATAAAGGAACGTGGAATGCTCGCTCGCGCTTGAAACATTTCATTACACTTTTGCCTCTTCAAATTGCAATTAAAGTGTAACTCTTTGCATGGCTAAAACCCAAATATTTTTGCTTGTGTGCACGTAAAACTAACACACACATTCACTCTCAAGCACCAAGCCAAAATGTGCATGTGTAGTAATTGCAAGAGTATGCGGCTCCGTAGTACACAGAAGGCTCAACAGAGCCTTCCGCTCTTTCATTACCCGCGCAGATATGCAATTAACACATACAATAACACGCACAAGTCTGTGTGCACTGTGAGTGCAAGCATGCATACCTGTACGTCTGTATGTATGTGTGCGTATGCGTTTACTCACATTACAGCGCTATTGTCTGGACGTTCTTCGCTGGCGAGCGCTGTTCTTCTTTGAAAAGCCATCTAGTTTTACAGCTACGCAAGCATAGTTACCCCTTCACGCATACACACACATATACACACATAGAGGTGTTTTTGATATTTGACTCTAAATTGTAATTCGTTATATTGCGAGCACATACCTACACACTCAAGCAAAACTTTTTACAGCGGTCACTCCTGCCTTCGCTCGCTTGTACACTTCGAATATTAACAACCCGATGATTGCGTCCTTTCTTTTAGAAGCTGAACTACTTTCTACGTCTTGTTTCATATGCTGCCATACAAATTATTTAATTTTAGATTCTTTATAAGAGCCTGAACATATTCAGATGACTATTTCCCTTCTCTTAATTCATATATTCTTCATTACTATTTTTTTCCACACACCAAAAATTTTTTCTTTGTGCAATTCGGGTTTGAATCAGTTTAGTTCGCGTTTATTTAATATGTACTCTTTTGTCAAAAATTTTTAAAAAATTTCAAAAGACTAGAGTAGACTAGTTAGACTTTGAGCAATTGCGTCATTCAATGATCCTCAAGAGTCACTTCATGCACTTGATACTCTCATTAAAATTTATAAATTTAAATTTTTCACTAAAATCTGAGCATTTTATTTTACACAAAGAGCATTCTTTGTTTGCTCTATCTAATGCTAATGGTCTAACAATATCTTTTAATAAAAACTAAGCATAATCCTTAATAAAATGTTCGCAACAAATCAACAGGCTAAAAGCATTTATTGATTTTGAATAAAAATGCAATGCGCTTCTTTTGCAGTTTCTCTCATTTTAAAATATGCAAATCAAAGCAATCCAATTAGTAATGCACAATTTAATTCGAATTTCTGCAAAATATTTCAAAAAGTTTTACAATCCGCCTAAACATTTATAACTCGCTTCTAAATTTTGTTGCTGGCCATAGGGCATTAATTTGTCAGTGAGACCAGACTGAAGTCATTTGATTTTTCTTCTATTTACTTTACAATTTGTCCGTCTTTTCCCACTAGCTTACTCACTTTAAAGGTTCCATGATTGATGTGAATTGCCGCACAAGCAAAGGCAGCTCTGCTTGACAGCTCCCGCTGGCATCCCACCGCTCCCCCGCTTGACGCCGCTGATTGTGTGCTGTGGTGGTCAGCAAATGTTGGCGCGTGATTTCTTTGCTTTGCGCCGGCTAACTTTATGAGCTTTTAATTTGCAGTGAATTGTCTGGGCACGCTTACGCTGCTTCCCCTTATGTCGCCAGCTCTCTTTCCACCTCTCCTGCGCAATCAGCGCTCCTGTTGCCGCCTTAATTTTACGTCTCATCTTGGCTCTAAACGCGTCATTCTCACACTTTAATGCGGCTTAAATGTTCTTAAACGCTGTTGCCAAGGCGAAGCAGAGCGCAAGATGAAGTAGCGGAAAAGCTGTTCGCTGCAAACAGACCCGTAGGTATACATACATACATATACACCTACACACATATCCATATGTACATTTGCAAATACATAAATGCCAGCTTGCAGCTCGGCATGTCGTAATTTGACACGTTTTTTATTAGACCTTGTTTACCTTTAAAGGGATTTGTCAGATTTAGTTGAATTTGATTTAGTGCTACTTTTGCCAGCGCGTGTGCCAGTGTGTGTGTATATGTGTATGGGATTATGTAGCATTATTCGCATGTGCTCAAACATTTCAATAGTTAAATCAACTGAAAATATTAACAAAAGTTTCAAAGCATGACAAAGCTGGTTGGAATTCGCGTACCGCATGACTTTTAAAAGTAATAATTGAATTATTTACTTTGAAATTAAGATGCCGAAAACTCAATGCTGATAATGTAGTAGTCCTGAAATATGCTTGTATTTGTGCACATTTTCATTGGACTCGTTTTAAATACGTTTTTAGTGCTATCTAGCAAAACTGCTTAATTTTTTAAAGGCCTTATTTTCTTGGCCGTTTTTGCAACTATAATAATTATTGTTTTTGATTCTTCAAAAGATAATGTTATTAAGCGCTCAATTGTTAAGTTGTATCTCTGTGATTTTTGAAACTTATTTCAATATCTTTTAAGATGCGTTAGTAGAATCCGAGATTATATTGTCAAGTCGTCTTTAATTAACAAAATTTAAAACTTCCCAACAGGTGCAAAATAAAGTCAAGATTTCGATCAAATTGTTAAAATACAACTGAAAGTTTTGAAATAAGTTAGGTAGAATTAAATGTGTTTGAGAAGTTCATAACTGCTCTTTTAAATGTGCACTGAAATGTTCATAAACACGTTATATGGTAATTTTGAACAGAAGTTCCTAAACTGCCTTGAACGAGTATTTTTTTAACTTAAATAATTTTTCTATACGAAATCTCCGCATGACAGCCACTTTCAGCGATCAGACTGTGGAACACGCTAACGTCTACTATGAAAAATGTGTCAAACTATAGAACCTTTAAGCATCTAATTTTCAAATACTTTTCATTACTATGAATTTCATCTCTTATTTATCTCTCCTCTCTCGCTATTCTATTCCTTCCCCTTCTTCTATATCTAATAAGTCTCTTTCATTCTCTTTCTTCTGTCCATATCATTCGAGTTGTTATATATTTTATTTTGGGCACTAAAAAAATGTTATAACTCTTATTTGCCAACATTATAAATCTAATAAATTGAAATTGAAAATATATTGAAACTAAACAAGAAATCTTAAACTTGCACTTATACTCCTAAAATAAATCATGCCATATCACTTTTATTTATCTTGTTCCATTTTCATAAGCTGTGTACAAACTATTTCAAAATCTGCCGCATAGATTTTTATCAAAAGTTAAAGATCTGTTATAAAAGCGACGCTATTTTTTAAAAGCCTACCATATACCTTTTTTATTATGATTAAACTAAGAAAAATTGATGTTCTTAACACTTTTAACATCATATAAAATTTCATATATTGAAAAACCGCAGTTTTAAGTCTCTGAGCATTAACTTTTGGCATGATTTGATGTGACACTGTGTCGCCTGGCATCCCACATCAAAGAGGCAATATTGCGAGATAACTTTATGAAAGTCAGCAAATATCAATTGCCTGCACACCTTCACCGGCTTACATTTACTCATCTCTACTCGTGCAGATGCCACAAAGGATTATTCTAGAATCAGCTTAAAATAAGTCGTAAGCTGGCTGCTCTGCAAACGCAAGCACTGATGCGTTCAATATATGTACATATGTATACACATCAATTTTTCATGACAACAAATCCGACAATTTATTTTATAAAATTTTACAATTTTTCAGCTGTTGCTCGTTTCTATTTTTTGTTCAAAAAGTATGCAAAGTAAAAAATTTCGCGTGCTTGTATTAAGAATGTATGAGTAGCATTTGCGTGTGAGTGAAAAAGCGTAAATTGCGCATCTCTCTAACACACACACGCATACACACACAAGCAAGCAGGTAACCCAGTTAACCGAAATTGCAGCTCAAAAATGACCCGAAGTAAGAGTTTTAATGGTAAAGTAGCTTCTTTACGGTAACGATTGTTAAGTACCTCCAAAATGGCGTGCGATTCGGGCAGGAGCCTCACGAACCCGATTGGAGCTTCCTCGTCGGTTCAATGTCGTGCGATAAAGGTAATAGGAAGCGATAGGGTCAGCAGCTCTTCGATTCCTTAAAGCACCGCCGGATCGTGGAATGTTTAACCCATTTCTATCTTCACTTTAATGGTAGGCGCTCAGCTGAGATAACAGTTCTGGGCCAGCTGCCCGGGTTTTTTCTCGCAACCCGCGCATGGCGAGCTGGGTTCATCGATTCGACGTTTCGACGAAACTCGAACACACTACACATTACAGAGGAAGTTCGTTCTTCGCTCATATATCCCACTTGTGAAGAAGTCTTTCAGCGAACGTCACAATATTCGTGGATTTAAGGATTCATATGTACCCATCTACTAACCTATAATCCTTTCAAAACAAACAAATGCTTTGCATGTATTCCTATACATCCCCTGATGGTTGGCTTACCTTTAAAAAAAGAAAAAAAGAGCACTGTATTATGATTGATTTGGGAGTAGTTTAGCAGTCGATATTATTGGAAACTATTTTTGTTGCTTTTTTTTACATTTGAAATAGCAATAGCATTTTTCAAAGTATATAGTTTTATTTCATTTTGTAAGGAACTGACAGTTCTCAGTAGTTGAGTAACGAGAGTCCTGCCTTCCTTATGATGACAATATGCAAGCCTAGTGATGTTTCAGCTTTCAGCCATTTTATACTTCCCTTGCTATTCTTTCCTTTCCGCTTGTTGTGTCAAATAATACTTTCTGTAAAGTTTAACTCGTTCGTATTTTGGCTTGCTGGTAGCCCATGAGAAAAGAGCAAAAATGGCCATTCACATGCCACGCACATACCTACACACAGCTTCATGCAATTGCATATATCATGTGGGCCTTGTTTTCAACTGTGTGTATGTGTACCAACAGAAAATATTTTCTGAAATACTTTGCTACAAAAAATATAAATTCCTGCACTTTGCATGAAAATTTGCACCGTGCAGCTGCAAAAACAAGCTCTTATCTCCAAGAGGAGCGAAAAAATTTGCAAGGGTATTGAATATTTGCAGCCGCTGGCAAACATTTTCCACATGCACTTTAATTTCATCATTCGAATCTGCCACAACGATGCAATGTGATGTGATGCAGTTTGGAGTGGTACAGTTCGGAAGGCGAGGCTATGGCACATCCGTTGTCAGACTGCGGCGGCAGCGACTGAAAAGGCGGAAAAGGCAGCAGTGCCATTTGCTGCGGCCGGCAACTGTTGCAATTGCAATTGGCATTGACATTGCAGATTTATGAACATCATACACATACAAATGCAGCACGTCTGCTAGCTAAATAAATTGACTTACCTTTATCTATCAGAGTTTGTACGATTGTGTGTATATACAAATATTTTGAAAAAAATGTTATTCAATTGATTGCATGAAATTGTTGCCTTTCCTTTGAATTTCATTCAAGACAGTTAAAATGCCGACTGCCAAGCGCCATTACATTTTTCACACACACACAGATATGCATTGAAAAGTTTTTTCCCCCTGAATGCTAGTTACATTCATATAAAAGCATCCTTTGCATGCACACACACACACACACACAAATTAAATACATATGTACTCAATTGAAAACTACAGTAATTGATTAAAGGAAATGTTTTTACTTTGCAAACGAGCCAAAAGTATGTTTGGTGTGGTTGTGTGTGTTTGCATGAGTAAAGATGAGACTAAGAGAACACACATACACAGCAAAGTTATATTGAAATTAGATGGATTGAAAGACCGCTCTTGAAAAGCGCACTTGAAAAGAACTTTAAAGCCGATGAACTGTGGAAATGCAGTGCCTCCTTCTTTTGGCTACGTTTGAAGCTTCCGAAGTACGTAGCAATTTCTTGCAATGAACAAAAGTAGAAGACGGGAAAAAACTGTATTTTTCGAAAACTGTTTCTAAAGAAACTAAAAGAGCTATCAAGGAAGCACTACTTTGAAGCACATTTTTTTTTACCAGAAAAAACGCGCTGTGGCGTAAGGAGCAGCCGTCCCAGCAGATGGCATACGCAATAATTTGATTGACGAGAAAAAGAAGGTAGTTTAAACAAATTTTGCAACATGTTAACTTTAGGTATCTGTATCTTAGCAACAATTCGATAAAATTTTAACGAATTTGGTTGCATCAAAATTTTTTGGGTGGTACCTACACATGGTAAAAGTTTATCCTTATTAGACAAAGATGAACTATTTCCTATTGAGAAAGATGAACCACGTCATACGTATGTATATATGTGTGTATATGTAGAGAAGTACATAGTTAAGATATCATACTAACGGCCATAAACACAGCACTTGGCTGTGTTCCACAGAGAGAATGGAAATAGAGCGATAATTGTGGATTTCAATGTACATATATTTACATACCTATATAATGAGTATGTATTAAGTTTACAAATCTAATGAAGAAATGGAAAATGTGACGAGTTTCAAATGGATGGAAAAATTCACTTTACAATCTTAGTAAAAAATGGAAAATAGAGTAAATTACAATTTGTTGAAATGATTCAAATTTCGCACAGTAATTTGATATAAGGAATTAGCACGATGGAAATGTAATGTAAATGGATGGAATTTGAATTGAGTATGCGAAGTGCATCGTTTAATAGGTTGATATTGCCATATTTTTAATTCAGATAATAGAGAAAATATAGAGAACTGCATTTTTTAAGCATTTTATAGGTAGGTAGGTTGGTTAAGTGGTCGTCTCAAGCACATCACTAAGGCCAAAAGGCCCATTGTGCTACCACATGGGGTTTTCATGTATGGGAGCCACTTTGTGGCTCTGGTATATTTGTCGATATGTTCTGGTGACGTTTTTTCCAAGTCTGCTAGACAGCTCGCATTTTATAAGTTTAATAAAAATTATTATACGATCGAAAATGGAAAAGAGAAAAAGCTCACGAACGCGCCAAACCTCGCCACTATTCGATCAGTGCTCTTTTTGCACTGCGCGTTAACCGTAGGTGTAGCATGTTTTATCTCCTTTGCTAAAAAATCTTTTAAATTTCTTTCAAATTTATTTTGTGATTCATATTGACAACAAATGAAAAACTAGAACAAATGTCAGATCTATTACGGTTTTTCCTTAGTTAACCAGCACCTAGTGAAATCGAAAATTCTGAACGACCAGGTAAACTTCTATCGGGCGCTTAGTTATTCGCTGGTTATGAGTAAAACTAACCAGACATTAAGAAAACGACTCTAAGTAAAAGTGTACTTATTATGCCACTTTTTCATTAACTAAAATTTCCTAGCACAAGTTCCTAGCTCACCTTTTCCCGTACCCATTTTGGCTTCGAGTTTTTCTTTTTGGCATTTGACAGCAATTTTTATATACACATACATACATATATAGTTGAAAAAGTAAGGCACTCTCTATAGGTTTGTATGTATATATCATTTAAATTACATCTCTTTTAATTAATGATTTCTATAATTACTTAACAACTACCACAAAGCGAACAATTCCTTGGAATGTCAGCCACAGCGGCCTACTTTGAGCTGCATTTATTCATGTCCTTTCCACTGCCACAACGAAAGAGAGTGTGCATTATCTTGCTGCTCTGCTCTGCTTTTTCTTGACTTCGCGTAATTAGCTTTGAAGCAATTAGATTTTCATGAAAGGAATTACCTGACTGGAAATGTTAAGCAAGCGTGTTTAATTTCTTTTTATATGCTTTGTACAGAACGCTTTATCTGACCACTGGAGCTTGTTTTGAGTTTACCTTTATCTTGCCTTACATTGTTGCTGTGCACCAGCTGCTATCGTGCCTCTGCTGTTGCTGACATTTACATGGGCAGTCTGCAGATTATATTAACTCCTCGCCATGCTGCCAGCTGCTCCTCACAAAGTTCCAACAACAGACAGACTTGGTCTTAAATGGCGTGTCGCTTTGAAGCGGCTAGCAGACGCGTGCATGATTTCCGTTTAAAATTTAAAACAACAACGACAACAATTCTTTTGTTAAAATTTCAAATTGAAACTGCAAACTTTTTTGCATAAGGCATAAGCATTTTTTAATCTCTGCAAGCATTCAATCAATTGCCAGTGAATCTCCTGCCAAAGCACCGCCTTCTTCAAGAACTAGCAAAAGACCAATCTGCCAAGCTCAACTGCCTTTGAAGGCTAGAGAGGAAATTAAGAATAATTCAAATTCCTTTCATATGCTTGCATATTTCCTACGAGCGTTCCTTGTAGAAAGCTTCGTCACGTTGCGCTCTTGATGATTCATCATAACTGCTCTTGGCATAGCACAAAGCACCATGAAATTAAGTCTTCAGCGCGTTCGCCAAAGTTTTTAGCTCGTTCTCGTAGTTGCGCCAAAACTTCAAATCGTTATTGATATTAATGTATGCACATTAATCATGTTGTTGTTGTACTAATTTCCAGCTCGCTTTAACCCGTTTCTCTGCATATACCAGCTTTACAAGATATTTGTTGTTCTATTGTCAAATCGCTATACTAATTCTATGTTAGTTAGTATGTTTCTTTTGAAGAATACAAATTTTCTCATTTCATTTGGATTTATAAAAGAAAACTTAATAGACAAAATATCGTGCAATTGTTGGCCGAAAACAAAAATATTGAAAGAATTTTTTTCCTTGTTCAAATCTTATAATTAAATTAAGCCAGTTTCACTTTAAATGAGCTATTGCAACCATTCCTTAGTGGTCCCCTCTAACAAACTTTTATTTACTTTCGTATATTTTCGTTTGGCAATGATGTCAAAATTAAATCTTCAACTGCACACGAGAATGAAATTTGTTAAAGAAAAAAAATTCAAATAACGAAAACTTGAGCCAACGAAAAATTTTTTTTTGCGAATATATACATTTATGCGAAGAAATTTGCATGCAACACAAAAAAACCCGACTCTCGTTGAAACTATTATTAGCGCAATCTTTTAATAACACATTTGCATAAAATCACAAAATTAGCGTCAATGTCAAGATATGAGCACGAAGTAACGTAACAGAAAAAATAGAAAAGCGAAATAAAAGAGAAATAAAAGAGAAATCCAAACGCAAAGCAACATCAACGAATGGCGAACAAAAAAGCCGATATATGCATATACATAAATAGACAGTTGTCTAACGATTTACACATTCATACATGAGAGTGTATATATTTGAAGGTGTGTGTGTGTGTGTGCACTTTGCGGCCATGCGACTGACATGCCATGACAGTGCCACACAACCTTCGGCTGCCGCCATCGCCATCATGGATTGACACAGTTTTGACATGGGGTCTGACAGTCGTCGTCGTTGTCGTCGTCGCCATCGTCATCGTCGCTGCTGTCGTCACAATCAGAGCAGCCAACGTTGTCGACGAAAACATCATTAAATGAATTGACTTGCGACTGCTGAGCAAATACAAGAATACAATGCCAAGCCACCAAGGATGCGGGTGGCTGTTGGGCGCGCGAGTCAGCGACGGCTAATGTGAAGCACTGTGCAGCAGCGCTCAACAAACAAAACACACTCCACTGGCGCCCACATGTGTGTGTGTGTGTGTGCGCGCGTGTTTACAGTGCTGGTGCTTTGATTTAGTTGAGTTGCCAGAAACCGATTATCGAATACAAGTATTCTTTCTGAAACTTGCATACGCAACTTCCGCAAGCAAATGCAAATTTTATCTAAAATTTAGAGTTTTTTAAACATTAATAATTGCAATATTTTATTGCTCGCATAGGTTGATGATAGCTATTAAAAAAATATCGCCAAGATTCACTTTTTCAATTCTCTGCTACTGTGGAAAACGGCCTACAATATTGAGCACCTTTTTTATTAAAACTCTTAACTGAGCTGAACACTGAAGCAGGGAAATCTTATCAACTCAAAAGTATCTCTACCGAAACACAAAAGATTTCTCAAAAAACTGTTTTTCTAAGAGCAAAAGTGTAAAATGAAATTATCTAAAAGTATCTATTTTAAGTAATAAAAGAGAAATGGCACAGCCTCAAATTGACAATCAATCATGAGATTTTTAGCTTTTTCTAGCGAAAGTACAAGTGACATCTTTAATGAAATGTATACTAACTAAAGTTGCAAAAATTCAGATAGAAAAATGCATATGCCACAGATATCCGTGGTCACCGTCGTCGTCTTAAAAAAGATACAAACATGAAAAGTTGTGAGCATATTTATAGATTTAGACACGTAGGCATTTAAAACTCAATTTTGTTCAAACTCGAGTTAGGTCGTTATGCTTTGTGGCCACTGGTATGTATGTATGTGAGCTCAAAGTATTGTCAATTGACGCTTAAAATTTGCTTGAATATTCGAATCAAAAAACCGATTAATCGCTTGCGTCTTGACGCATTTCTTATCTGCTGCTGGACGGTTTTTTAACGTAATGAAACGAACAGAAAATGCGCAAAAAATCACTGATAATGTTCGGTTGGCTTTTGGTCTTTGTTTTTGTTATTGTTGTAGCGCTTTTCACATACAGCATATTTCCGCTTCCGCTTCCGTTTCGTTGTCGCTGGTTGTGCGCTTGGTTTGTTTGCGCAATTTGTACGCATTTAAGCACATATCTTTTTTCCATCAGCACTCTTTTCACTTCTTTTCACTATTTCGCTCCAATCTGACCTACCTCGCTCGCTCTAATTTTTTTCTGTATTTCAGAATGTAAATTTAAAGGGTGTTGCATTTTTTACGCTGCGATTTTTCATTGTTTAGTTGTTGTTGTTTTTATATTTGTGTTTATCCATTGTTTGGCTTGTATTGTGTGCTTTTTTACGCTTCAGCAAAAATAATCAGAAAGGGAACGAGGTCGAGGTTATTCAGTTCAGTTAGATGCATTTCAGTGCAGAGCTTTCCAGTTTTCTAGCTGGGTTGCATTTGCCTAAGCACTGGCGTAAACTAAACCGAGGACGCTACCATAGGAGCCATAGTGCGTTCGCAGTTCGCAGGACATGGCAAGCAGCAGCTCTCTGCATCCGTTTGCAAGGCATTTCAATTCGAGAATTCAGTTGAAGAAAATATCAGAAAAGATTTGTTTATAGAGATGTGCAGAAAATGATCGATTTCCATCTTAACTTTATTACGCAAACAATTGAAAATCGAAAACGCACTGGCATGATCCTCATCCATCATATGAGCATTTTTAAGGAAGCTAAAGAAGATACCAAACTTGTACTTTCTTTGGGCACTCAAAGGATGCTATAACTCTTATTTGCCAACATCATAAATCTAAATAAATTGAAATAAAAACCCATATCATATATACCTATACACTGCACTGATCAGATAGTAGCTCAAGCAAAATCTGAAGGTCCTATTGTGAAAACTCCAAATCAAAATTCTTCAAATAAGAGAAAGTTTAAGCTGGAAGAATTTGCGTCTGAGGCGAAATCTGAACTACAGTAACTTTAATAAATGTCAATCCGATCAGCAGAAACACCTTTTATAGTATCATTTTTCGATTAATTAATCGAAAGTAGCTCAAAGTACAGCATATCTGATCTCCAAGTGTGCAACAGATCATATTGACATAGTTATTATTATTGATTATTTTTTTCTTTAGTTTACCTTTAAAATGTCTTTCACGAAATTAATGAAATTGAATCTAACCCTTTTGTTACATTGTTTAATATATTTTTGTATGAAATGATAAATATCAGCTTCATTTGAATTAGTTGATAAGGGTTAAGGAAAGAATGAGGCATACAAATCTGATGTTCCAGCTGTGTTGAGCTTGTAGATAAAGAAAATGTATCCGTCTCGGTTATAGATGACAGATATGCTAGTTTAGAGTATTTATTACATTTTTTCTCTTTACAATTAAACTATAACATATGTATGTATAAAATTAGCAAGAGGTTTTGTGTTTGTGCTGGATTCACTCACCCTTTTTATGCACATCGATATATTTGCTTAATTTTGTTATATCTCTAACACGAAGTTTTCGTTGAATTTTGCAAGTTAGCTGGAGTAAAGTTTACAAGTAGTACGAAAAAAACTTTCTTTTAGTGTAGAAATTTCTCTCGCAGCAAAGTGCACACTCGAGCGTGACTATCGAATCGATGAATGCTGGCAACTGTCTACAAACTTCCATGCCACTCAATAATCGCTCAACGGTGGCACGCACACACACATTTAACCTGACGAAGTATGCAGCTGTCTAGAATCTGCACCTTCCCCTGCACCATCATCTGCACCATCATCTGCACCATCCTCTGCACCTTCCGCTGCTGTGTGCTCATATTGAGAGCAATCAACTCGCAATTGCTGCACTACCAAAGCTCAAATCTGTTGCATTATCCGGCAACTAAGTGCTTGTTAGTAGCATGTTCCTACTTGGCCAATGCCGGCACCCGCACCTTCAGTTGCACACTCGCACATTTCAATGGCGCAAAGCGTGCAACTTGAAAACAGCAACAAAAAAATGAACGAAGAACAAAAAAGGCCACTGCAGGGAATATGCATCTGTGTAGGGAACCCATCACATCCGTTGAATCACTGGAACTATTGCACCTATCTATTGTGCGTGTGACAAAATTTCGAAGTTGGCCGGAAGTAGCAGATAGCGCAGAGCTTGCATATCCAACTGCACAATACGTTTGTATGTGTGTGGATGGATCAACTTTGCTTGCTTTGGCAATTGCAGTGTACATGTGTTGCCGGAACACATGAGCCGACAGCTCAAAGCATCTTTCCTGTGTGCTTCTTTCTGCCAATGATATAGGAATGGGAAATCAGAATTTGACAAGCAATGAGGCAGTGACTTCTGGGCAAGGGTGCGAGTGTAATTTTGATAGAGTTGTGGCGATAAGCGCCAGCATTTGTAGGATATCAAGCACTCAATCTGATCGAGAAGCACAACGGATACTGAATTTGAAGATACACAGACACGTTCCACATTATATTTCATTTCGATCGAAATGGCTATGGATCGCAATTCATATTACACAAGTATCCTGACACAGTATCCTGTACACTGACACATCAAAAAGTGCCGGCGGTGTAGAAGCGGGATTCTTTGTTGAGGAATGTAGCCTCAAACAAACCGTTCGTTTAGCTAACTACGCAAGTGTCTTTCAGGCTGAAATACTAGCAAATTCTAGAGGCTTCGAGATTCGCACGCTGTCTAGAAACAGCTAAAGCCTAAATGTCAATTTACTCTAATAGTCAGGCTGCTATACAGGCTCTATGCTCAACCACCATTCGATCTGAACTGGCGTAGTAATGTACAATGGAACTGTCTATGTTTGCTAGAAGATTTATAGTAACTCTGGTATGGGTATACCAGGTCACAGAAATATATTAGGCACTGAAACTGCTGATGAACTGTCGAAGCAAAGCTCGACGCTCGACGATTCAAGAGTGGCAGACGTGGCTGCTACGATAAGCGAGATCAAAGGCAGAATAACAGAACATTACCTTTCAAAAAAAAAACGAAAATGGGCTACCAACAATATCTGGTGCACATATGTATGACCCTTCTCATAATGAAATCTCAAGAAGAATAAACTTGGCATACGCCTCAAAAATAGGAAGGCTCAAAACACTACAAAATGCTTTTCTTCGGAACATCAATCACATCCAAAGTATGGAAATCATTAATGTTTGTAAATTTCTGGATTCCGCCAAATGACTGTACTTGATGAAAGTATCCGGTATTTGTAACGAATTACAACACGAATGCATCGTGAATACCACTCTGTTATATCTTACAAGTGGGGCCACCTGTCGTGTGTGCCTGCATACACGACAGCTAGTAAAACAATTAGCAACAATAAAAGGGAAAGCAAAGTAAAAAATTAAAAAGCTTATAAAAAAAGCTAAAAAAAAAAAATTTTAAAACCTGCGGAGCTGGGATTCGAACTCATGACCTGCCGAATTACTGTATGCAAGCGCGCGGTTCTACCCACTGGGCTACACAACGAACTAATTTCATTCACCTAAAGTCGTAGAAGACAGAAAGTGGACAGGCTGCAGGCTGCAGGCAGACGCTTTTTAGTCAGTCTGCGTTTTATATATAAGATTATAGTTAGTTTAGTTACTCAATAAACGTCATAGAGACAACTCGTGTGCGTTTTTATACTCGCACTCCAAAAGTACTCAATACTAATTGATAGTTAGACTGACTAGCCCTAGCCACTTAAACTAACCAGTGATTAAAGCAAAATTTTCGAATTTTTTGCAACCAAATTTTAAAAATTGCAATATATTAAAATTTTTATTACAGTTACTCACACAATTCTGTATTGAAAATACAAAAAGTCTGTAGTTCAAATGAACCTTCAATCAATGCAACAAATTCTTAAAATAAAAATGCCAGCGGTCCAAAAATTTTGTGTGTTCTTTTAAGTGCTTAATTAAGCTATGGTTCGCCAGCAATAGATCTAATTTGGAACCGTGCCTAACTACAATATATACATATACGCCTCATTCCAACGCACTCAAGCCATAATCTAAATGCCAAAATCCGCTTCAGCATCCTTTTTTTCTATGCCCTTTCGACACTTCATGCTCAATGTTTTGATTTGTTTTGTGCGCACATCACAAATTCCGGGACCAACTGACACATTTCAATCCGACACGAAATCTAACTCAATTTCAGCGCCCGTTGGCCAGGCCAACGTAAATGACGCCATCATCTGGCCATTTGTGCTTTGATAGCCGCCAGCGAACGTGTGTGAAATGTTAAAATGTTTCCTTTGCTTATTAATAATGCATGAAAGTCATAAAAATCGACGAAAGTGAAGCGCGAGAAGAAGAGATTTTGTGGGAAAGATTTGTTGTCGAACGGAAAATCCTTAAAATGCTGTCAACAATAAAATTGCTTAATACCGTTTGCCTTTTTTTCGGTGGTGCCTGCTTTTCTGGTTTGTATCTATTTGCTGGCTTTGTTGTTGCAAATATTTATTTTGGTCGCGCTTGACCGGAGATTGGCGTGACCGCTATACCGAGTAAATATCCTGCGTAGCGAAATCGTTTCATGTCAAATTTAATTTGAAATCTATTTCTGGCTGCACGTCGACCGGCCGGCTGAACCGGCATTTAGCCAGCCATTGCTCAGCGCTTCCCAAACGGACGTGCGCATTTTGCACTAGTGCTCTTTTGTTGAGCGCTTAGCTCACACACACACACGAATACACGAAAATAAACGAAGAGCAGACTTGTTAAAATGTTGTAATTTTTTTCGATTTTCTTTTCTGCTTATTCGCTCATTGACTTGTACGTTATTGACGTTCGTTGCGGGTATTCTTGGCGGTCGCTTACTGTTGTTGTTGTTGTCTGCTGTTGTTAGTTGACGTTTATGGCAGTTAGTTATGCATGGCAGTGGGGAAGCTTGTGGTTCGTTTGGAAGAACGCCGAAGCGGAACTGACAAGCTCAACTGCTTGTGCGTCACTTCACTGTTGTGCTTTTCTCATACAAGTGAGCAGCTGCTTCCTGTGCAGCTCACTATTTTTCCTTGTATCTGCAAAAACCCAACTGCTGCTGCTTCTTCTTCTTAGTGTTCTTATTATTATTGACTTGTTTGCGTTTGTGTTTCCGCTAGCTCGCCCTACCCCCCGCACTGCCTGGCAACTATTGCAACAGCAGGACATTGCTGTCATTTTTTGCCTGCTCTTTTGACACTTCCTTTGACTTCATTCCTTTTCCCTTGCTGCTGTTGAAAAAATATGCTTTGCAGTGGAAAACATGGCCACTTCTGCTTTGAGCAGGGAAATCAATTCTCTGCGGCTACATTTCACTCACTTCAACTCATTTCCGCTTCCTCTGCACACACACACACACACACGCAAACATTGACTCTACGTGCCTACCTGCGATGCGTTCAATCAATGTCGGCGCAAATTAAAATTGACTTTCGACATTCACAGTTGGGCGTGTGGGCGTGTGGGCGTGTTCTTATGCAGCCGAGCCGCTTTCTGTGCTAATTGCGCAGAGTATTCTCGCTCAATAGCGGCAGTCAAAATGCTGGAAAGCCAGACCCAGTGCAAGAAGAGGAAGGTCTGGCATTTACGACTAATGAGTAAAACGTGTTACAGTTCGGGGTTTAAATGAGCAAACGCATATATAAATTAAATTTGCTTCAAATTCTCCCGGCCTTTTGATAATGGGTCGTAGCAGAAAGCTGCTGGCGCTGCTTTGCTTCCGTTAGCAAGACAATAGTCAAGAAATATTTGCAACATTTCCGGCTGCTGCTGCGGAGCAACAACAAATGAGCAAGTTTTCAGACAGCTCTAGCCGACTATATAATGACCTACAACAAGGCGGCAATTTGAAGTAATATATATAAAAGTAATATATATAATATATCTTTTAAGCGCAATTTTTCTCTTAACATCAACGGTTACCAAAATTGGTAGCTCCGACGGCACCGTGACGATTTTGGAAAGGAGAAAGATTTAAAATATTCGAAGTACTACGCTTTAAATGGTTTAAATTCAATTCATTCATATTTTTCTTATCACAATTGCATTTTGTATAGGGCAAAATCAAATGTCAACCAAAACAAAGTACTTATGTGAAATCAGACTACGGCCGACTATGCCATTGTTCAATACCATTATTTTTTCCATATTTAAATATATAATCAGAATTGAAAAAAATTCAAACAATTTCTGACTCATATCCAATTTGTGGCATATTTATCCATAAATCAAAGATACTCAAAAAGCCAAATTTTCACTTTGAAAAAGCAATTGTGTGCGCTTCTAAAACAAAACTGATGTGTTCATTAAAATAAAATTTTGATTCATAAAAATTGTATTAAACGAAATATAAGAAAGTTGGCTTGTTCATTATATTAAGTTTCGAGATATCGTGCAGAAAAAAGCTATTCGAGGAAAATTACAAGCTTAAAGTTTTGAACGATCCCAGTCGTCGCCTCCGTGATGTTATACGCTATTTCTCCTTATAACTTCATTCATAGCAGCATATCGAGAGCTTTTATTCAATACTCGCTTTCGGCAGTTTTTCCGAAGATTTGTTTATAACGGCAAACACTCCACTAACACAAGGCTTTTACATAACAAATATATAGTTCTTTTTACAATCCAATTTCCCTACAAACATAAATTGCCACATTTACAAGGTTGCAGAGTGCGAATTCAGCAGCAAAGCCAGGATAATGCAATAAAATAAAAAAGAAAAGTTAAACTCTTGCCTGTAGTGCCCACAAGAAAAAGTCAATGTTTATAACAACATTACAAACACACCAGAACACACACACAGACGCACACACATCAGCTTATTTATGGACAAGCGGAAGTAATGACCAATACAGAAGCACAAATAGCCACTCTGCAGATGCCGGAAGTTAAGAGTTTGACATTTTCAACAAATGCAGGCAATTCTATTGCATAAGCTTAACACTTTGTCGTTCTTTCATTCTTCTTGCTTTATCTCTATAAGTAATTTTAATTGAATTTTTGATAACAGTGAAAGACAAGCACAATGAAAAATGCAACAATTAGCAACTTTCTCTCTGCTTGCCTTGGGGCAATAATTTTTAATTGCATGGCAACAGTCAAGAAAGCAATTTTGCAAACTTGACAGCTCCATGAAGTGGCAAAATGAGCCCGGAAAGCGAAATCCGCGCTGCTCTAGTGTCGAATAGCAAACAAAGTTCGACACTTCACGGAAATCACTTCTGATATTTAAAAATTGCAGCGCTAGTTTGTCAGCGGCAGGTCGCCAGAGCAAGGCGCACTGAAAGCGGAATTGATTTTCACGCATAATTAGAGACGCCTTTTTTAATTTTGCTTCCACTCAAATTTCGCCCCTCACACAATTCAAACTGCTACTTTCCTATGCGCGTGAAAACCCAGAGCAAAAGAATGCGAAAACTTTCTTTTATTTTTCACAAATAATTTCATATAATTTTTTTTTTTTTGCTCGTTAAGAAGAAGTTGTAATTAGAAATGTGCTTGCATAAATTGCAAATTGTTGATTAGTTATGCTAATTTTTTTGAGAGTTTGTTGTTTTGTTAAGAATCCATGAAAAGTCATTAAAAGCCAGTAAACACGGCGTATGCATAACTTTTCGAGCAGAGCAAATTAATGTTGCGTACACGACGTGAAGTACAAGTGATTTTTCAGTGCCTTCCAAATGAAGAAAAACCATAAAAGTTTAATAGGCATAGCCTTAAGGAAAAATCGTGTTTAATGCAGTTAAAAATGACTAAACTTTTTAGTTAGTCAGTACTTTTCATTTCTATAACAACGAATTGAAAATTCCTACCATCATTTAATTTTTATAAATTAAAGCATAACGAAAGAAGCATTTAGTGCTTATTTTCAATATCGTCGAATGCAAAAAACTAAAATTTCTAGCAGATTGAAAAACCCAGTAGCTTTATATGAAGGTATTCATCAACAGACTAGTACTACAAACTTTATAAAAAAAAGCCATTAAAAGCGAGTTTTTGCTTCGAAATTAATATCACAGTTTTAGTACAAAGAGCTACTAAAACTAATATAGTGGAAAAAGTATACCTTGTCTATGAATTTTAAGATCTCTACTTTTTTACAACCCTCCATCTGAATTGATCAAAACCCTCTTATAAATCGATAAAAGTGCTTAGATAAAGACAAATATACAACATAATTAGCTTATTCTATTCTAAAAGAAATTGTTCGAAAATATAGAATCTCTTTCACGCTTTATAGAAACATTCAATTGATAAAGCCTAGTGACTATGCACATATATTTGTATAACTTTCTGGTGTATGAAACAAAATAGCACAGTTCTTAAAGTCTGATCGATTCAAATACAATAAAAAAAAGTAACTTATCTTTGGCTTTATCTGCAAAAGCATATTTTTTTACATTTTAAATGTTTTCAGATTACATTGCAGCTGAATGTAAGCTTCCTTTGTACTCTCACATAATATCGTTGAGCATCAATGAAGAAATCCTATATTGTCTGAAAGTCGGTAGATCAAGTCGTTAACGTTTTTTAACAGGCATATTTTATTGCATTAATATTACTCGGTGAAATCTCATTAACTATATAAAAAGTGAGTGCTTATGCTGCATTAAAATTGCAGCTAATTTCTTATAAATTTGTCTGATGAATCCAACTATGTTAAACTAAATATTAAGGAAATGGTTTTGAAACTTTCTTTTGACGACTAATGGATTCAATATTTGTATAAGTAATTTTTTACTACCAAATCCAAGCAAACCATTAGCAAAGAATCTTTCCATTGATGTTTAGACATTTGGCGCTGAAAAAGCATTTTTCATAGTCTTGTATTAGCTAGCATTCTGCTAGCCAGGCTACGAACTGAGCGAACCTTCGCTTCTGGCACTGAGAAAATATTGAAAAAAAGGCAAACGCACACACAAAAATAAGCGCTACACAGCTCGGTCTAGGTCGAACTCCTGTCTAGCCAAACAGCTGCCCCATTATTAGTATGCATTTTTAATCCATTATATTTGGCATAGGCCCCAACAAGCTCTTACATTTAGAACAAATTGCTGCTTTTAGCCAATATTTTTGCCAGTCAACTGCACTGCAAATTTGTACATCATCAGTGAAATGTACAAAAGCTTCAAGTAAAGCTATTAAATGTGAGTGGGTACATTTCGTCCGCTTCTCATAATTTTTCACTTATTGCTGCTATCCGGTTACAACGGCTAAAAAAAAGCTGCAACAACAACAAATCACAAAAGGCAAGGACCAGCAAGCACAGCAGAGGGTGCAAAGAAAAGGGCATAATGAAATTAATGTTTAAGTAAATTATGGCCTTCCGGTCCGCGCCAGTGTTCACAGTAAGTGTGCTCTTCGCTGCTTGCTTCCTTTCTTGGTGCAGCCCACTTCCTTCCTTTGCCGCTGGGCAGCGCTTCCTGTTATTTTCTTGAGTCTTGTGCAATATGAGGCACGCTTTTTTGCAACATGGCGTCTGCGCCCCTTTCCCTTCCCTAATCACCCCTTCGAACCTGACTCGTGCTCTGTTTGCACAAATTAAATTAAAATTATTTTCCACTTGCGTTGCCGTTGTCCGTTGCGCGCTTTCATTACCGTCATTGCCCGCTTGCCCACCATTTGCCGCTGCCATGCACTTTTGTTGTCTCAGCTGCAGATATTTTTGCGCTGTCACGAAATCGTTGCAACTGCGAAGGGGGGAGCAAAAACTAAACGCTTATTACTTAAAATTCTGCATGCAGTCCTAACGTCGAAATCGCGTTAGTGCAGGGCCCTTTTTTGCACTTACTCTGCCCCTGGCTTCGCTCGAACTATTGCTTCAACCCACCTCCCCCCTTTCTCATGTGTGCAGAATGACACTTTACTAATTACTGTTGCGCGGCAGCTGTAAAACTGTTGGCGATTTTGCAATTTCTAATATTTTTCGCACAAAATTAAAGAGGCGTACACTGTTAAGTGCCACGCCTTTTTCAGGGTGCAGTAAACAAGCGGAAAAAAAGCGGCAAATTAAGCATGGTAATTGATGCGGAACGAATGACTTTTAATTTTCGCCTTAGTCAGGTTAGAACTTAATTGCTGGATCGCGCTGCTAATAAATAAGCTGTTCAATCTGACAAGTAATTAGCCCAATTCACAAATTGTGGAGTATATTTTTACTCTACAATAACAAATTATACAGAGATGCAATTGCAAAGTCTTTGCAAAAATACAGCACTTAAAACCCGTTGTATATTTACTATGCGAATGCAATACTAAATTGCAAACGGCTCTCAAAGCGAGAGAGAGAAAAAGAAGAAGAAGATGTGCGAACCGAAATGTTTTTGAAATTTGATTAAAATAGGAAAAATAAAGCATGAGAAAGAGCTTGCATTCCAGCATCTTCTATTAAAGAGTCCACTAATTGCCTTTTAAAGCTTCGTTCGACTTCGAATTTGTATTGAAGTCAAAATAACTGCAGAAAACAATTTTCCCTCTGAGCAATCAGCTGTGAGTTTCGTGTTTTGCAAAAAGGATTGCAAACTAACCGAAAAAACTGCTCACAATTGATCGCAAATATTTACTATTGCACAAATTTACAATCTTAAATGCACACGATTGTTAATTGGGCCATTGTAATAGAAAAGAGACATTTTAATGGCATAACGGCAGAGGTAGGTGCATGAATGTGGATTAACATAAGAGTGGTGTTACAACCCCCACCCCTTTCAATTTCCAGACGGTCGATAAATATTTTTGGTATAAAAATTCTATTTAAGAATCCCACAGACATGTTTGTATTCGATTTAAATTTGCTTAAGCCAGGACTTCAGCTAGTTGTGCGAGTTAAGATACGTCATATACAAAGCCACTTATGAATGAAGTAAACAAAAAGCTGTATACTCGTATCTTTTGGATTCACAATCGTAACAGAGCAAGAGTTGTAAACAATTCAAAGAAGAAAGTGGCGGAAATATCTAAGGCAGATCTAGTGCAAGAAACAGTTGTGGAAGACGAGCTCAGCTTGATCTCACCAACAAAAAATGAAAACTTTTTTAAAAAATCCAATAAATTAATTTGCATAGCTGCAACGAAAATAGTATTATTTTTTGTTTGTTAAAACCTTTACGAACTGTTTGCACTGTCATGGTAATTTTCCAGCGCCGAAATGTGCCAAGGTTTTAAAAAACCTGGTAATAAGTTGAATATATTTGAAAGGGTTAAGCCCTCGAATGCAAGCAGAAGAGTGAACTTTTTGGCTGTTTGCTGTCAGGCGTAAATGACAGCGCCATTTTTTACAGTTTTCAGTTGCTCGAATTGCGGTCGGAATTCACAACGACCTTCGCCGCGCAGGGCGTCAGCTGCATTTTCCAGCTGAAAGTGCGAAACTTTATCCTTGACGGTTCGTGTCGCATGTGTAATAATCAAACTGCAAGCAGTTCTCCCCTCTCCGACTTGTCAGTTGTTGTTTAGCCAAAGTGCACTTTGCTCGCGTTGCGTATAAGCAACATTATTTATTTAATAGACAGTAGTCACGGCTTCCCAACCAACGAGAGGAAAAATATACGAGATTTGCAAAGTTGCCAGAGCACGGTAGTCTACTACTATGCTAGTATCTTCCTCGTAACAAGAGCAAATTTTTGTACTATGCCTATTGAATTGAGCTCTTTTTCCAGCATTCTATGAAAACTTCATTCAAATTGCATACTAGTGCGGTTGCAATAAGCTTATGTTATTCGCCTCGAATCTGAAAACCATGAAAAAATAGCTATTTCAAATGTTATACAAATTTTTTAGTTCATGCAAAGGCCTATTTTGACAGATATCCATGTATTTACAGATGCTCATAGAGGTGTAGCTTCGAATGGTATGACGCAATTGCTTTTGGGCATCTGTCCGTAATATCCTGCGGAAGTAGATAAATATTACCTAGGCATGTGTTCCTCTATTTCGCTTATCTTTGTAACAGATTCTAAACATGCCATCCTGTGCTACTATCAACATATATTTCTATCTTCTATCCATGGTAGACCAGTGTTTAATTTCCCTACAGTGTCCAGTAATGAATCCCCTGATCATTCGATTGCATTTTTTGCTAAGCATGATTAACTCGTTTGTTCTCTTCTGAGCAGCTGCTCGCATAAAAGTTTTAATCTGTCTCTTACCTTACGTTTCCTTACAGTATCGTATAGCTTTCTGTTTTAGCCAGAGCTCTATGTTATGCCTAATGGAGATTCATGGCAGCCTGCAGAAAGTTTTTGACCCGATTAAAGCTCTCGAATGCTCGATTCATCTGTGTCATGGAAGCAGATGTAAGAGGTTTGAAGAATGAACTAAAATTGAGTTCCTCAAAGAAAGAATTTTTTATAATTGGCTTTCAAAACAAAAATAAACTTATTGCCGTTTTTTTGTGAAATTCAGCCTGCAATAAAAGTATTTCTTTTAAATGCATATTTCTTGGTTTGGTTCACCCAAAAATAATAAATATAAGCTTGACAAAAGAATTATTTTAAGCAATTTTAATGATAGGATCTTGAGAATTTTTCAAAAACAAGTTTGAAGAAAATCTCATAGCAAAAATTGGCCATATGAATTGTAGCTATTAGCCAGCCAATGCACGATCTATTAAGCCATATCTTTTAAATCAGTTCGAATAACCACAAATTTCTTTTTTTTTGTATTTTATTACATTAAAAATGCAAGCAAACATTTTAACTTTTTTTAACAAAATTAAAGTAAACTATTCAGAAACTATTTTATTTTGACGTCAGAAGTTACTGCACCTAAATGTTGCCGAATTAATTCAGCTACAAGGCCCAACATGTATTAACGAACACTCCATTTGATTTAAATAAATACAAACTTTACCTGAACATTATCGAATACCCCCGCCCCGCTGATTGAAAGCCTTAGCTCGTTTCACTTCAAGCGCTTAACTGAATTTGGCAGGCGGCAATTTGCAAATGGCTTTGTTATGCCGGCAAAACTTGCCACAAGCTAGTAGCTTTTATTTTTCCAAACTATTTGTAATAGTAGCAGAAAAACTGTGCATTGTCTTGACTTTTTAATTAATTCACTCGGCCGTAGACATTGAAGTTCATCATACGCCCCCTGGCTGAGCTCCGTCTGGCATCTACTGAAAGTTAGTAAAGTTTTTGTACTGCTGCGCTCTTCTGACTAAAGGTGGAAATATAGTGTTTCCACTCACTAAGCAGACGAATGATGGTGCTGTCGTTAGCATCGTCTGCCAGTTCATCATCTACCTCCTTGCTCTGCGTTATCTAATGCAAAAAGGGGCAAGCAACTTTTCAAAGGTAGATTCTGCTCATGCTTCACTTAATTCATCAGGCAGCATCAAATTTCTGCTCCAGTTCACCTCAACTCAACTTGCGCTTGCTGCAGGAGTGCTATCCTTGTCGACATAAGCTACTTCCTGCTGGCTGAACTACGAAGCTCAGTGCAAAGTAAAGTCCATGAGCAGATTAGACCACAAGTGTTGCAAGTTCACAAGTGCCACAGGCAGCCGCTTGTAAACGAATATTGCTAATGAAGACCAGCAAGATTAAGGAGCCTGCTAATAAGCCACAAGGAACACTATCGATTTCTTTGACTGGCCACTCATAACTATATCGCTGATTAATAAACTAAGAGTAGTGGGTGGAACCGCTTCTGCTCTTCAATAATGCAACAAGTCTGTTTGGCATTGATAGAAGAGGAAAGAATTGAGATGGTTTGAGGAGCTCTCAGTTCAACAGGCAAATTGGTTTGTATGTTTGGAATATTGCATGCCAGCTTTTTAAGGATACTAGAGAAGATAGCCTGAACCTATCCGGATTTTCGGCAGTGTGAGTGGACCGCTTCCAGTGACTCGCTAATAGATTTATGATGGCTCTGCAATCTGTTCGTGTAAATGCTTGAATAAAAGTAGTTACTTTTTCAAGACTTTGTTGGCTTTGACCACGACTCTGGCGGTTTTGCTGTTGGTGTGACTGCTCCACCTGGTCGTCGCTTTTCTCTTTTCTCTTTTTTTTAAAGATAAATTAAAAGAATCTTTTCCGTATTCGTAAGATAACTTTTTACAAAGCTTATTCTACTGCACATGAAACGATTTTTATAACAATTTCAAAAATATTTAAACCATTTTTCTATAATGTTCAAAACAGTTTGATTGCGCCAGAATATATTTCGCTTATGTCTATTCCGCGTATATATCGCAAGTATTTTCCCATTGAACTTAATATTCACGCACATTTGAAACACTTTTGTAGTAATAAATTTCAATATTTTCTGCAATCGCCAATATTTTTTTATGTAAGGTAAGATAAAACTAATATTTTGTGAGCAAAAATTATGAATTAATTAATAAATTAAAGCAAGTCGAATGAGTACAAGCATTTTCTTTAATTCCAATCGAATCTTAATGACTTTCACTTATTTCAAGTGTGACTTCAGTAAGCCATTTAAACACTGGTACAAAGCTTTGCCCGATTAAAGTGAACTTTGCAAAAGTCTAAGATCATTAAAATCAGCTTTTACTATACTTAAGCTTACTTTGTTTGACAGTTTAAATATTAAGTAAAGGGTTCACTTTCCATAAAAAAAAATGTTTGTGAATTTTTAAGAATTTTTATTAGCCACTTTATGCTACAGAGTTCTGCTCTTTGTCTTGGGTGAGGGGCTCCAGGGCGATTTTTAGCAACGACAAACTTAATATTTCCCTCTGCCGGGAGCGTTGCAAAGCTAAATTAATTGCTGGCAGTAAATGAAAGACGGCAAAATTGCACTCACACACACACACACACATACACACACACCACTACAATTAAGCACAGCGCCTTATTTTTCGCTACGCTTGACATACAAATTTGTACGCATGAAAAATGAACCGCAAGCAGCTGCGACATTGTCCTTCATAACAAATTGCAGGGCACAGCGCAAAGAAGAAGGAAAGGTAGGGAGAGCGAGGGCGACAACATTAAGCCAAGCGCACGGAAGGTGAACGCCGTTTGGCAGCTGGCAGCCTACAAAAGCGACGCGCAAAAATGACAGCTGCAGGCGCCTGCAGCTTTGCTGCACTTGTCAGCAGCAGGCAGCAGCGAAGATGACTCGCAGTGGCGCCCACGACAGGCCAACAACAAATGCGGTAGTGTAAATTCCTTTTTTGTGCCCGCAAATATGCAAACAAAGGAAACAGAAAAGTAAAGGGAAAAAAAATTTGCTTAAGAAAAATTTACAAACTGCAGAAAAAGGATTTTTTTTTCGTTTAAATAAAATAAAAGTTGAGATTCGCAAACATTTTGCAGCTATTTTATTAGCGCTCATTGCATTTTTTGTTGCGCTTCAAACTTTAGCTGCAGTTTTTATTGTTGTTGTGATTGTTATTAGCAGCATCTGCACTTTAACGCAACCAAAAACAACAAAAATTAGCAAGAGCATATCTCAAGGCGCTGACGTCATTACTAAGTCATTATCACAAATGTGCATAAAAGCAAAACAAAACAACAACAATAACAACAAGAAAAACAAAGCTAAAAGCACATGAGCTAGCAAGCAGTCGAAGAGTGCTTCTAAATCCTTGCAGTTGCAGGCGGGGCGGTCATTGGAAATGCATAGCGTAGGATATTGCACTACTTTTCACTTTGGCGCTGCACTTTTTTGTGGTTATCCCGCACTGACGAGCTATCATGCTAAATGCTGTTGCTGTCTATGCTGATGAATTGCTCTAGCAAAATATATGCCACACACAAAGGCACACACATGCAGATACTAATACACTCGCATAGAGATAGCGCGAAAAATATTAACCACGATTACTTTGATGTTACGATAGCTTTTAGATTTAAGTTACTTTTTATGCTGACTTTGAGGTAATGATGAGGTTATGCTAATTTTGAGGTTATGCAATTTTTTAGGTTATGACCACTTTTTTATAAAAACAACGTTTAGATTACTTTTAGTTTGAGATTATAACCATTTTTATGTATGGTTGGTTAAAGTGACTAGTCAGTGTGACTATCAATTAGCACTGAGTGCCATTTTGCTGCCACGCCTCAATCAACCTACAGCCATTTGGCGGAATTCTGAAATTTTATAACAATAATAATTGCCACACTTTGGATGTCATGGATGTTCTCTAGAAAAGATGTTCCTAGTATTTTGAGCCTTTCTCTTGCCAGGGCAGGCGATTTACACTGGAAGTGATGTATCATTCCTCTTCATTTCGGTTTTCGCAGAGTGGTTACTTACCGCTCAGTCCCCTTGTGCATCTCATATCAAGTTTACTTTTAGTTCAACTTTTTTTCGAATCTAGAAAAATTAACTAATTGAATATACTTATATTAAAAAGACATTTAAAGCAAAAGCAATTAACAACTTTAAGAATTTTAGGAAATCACAATTTCAAACAGAGCTGTGAAGTATTGATTCCGATACAATTTCAATACACTTCTGCTGCACTTCCAATATAGTACTTGAGCATCAATTCACCAGACTAAATTCCAATTATATAATAAAATAATTAAGGACAATTAACAGACTAAAGATACAATTTTAAGTACCAACACATTTTCTATATTATGTCATTTGTTACAAACATTCCATCCCATACATGCCAGTTCAATTTCAGTACGTTTCCAATACAATTCCAATTCAATCACAATTCTTTCCGTAGATTTATTTTCAATTACCAATTAGTATTGAATCAATTGTAATTTTAGGAACCAAACGTTATAATTATAAATACGGCATTTCGCCATTTCTTTCTTCCACCTAAAAGGAGTTTGAGTAATTTGGCAAATCTAGCAGAAATAGCAATAATTGATCGTAATATTTAAAAGTAGTTGTGTTTGTCAATTGCAATAAATCTGAGTAAGCAATGCGAGGAGTATTGCACTATATAAATCTTTTGTACAATTTACAAATGCTTTTTCGGCGATAACTGACTTAGAATTACGATTTCTGGTCATTTCGAATCAAAGCGTCCTTATATGAAGCTTGTAATCAGAATTCTACTAGCAAACATCACAAAAAAAAATGTGTGCGTCTCGGGACGCTCGACAGAAGTGATAACTTAAACTAATCCAAGTTAAACTATTTAATATTGAAATTTTTTAACTTGAGAAAAGCTTAGGTTATTACTTAAATTTCATGTATGTCAACATGATAATGTGAGGAAAGGTTATTCATCAATAAAATCTTTTATTGATTATAAAATACAATATTTAATTCTCAGTTACAATTCTTCAATATGTATGTACATTAGAATTTTGTGTAAGTATATTATTAGTATCATTATTCAATCCTATAAAAGTAACAATTGGCTTATGGTAGCTATAATAAGCAACGAAATTTTTACATTGTATGTCATCTAAAAATCTTGCAAAGAAATCTTCTGCCTGTTTCATCATATTTTTTATAATCACTTTCAAAAACGGTGGTAGCAAAGAGTATGTTAATATAATAGAGTGCGCATCTCATATAAAATTTTGGCTGAGAAAATTTTGCACTTGGGTCATTTTAATAAAGCCCACAGTTCCACTCAGTTTCGCTCAGTCACTCGTCCTCTCAGAGAACCGCTCTGCTACAAGAAATTCCAAACTCAAAGTAAATATAACGAGGGCTGCTTACTGTGAGAAAATTCTCCCATTTTGTGGGAATTCGAACTCTTTTTCTACATATTCTTAACAAAATGCTGTTGTTTTGTATTACAGCATTTTGGAACTCAGCCATACTGTTTTATTTATTGATTTATGTTTTTTACTACCATTATTTTGAATGAAAATGTGGCTGAAGTGCCAATTCCCATGGGAGAATTTTTTAAGCATTTGAGAGAATTGGCTTTGACTGAGTTTGCACCCCTGATCGCACGACTCAATGGCTTGGTTCGTTCGGTTTTCGTACTCAAATGAGCCGAACGAGCATTTTTTGCGGCTGATTTTCGTATTTTGCATGGTGTTATGAAAGTCGTGTGCATGTGCTCTTCTTCTGCATGTCGGCAGCTCAGCCATCAAAGTATACGAAGAATCAGAGCAGCGCTCGGCTAGACGATATTCCCGACAGCGCTGCTGTTTGCTTCTGTGTTGTTGTTGTTTTCATATGAAAGACAAAAAATTCTTTGGCTCTGCTCTGCCATAAACGAACAAAAGGAACTTCAATATACATACATATGTACATATGCGTATGTCGAATTTCCTGGCATTTGCGTATGCTGTGTTATGAATGAAATCTGCTTGCAGCTTCCAACTCGTTTTGAAATTTCAAATCGAAGTTGGAATTTGTTGAAATATCGCAAACATTTTTCCAATGTGCGACATTTCCAGAGATAATACTAAAATCTAAAAGTCTTTTTATAGAATATTTATACATTTTAATAAAGAATGAAATATGTACATATATTAATATTAGATATTTTTGTCAATATCACCTTAATAAAAGTGATGTTGGCAAATAAATCTGTGGTCAAAAGCAATAACGACTTAAGTCGACTTAAGACGAAATTGAGTTGACGTTACCACTGTATTCCTGACAGTGATGCGCATATTTTGTTCAAACCCCGGTATCTGTACCCATCTCAGAAAAAAAGTTATTTAAAAAAAACACATGCACTTATGTACATGCACTTATGTGCATTTCAAATTTCGAATTGCATTTTCTCGAAACAGTTGTTTTCGACTTAAGTCGTTATTGCATATGACCACAGAAATAACTTCTTAATATAGTCATTGCCCTATAATAAGATCAGCAGAGGGAAATTGAAATAAATTTTAAATCGCCAAAATTATCATTTGGTATGAACAAGAAATACACAACAACAACAACACAGGAAAAACCAAATGCCTTTTTCGTGCTTTGAGCATACCCGAAATGCCAAATCAACGACTGTCAACGAAATTCTCTGAGCGGTTGAGTAGTTTTTGTGTCCCCCTTTGCCGCGACCGAAATATGCGTCTGTCCGAAAAACAGCTAAGCGCTGTGGGTTAGAGTGAGAGAGGAGGGGCCCGCGTACCGCTGCCGTATGCGTGAGAGAGAGGGAAGCCAGACAGACTGGCACCGTAACGCGTTACGTTACGAAGCGGTTTACCCTCCCATAAAAAGTTATCACTTCAAAAAGTAATGATTACTTTACAGCAATGCATATGCACTTATGTCGATGCACGAGGGAGCACTTACTTTTCTATATGGCTTTAGCATTTTGCATTTGCACTTAAACTGTGCACTAGAAAAATTATTCAAGAGCACATCAACTTTTTGCTGCTTCCGCGTCCTGTCGCACTGCACTTCGCAGCAGCGTATGAGAGGAGCCACTGCTTTGATGTAACAGAGCAGAAAGTGCATGTGAGCGGAATTCCTAAGCTTGACAGAGACACTGATAGACAGAGGGACAGAGGGACAGAGGGGCAGACAGTCCGATAGACGGGCAAGGCCAGAGCAAGGGTGCGATGCTGCTGAGTGGCAGCAATGCGCTGGTGCGGCAAAGTGAAGTGCCACATAAAGAAGCTACTTTTGAGAAATGTGCAACATTTGCTAATATTTTTAAGTTGATTTAGAATGTCAACAAGCGAAAGGGCACTCTCTTCAAAAGTGACAAGGACGCCTTTAGCACTTTGCTGCTAAAAATTCCACATACGACAGGGAGCACAGATTGATTTGTTTGCTTGAGTGCAAAAGCGCGTATGCAATTTGTGAAGATTTCCTTTTGTATATATGAAGTGTATGGAGATGAAGAAAGAACTGCTGGCAATTGAATCTATTCGCCCCTAGAGCCAAGGAAGCGTTGATAAGAGTACCAAGAAATATTGATGCAATTGTGGCTGAACACTTTCACTACCCACTTTTTGTTTGTGGACCAATAATTTTTTTGACCTCAGATTCGAGCTTAGGGCCCTCAAAATAGCCGATTTTAAAAAAAAATTTCCCCACCCCCACCATCCATATTTTCTTTTTTAAAAAAAAAGCAGTCAAGTGCGAGTCGGGATCGCTCACTGAGGGTTCCGTACCAGAAATACCCTTTTTAGCGGTCGAATTTAGTTTCTCTTTGCCCGTCTGGCCAAACAATTTTCGACATTTTGGCCTACATCTTCGAAACCAATTCACCGAAAATTATAAAAAAAATATGTTTGTAATCCATGGACGTAGCCCTTTCTAATGATACCCCACTCGATATAAACAAAAATAAAATTTTTTTCTGAGGGGGTCATCTTAAATTAAAAAAAAATTTAAAAATTTAAAATTTGAAAAAACCGGCAGCCATTCAGTCATGCGTGATCCAATACCTAGTGAGCCTGATTTTATCAAAATTTTCGGTTGAGAAATGGCGTGGGAAAATGGGATCATGTGGGGACAGGTCTGTTTTTTTAACTATATCTTTCTAACCCGTTTAGATAATAATTTTAAAAAAATATATTTGGAATACATGGATGTAGCCCTTTCTAATGATACCCCACTCGATATAAACAAAAAAAATTTTTTTCTAAGGGGGTCATCTTAAATTAAAAAAAAATTTAAAAATTTTAAATTCGAAAAAAAAGGGCAGCCATTCAGTCATGCGTGATCAAATACCTAGTTAGCCTGATTTTATCAAAATTTTCGGTTGAGAAATGGCATGGGAAAATGGGATCATGTGGGGACAGGTCTGTTTTTCTCACATTTTTAACTATATCTTTCTAACCCGTTTACATAAAATTTAAAAAAAATACATTTTATAATCTATGGACATAGCCCTTTCTAACGATACCCCACACGATACGATTTAAAAATATTTTTATTTTTTTTTGTCCGACCCGAAAACCTTTAAAAATTATAAAAAAATATTTCTAAAAATATTTCTTAACTTTTTATAGTGAAAATGTGTTTAGGTTATCAAGACCTAACATCGTGCCAAATATCAGGTTTCTACGATGAAAATATGGTCGTTTTATATACACACTCCCAAAACAAAAGTGACCTTATAAGTGTTCCCGTTTTTTCCCTTTAGGGGAACGGAACCCTAAAAAACCATTACAACAACAACAAAAACAACAAAAACCAAAATTTTCACTTAGCCTTACCTTTGATTGAAGACATTAAAAAAATTTTTTCCACGTTCAATGCTTGTTTTACAAGACTATACAAAAAAATGACTGCAGAAAATCACAAGGAAAATGCTCAAATTAGCACCCGTTGACTACTGATGTACACTAAAGTGACACACACTTCAGCAAATTGCCCTATCCTTAGCGTTGATCAAATTTTTTTGGTAAAAACATAAGATCATTGCTTGAACCTTTAGTAACTAAGAAAAAATTAGTTGGTGTTAAAAAAAGTTCAGTTGTTGTTGTTGTTGCAGCTTATAGGCACGAAAGTCGCTGCTAAGGCAAAAAACACAACCTTCGCTCACAAAAACCGCGACTACAATGAAATGGTTTGAAAAATCTTCATAACAAAAATAGTAGTAGCATGTCATGACCTCAATTAATATGATTGTTAAAGAAAAAACGGAAATATTTTGTTCGGTCATATTTTAAATATTTTTTAAAGATGTGTACACTGTAGTGTACAAGGGTAGTGAAAGGGTTAAACCACTTCTCGACAGGCAATGAGCGATTGCTTATCAACTTCCAAATTCAATTGCTGACAAAGAAAAAATTTTTCTTGTAGACATTTTGATGTTAGGCCATATAATTTAAAATTTGCCATTCAGCAAGATGGCAGAAAATTTAGAAATTGTTTTCATTTATCATACTTGTTCATTCTGTAGTTCCAAATTTATCATGCTTAAAATTAAAGAAAAACCACTACTTTTTCAATTTTTTCCTTGTACCGGCTCTTCATTTTTCGCCATATGCCATATTTCCAATGTCTCAGTATATAATAATGTCATTAGTTTAATGGCATGTAATTTGAATTAGTTTTTGTAAATAACTACTAGAGATTAATTTAATCTTTATAAGATTTAAATTCAGCGCCTTTTTATCAAAGAAACTGTCTCTTACTATAACTTGTACTAACGAATTTATATCTTCTTGAAAAGCGCAGAAAAACTGCATTCTTCTTTACTGCTGTTCTTTCTTCAAACAAAAGGCTATAGAAACCTTGTAGTAAAGAATTTATTCTAAAGAAACGAACACTTATATGAATCATAGCGTCTGTTTCTATACCAAAGCAATCGCTCACTTATACATACGCATACTGCTATACACGAATGCAGACATGACTGCAACAAGACAACTTTACTTGCAGGCAGCGATTCATATTTTAGGGTTTGTATGTGTGTTAGCATATGTCTAAGTATGCACAATGGTCCTTTGGCAGAGCCTGCTCTCTCACCTCAGCATCTATGTATGATGAATTCCATTTTACGCCGATACATGAACTCTCCGCAGATAGCAATATATCTTATCATCATTAGTCTCGAAGCCAAAAGTACACAAGTCGAAGCTCTGCTGCATTGCTTGCTGCCTCCATTTGCTTCTACATCATTTCTTCTTCTTCTTGTACGTACAAAGAAATTGTGCGCAATCAGTTTCGTTGGGCAACTTTATCTTCTGCACTTTCTCGAAACTTGCTTGAGTAGTTCAACGGGGCGTATGAAATACTTTTATGCACTTGAGCAAAAATGCTTATGCAAATTTGTAGCAAAGACTTTTAAATTTGTTTCTGCCCAAAAGAGTAGCTGCATGACTTTTCTCCTAAGTGCATGCAAACTTTGCAAGTGTTTGGAAACTTCAAGCACTTTGGTCTTTGAGGAAGCTTACACATGTGTTTGCTTTGCGGTGTGTGTGTGTGTGTGTGTGTTTCTGATTTTCAATTCACACCACTAGCATAAGATACAAGCATAATTTAAGCCAGCACAAATCAACAAATTCTTTTGCATTTCCCTTTTTTTTTACAAGCATTATCAATTTCAACGTCATCGCATCATTTTTCATGTTCTGTCAGTGCGCAATTCTAGAATTTGTATGCGTCATCCAACGTTATTAAGTCACACTATGTGGTGTGTGTGTGTGTGTGTGTGTGCATTGCCCTTCATGCGCGTTCTCACGCTCAAGCCCTTCTACTTTTGTATGTGTATGTGCCTCAGTCATTCTGAGATGGTAGAAAGAGCAGTGACATGACATTTTGCATGTCATTCTGCAGAGAGCGCACGTACATGAGCATACTTCGCTTTTTTGGTGTCAAAAACAAATACAACAACAACAGCAAAAATTCACAGCAACGTGTTGCTGAAGCACAAAGCTCACATACAAAACATTAAACTTATTTGCAAACGCTCAAAAAAGATAAAATTCAATAGCATAAGTATGAAGACTTAAAACTTGTTTAAAATTAAGTTCCCTGTCAACCTGCTGAGCTGAATAGCTGAATTTAAAGCAGCATGCGAATTTTAATAATTCCAGTGAACAGGAATGAAGTGATCTTTAGCTGCAACTGACAGCCTTCAGGAAACTCACATATATAGTAAGAAGAAAAAGAAAAAATCTGTAGCCAAAAGGCATAAAAACTTGACTCGAGCTATGCTCATGTTCAGATATTGTTTTAAAAATCGCCTTAACTGTTGTTTGTGAATTGGCAAAAAGTGTTTTATTCGAACTTCAAAACTAAGAAATAACTATTTTCTGTCTGACAACGCAACAACAACAAATGTGCTTTGATGAAATTTAATAGATTTCCAAAAGTTACCCCTACTTTAAAAGCGCTGCCTTAAAGAAATAGTTTCAAACCTCCCGGCAATATCACAGGTAGAGCCTTATTGGTCTCTTGCAATGCTGAAATTTTGATTGAACTGATTCGCATTTATTAACATAATTAACATTTATTAAATGCCGCAATTAAGCGAGTTGAGTAGCTTGAGCACATATAGAACTAGGTCGAAGAATAATATCGTACATTTTTTAGATTGAAGATAAACAAATTTTAAAATTGAACAATTTTTCAATTCTGTATACATAGAAAACCAATTAATCCTTTGTAGTTTAAAATAATTGTCCAACACCACTACTCCACTTTATCCTATCCCTTACCTCTTCTCCTTTTCAAACCAATAAAGGGATATGCCCTGACCGTTGGTTTCTTAAAAAAAAATAATAATAAATTTGCAAAAGACATGAGCGAAGCTTTTATGAAAATCAATATTAGAAATTTGCCTTAACATTTTTCAATACCGAATCAAGAAATTACACACAACAAGGAAAATTCTAAAACGATTCTAATTGATTAAATTTCCTACTAAATAGTTTATATGTACAAAAAAAGGTTTTTTAAATAGAAAAATACCATTAGCTAAAAGCTTTCTCTGCTACAGAAACCTTCCACATTTATCTTGACCAAAACAAACATTTTCTCAAAGAATTCAGATACTTGTAAGAATAATGCGGCGTAGTTTGCGTATCTAATTAAAGATTAAGCGCCAACGCAGAGGCAAACAATATCAAATAAGCGAGCCCAACAAATCAGAATGCTCGCTTTATTAGCAGAGTAATTGTTGCATTCTTCAGGGGTCTCATAAAAAATGCCACAATTGCGCACTAAAATGGCGCATACAAAGCATCAGAGATATCTTCTAATTTTATTTGACACACAGATGCAGCTCAGAGAGTGTGTGTGTGTGTGTGTAGTTTCATGTTTATCAAATAAATTGTCACACTCACATACAACATACCAGTATGTATGTATACGCACCGTTAGCCAAAACAAAGGGCAAACAGTATATTACGTAGATAGTGTAAATATTAACATAACTGTGCAAATATATCTATGTATTTACCATAGCAACATTAGAAGTAGTAAAAGGGGAAGAGTATGTACCTACGAGGCAAAATAACAAAGTCATTGCAATGCGAAATGAATAACGGCGAAATGACAAGTCATTAGAATTGGCAAAGGAGCAATGAAGGCAACAACAACAACAACAACAGCATGAATATTAGCAGCATGCCACGCTCCTTGCGCAGCGACGTGCCGCGCATGTTTCAGCGGCCGCCACTGCTGCTGTGCAAAGATCATGCGGAGGGGGGACGCTGCGTGACTGCATAACTGGGTGTATGTGTGTGTGTGTGTGTGTGTGTGTGTGTGTGTGTGTGTGAGAGAGCGTATGTCAGCAGTCAACAGCTTGGCGCAGTGTTACAAAGGGAGCAGACATCCTGTCAAAACGTGTCTAAGCATTCCAATAAAGTTTTAAAGTGTCGCACAGTTGTCGCGTGAGGGCCATGTGCCGGAGGCCAAGAGCGGAAAATATTGCAAGCTAATTGCATTTAATATGTTCTGCTGCCTTTGCCGTTCCCTTTCCCAAGAAGAGCATTATTTTTTTATGTTGCCTTAAATGATTTTGCATGTTATATAAAGGCAAGTGTAGCAGATCAGTAGAGAACAGATCGATAGATGGGATTGGCGTTTTGATATTGCCCAATAATGAATAGTTTTTATTCGGACTGACTTGCCAAGGAGAAATGACAATACTTAGTTGTCTATTTCTGTTCTGAAACAAAGCAATTTTAAGTGTACAACAACAAAGAATTAGAATTATTGCTCACATGGGCAGGTCATATAGCTATTTCGGTTTTTGCCAGAAAACCTCATCAGTGACTTTTAATGTGAATTCTAATAATTTCTAAACGACTAATTACTCGAAATAGAAGCATTAATGGTAAAGTCTGTGAAACGTAGGAGTTGAACCATGAACCTATGACGTAGTAAGCGAATGCGCTTACCATCACACCATCGGACTGGACGACTCTGCGCTGGCAAACATCACAGTTACCTGCTGTCTATATCAAACGCATAGTGTTTGTTGTTATTGTACACTGTCTAATGCAATTGTTTTTGCCTTACTTGAGAGCTCCATCGGAGCACATACTTGAGGCAAATGAATGTATCAGTTTTTGTTTCTGTAAGAACATTTCTTCGTTTTTACATTATGTTTACTTTCTGATTTGGGTGTGTCCTCCCTATCATATTATACGAGTTTATGTTTATTCGGCAGCTTGAATGTTAGAAAGAATAGTTTTTATTCGGACTGACTTTTCTGGCAAAAACCGAAATAGCTATATGACCTGCCCATGTGAGCAATAATTCTAATTCTTTGTTGTTGTACACTTAAAATTGCTTTGTTTCAGAACAGAAATAGACAACTAAGTATTGTCATTTCTCTTTGGCAAGTCAGTCCGAATAAAAACTATTCTTTCTAACATTCAAGCTGCCGAATAAACATAAACTCGTATAATTGCCCAATAATGACAAGACTTTATCTTGGTTCCTTTACAGCAATTTGGATTATTCTCTGACCGAAAGTTCAAATAAAGTTGTCTTACGATTTAAATTATAGGAAAAAAGCTTTTGTGTTTTCCGCAACTTTAGCTAATCCTATAGCCGATTGTATCTAAGACATAATATGACTTCATCCGTGTAATTTCGGCTAACAATTTGAGTAGTAACAATGATTTTTGTTGATATATCTTAATACCTTTGGGTAATAGGCGCAACCAAAGAAAATAAGTAATAAGAAGAAGCTAAGTAATAATGTAGATCGAATTGAATTATAATACATATTTCTATATCAAATATTTTCATACCGATTGGCTTGATTTTAGAAATCAGACAATATACGCCGTCGTGAGTAATAAAATGCGCCAGGCTTTCTTCTAGCTATCTGAAAAAAATCGCTTAGAATGCTTAAAATGTTTGTTTCGATTTTGCGACCTCTTTTAGATAACCTTTGCTTCCGTCCATGTGAATGAAAACATACCTCTTTTTTTGATATGGAAAACAAAAATTTGACTAATGTTACGTCGTATGGGCTCTTGTTTGAAAGAGCTACTTCCAAGTTTTCCAAAAATTTATTTGATAAAAGAAATTTAAAAACTGAAATTTTTTTTCAATCCTTAAATATTTATTAGTTCGATAACAGACTAGCAAAATTTAAGAAACCGTTATCAAAATGACAACTTCAATTTATTCAATTAAAGAAGTTTATTTCTTTTCAATAAACAATTCAGTATTTTATCAAACTGGGAAATAAAAATCTTCAAAAAATAGATCCATCGACAATATCTATTCAATTCGATAGTTTTTCTTTTTAAGTTTTAACATTTTGTATCAATATTACGTTAAATTGTTTTTAATATTCATAAAAGCAGTTATTTCTTGATGTTTCTGTTCGTTTTATTTAATAAAAACGGCACTGAAATTTATACATCAGTTTGTATGATTTAAATCCAATGTTATTTTTAAAAAATTAGGGTTTTGTATGGAGAAAAAATATGCGCTTTCACTACGATTTGAAACTTTTTTCATATCCGCTGTGAGATGAGCTTCTTGCCCGTTTCAACTGGCGCCATCATGTTATATTATCGCTAGTTGCACTCTGGCGAAGTCTCTTCTACCGCTAATCTTTTTTCTTAGACTATCTTATGTCCTCTTCTCTGCAAGACAACATATGCCATGAGTGTATGTCAGTTAAGCATTGTCAACTTCTTCCACTATCTCTTTGCACAAATTCGCCATGCATATTCTTGCTGCTGAGAAGGATTCCTCCATTTGTCGTTAGTATTCAGCCAACATTGCTGCATTATTTGTAAGCGTCTGCATAACAAGAGCAATATTGCTGCATTCGCTAGCAAATTCGGCAGCACGTGCCACATGCGCTTCACGACATCCTGTCCTGAGTTGCCATTTGCCTATGCAAATGTGAATATGAATAAGTATGCAAGTGCATCACAGTTTACAATTCATTGTGTATGTTTTTTACAAATATGTAAAATACATGTTTTCTTCTGTTCATTTCCTTTACTCTTATTATGCTTTATGCATTCTGCTGCTTCGCTTATTCTTTTGTGTGTATGTATTTCCTTAAGGCAATTTTGCAGTTATCCACTTGAAAAATTTATTGTCCGCCAAATTTTCATGAGCAGCAACAACAACTTCCTGTGTAACAACAACAAGTGTATGTATGCATACAAATGCGCACAAACAGGAAAACAACAACATTTAAGCGCGCTGCCACGATTGTCGCATTTACTGTAGAGTAGTATGAATATGCCGGTTCTGGGACAACCTGTGGAGAGGGTTGAGTGTGGAGCAACGAAAAATTTCATAGTGTGGAGCAGTGTGACGTCACATTTTTGCTCCACCATATGGTGGGGTGAACGATGACGTCATCAGTGAAAATGACGTCATCAGCGGTAATGTAAACAATATGATGACGTCATCAGCGGTAATGTAAACAATATGATGGCGTCATCAGCGGTAATGTAAACAATATGATGGCGTCATCAGCGATAATGTAAACAATATGATGACGTCATCAGTGGAAATGACGTCACCAATGAAAATGCAACCCTGTTTTAAAATTTTAAGGTGACGTCATCAGTGGAAGTGCAACCCTGCAATACAATTTGAATTTAACAATTTGAATTTCACAATTTTAATTTCACAATTTGAATAATTTGAAATCGTTTATGTATGTATGTGGGTGTATATATATATGTATGTATGTATATGGGATCGAGAACCTAAGCGCGGGGGCAAGCGCGAGAGCGGCTCTAACGTTGACCACAACAATGTGTTTGTTGTGAAATAGAGCAGGAGCACAGCTAAGAATTAACAGCATGTTGATTCTTGCTAACCATCCATAGAGCGATAATGTGTGCAGTATGATGCGTATGACTTAGAATTTTTAAGAGGAAGATCAATTTTGTTTGTTTACATTAAAGATTCGTTGGCGATAGTAGTATATGATGCATTAGCGTGTGAATATTGTTTGTTTACATTAAAGATTCGTTGGCGATAGTAGTATATGATGCATTAGCGTGTGAATATAATTAATGATTTTTATGAGCAGGAACACAGCTAAGAATTAACAACAAGTTGGATATAGCTTATTTCAATCTTGAACTTTTATAAACAAATATTATGAAAATGAAGAAAGAAATGAAGGATACAAATACAATCCTATATATTTCATATTTAAGCTTACAGCAGATAAAGTGTAAATTTGAAATATTTTAGCTGAAACTTGTATCAGTCTTCTCCAAAGCATTGAATATAGAAAATGGATAGTCAACATTTGCTATCTGGTACGCTATTCTTTCACATAATGCGTTCACCATATCAATTGATAGTAACTGCAATCTACAGGAATTTATACTAACAATATTTTATTTAAATAAAAATAACAAAAGATTAATAAAAATGTTTATTTATTCATTTCAGTATACTGATTTATAAATCTTATAGACTATAACAAACGGAAAAAGCTTAACCTAAAGCAATTAGCATTTACATCTTAATCTAGACATTATTGTAAAAACTTATGGATTCACAATTTGAACAACATCTAAATTATTTTTCAATTAATTTGATAATGTCCTCACGCTAATACGTTAACACCATCTTCCTGAATACATCTCTTATCATCTGAACAACTTAATATTAATTTTTTTTGAGCTCTTGTGTATACAATTGATGAGCTCTTGATCTAAATATATACATATTACCATAGAATTGTTTCTTCCTCAACAAACAATCTTTATAATCTTCTATACTAAGGTTATTTAATAAAGCTTTTTTAACTCCTTTTGCTTTCTTTACTTGTTTACAATTAATCGTATCAATAGAATACATCTTTGAGCGAAGACCAATGAATTCCCTCATTATATTGTCATTGTTCTCGTCCTTCATCATTCCGAGAACTTTTTTATTTTTTAATGGTCATCTTTTTTTGAATCTATATCATCTTTAATATCATTATAAAAATCTTCAGTTTTAATAGAGTAAATAAATTAATCTGTATCCATATAATTTAAAGATAAATTTTCATGAAATTTCGGTTTCATATAATTATAATGGAAATCATACATTTTTAATTTGGATAGTTCAAGTACCGTAAAACCCAAATATATTGGTTTATTATATAACGAATGAACCCTATTCAATTGGATTGCAACCATACTGATATCTCAAATTGCATTCATTATGGGCTGGTCCTCTATATTTTTCAGTTAAATGACAATGATCAGCCACTCTATCATTACCCAGCTCTTTCCTATAGATATGACATAATGTGCTTTCATGCTGTTTCATAATTTGCTCTGATGTGAGGAAATTCATTGGCTTTACTATAGCTAAATAATTATAATAAATGTCTTTTAAATCTCTAACTAAATCTACACCTGAATATTGAACTAATTTACTTAAAGAACTGTTAAAACATTTTATATAACTAAATGCAAAAGGTACATGCTTTTGAATACTCTTAACTTGTGCTGAGTTTTGAAAATTTTCACTTTGTAAAATACACTCAAAATCAGCATATACTACAACGAGTACATCTAACTTTCGCTCATGATTTTTATACCCTACACCTATGGTAATAGGGTATAATAACTTTGTGCGAAAATTGTAACGCATGAAAGGAGCCGTCCTAGGTATAGACATAAGTATATAGAAATGCTTAGAATCACTTTCTGTGTTGATTTCCGGTTGTCCGTCTGTCCGTCTGCCCGGGTGTCTGTCTGTCTGTCTGTCTGTCTGTCTGTCTGTCTTGCTGTCCGTTGGCGCAGGAGAGAAAGAAGGAGTTGTCCGATTTGGACCAAATTTGGCACACAGTCGCAGTGAACCTTCCACTACTTCAAGTTCCGAGATTAGCCAAATCGGTTAAAGGACACGCCCACAATGGGTCTGTAAGTCCCACTACCCCGGAATATTTCCAGTTAAATTGCTTAAATTTGTGTAATTATTCATTAAAAGGAATGGTATTTGGTGTTTAATGTAAGGTGTGGACCCTCTATGTCATACAAAAAAAAACGGGCGTGGTCCGCCCACTATATAGACGGTAAGCGGAAAATCCTTATAACTTCCATAACATATACACCAGTCTGTTCATATTTGGTCACTTCATTTCTGGTAAGAACACCTCTTAATTCTCCAAAAATGGGCGTGGTCCGCCCACTCAGTTACTTGGTGTAGGGTATTACTTTGTCGGTGGAACCCGACTGATGCTTCCTTACTTGTTTTTAACCTAAAACTGTCTTCTTACCGCTTGGCATTTCACCAACAATTTCGTGGCAGCGAAGTTTATGTTTCTGCAGCGCTTCTAAACTGTATCTATATTGCCGGCATTCGTTACACATTAATATTGGATGTGTAAGCTTCATAACTTCGCTTCTCAGCAATCTATTAAAAAATAGAAAACCAAAATATATCAAAATTTCAAGTATATAAATCGAATAATATAAATATTGTATATAAATTGTTGTTATTCTTATTATTGAATATATGTACCTTGAAATATTTTTTATCCACACGTAGTGGAACTGCTGTTCTTTCTGGATTAGCATCAGGTTGATATGGTGCTCCTTTTCGGCAGCAGTGCTATAGTAGGGACCAACTACTTTATGGAGCTCTTCATCGAATCCGAAAATATTAATGCTGATGCTGCTGTTTTGGTCCTCAAACTTTTTTGCGTCTTTAATTAGTAGAGGGAATGTCAGATCCTTGAAATTTAGCTCTATATTGTTGTGTAATGTTATTAAATGAGCCTTAATATCTGCTATTTGATAGTTGGAACATCTCTCAGGATTTAATTGAAGTGGATATAGCGCTGATATTATCGCTCACTTGAAGCAGAATTCATCATTGGTTTGTATGTTTATACAGGCTTCCTTCTTGTATACTTCATATGGTAGATCCTTTTATTGGTCTATATTGATTGATGTTAATTTCCAGATGAGAGAGTCTTATTAATGTCCAGCCGCTATCTCTTTCTTGAAATTCAGCTAGTTTTATGCAGAGTTGCGTACACATATCTTCATAGCTAGAAATCACTTGTGATTCAATTTGAACTACACTCATTTTAGTTTGAAATGATTTCAAGTCAATAGCTATTTCATCATCACTGGACATTTTTATGAATTCAGCAAACAGTTCTATATTATATTTAAATGCTGAATGTTTTTCAAGCATGTCGTTTAACATTTTTATTATAATTGATTGAGCATTTTGCAAAAATTGTTCAGGTATTAATAAACCATCTTTATTTTCAAATATAACTGTTTCAATGCGCTCATTAAACGCTGATTTAACACTTTTAAAGTTTTCGTCTTTTGTAATCGCACAATTTCTCTTATGTTTATTTGTGCGTACGTGATAGTTCCAGGATTTGAATGTAACATTTTCACCACAAATGGCACAAGGTACTTTTCTGTTGAAATCAATCAACTGATTTACATTATTGTTATTATTATTATTATTATTGCTGCACGATGGCAGACAATCTTGTGGCTGATGATAGACTTTAGTATGTCGTGTTAACTTATCAGCTCTCGAAAATGTTTGTTTGCATATTTCACATGCAATATCGACTTTATTATGTTTATTTAAAATATGTCGATTTAGCGTATATTTATAACTAAATCCGCATCCGCACACTTCACAATTGAATCCTTTCATTTTGATTTTTTTTAAATTACAATAGTTTTGAGCTTTTATCCTTGTTGCTGTTCAGATGAAAGTTGAAACAGTACTATTAAAGCTTCACGTTCATTCACCCTTTATATAAGAAGCGACAATGATCCGAACGATCATTTTTGCGCTCGGTTTCTGCGTTGTTGTTGTTTTTATGTATGTGCTATTCTATATGTCGACAGCTCGGGCAGCAAAAAAAATATACGAAGGATCAGAACGACACTCGGTCAGCTGATATTCCCGACAGCGCTGCGTTCGGTTTCTGTGTTGTTGTTGTTTATATATGCTGACTGAGCATTTTTTGTGTTCGGGTTCTGTGTTGTTGTTGTTTATAATGAAGCTTCGCTCTCGGAAGCACCCGCTGTGTCCGTTGTTGCTGCTGTCTATAATGAAGCTTCGCTCTCGGAAGCACCCACTGTGTCCTTTGTTGCTGCTGTCTATAATGAAACTTCGCTCTCGGAAGCACCCGCTATGCCCGGCGTTGTTGCTGTTTGTTTCTGCGTAAGCAATGTCGTGTTCTCTACAAGCTGAACCCAAGGGATTAATTCCTCTATCGCCTCTTGCTAAACGTTTTTCAATTTCGTCCCGGCCCACAAAACTGATAGCCTGATAAATGAAGTTCCACTGGCAACGAATTTATTAGAACCTTAGCAAATTTTAAACACAGGCGTTCAACGCTATAACAAATTACTAATACAATATTGGATAAGGACTTCGCCTTGTGTGGGAATATTTTTGATAGAGTTTAATCAAAATGTTCTTTTAAAAATAGGTCATGTCAAATCATATAATCAACTACGAATCATATATATATTAAACAATGAAAGTAATTTTTTTTGTCCTTCATTTTATGATTTCCGATTTTAAAAGTGTATCATCTTATCTGCTATCAGCTTATCTGCTATCAGCTTATCTGCTATCAGCTTATCTGCTATCAGCTTATCTGCTATCAGATATCAGGTATCAGGTATCAGATATCTGTTATCAGATATCAGGTATCAGGTATATATCAGGTAACAGGTTATCAGCTTATCTGCTATCAGCTTATCTGCTATCAGCTTATCTGCTATCAGCTTATCTGCTATCAGCTTATCCGCTATCAGCTTATCTGCTATCAGATATCAGGTATCAGGTATCAGATATCTGTTATCAGATATCAGGTATCAGGTATATATCAGGTAATAGGTTATCAGCTTATCTGCTATCAGCTTATCTGCTATCAGCTTATCTGCTATCAGCTTATCCGCTATCAGCTTATCTGCTATCAGATATCAGGTATCAGATATCTGTTATCAGGTATCAGATATCTGTTATCAGATATCAGGTATTAGGTATATATCAGTTCCACTGTCAACGAATTTATTATATTATTAAGTAGACTTCCTTCGACAACAAATCGATTAGGACTGATTTGATTTTTATAGTTTACTACCATATTATAATGAATAATGTTTTAACCTTTCACACAGTCCATTAACCCATTAATAGCCAAGACCATTTAAAATCAGAAATCATTAGTTTCATTTATTTAATTGTAATCAAATACACATAAGAAACATAAAAAAGATAAAAATTTCAAAAAAAAAATATTAATTAGTAGGTTTTTGAGCCTGTACCCAAGCGGGTACAGTGGGAGGGAACGGGTTAAAGACTAATGTAAAACAACAAATGTATATGTTTCAAATAGATTTTCATCAGTTGCTAAGATGCGTCTAATAAAACAACACCAAAACATAATTGCTAGAAATGTCGATATTTCTTCAAATAATCATCAAAAACTAAGATATAGTTCACTACTTCCTAACACCATAAGAGCCCTTATTGTTGGACCATCAAATTGCGGAAAGACCAATGTTATGATAGGTCTAATAGAAAGTCCTAATGGGCTAAAATTTGAAAATATATATTTGTATTCAAAATCTTTACATCAGCCTAAATATGAATATTTAAGACAATTGATAACACCAATTAAAGGTATGGAGTTCTATACATTTTCTGAAAATGAACACGTTTTACCACTGGACAAGGCTAAAAGAAATTCCATCATGATTTTTGATGATGTTGCCTGCGAGAAACAAAATAATATTCGTGTATATTTCTGTATGGGTCGGCATAAAAATGTTGATAGCTTCTATCTGTGTCAAACATATACACGTATACCAAAGCATTTAATATGTGACAATGCTAACATGATAATTATGTTTAAACAAGATGAACTGAATATGAAGCATATATATCATGATCATGTTGGTAGGGATATGTCATTTAAAACGTTTTGTTAAATGTACACAGAATGTTGGAAGGATAAATATGGATTCCTTGATATAACCAAAGATGAACTGAATATGAAGCATATATATCATGATCATGATGGTAGGGATATATCATTTAAAACGTTTTGTTAAATGTACACAGAATGTTGGAAGGATAAATATGGATTCCTTGGTATAAGCAAAGATGACGATATCGATTCTGGACGCTATAGAAAGGGGTTCAATATTTTTATTAAACTATAAAATGTCAGATGCTGTAACTAAATGTTTAGTATGTTAACTGCTCTCAAGCTATTACAACTGATTCAACATCTTGATTTATCTGATATCTGATAACCTGTTACCTGATATATACCTAATACCTGATATCTGATAACAGATATCTGATACCTGATAGCAGATAAGCTGATAGCGGATAAGCTGATAGCAGATAAGCAGATAAGCTGATAACCTATTACCTGATATATACCTGATACCTGATATCTGATAACAGATATCTGATACCTGATACCTGATATCTGATAGCAGATAAGCTGATAGCGGATAAGCTGATAGCAGATAAGCTGATAGCAGATAAGCTGATAGCAGATAAGCTGATAGCAGATAAGCTGATAACCTGTTACCTGATATATACCTGATACCTGATATCTGATAACAGATATCTGATACCTGATACCTGATATCTGATAGCAGATAAGCTGATAGCAGATAAGCTGATAGCAGATAAGCTGATAGCAGATAAGCTGATAGCAGATAAGATGATACACTTTTAAAATCGGAAATCATAAAATGAAGGACAAAAAAAATTACTTTCATTGTTTAATATATATATGATTCGTAGTTGATTATATGATTTGACATGACCTATTTTTAAAAGAACATTTTGATTAAACTCTATCAAAAATATTCCCACACAAGGCGAAGTCCTTATCCAATATTGTATTAGTAATTTGTTATAGCGTTGAACGCCTGTGTTTAAAATTTGCTAAGGTTCTAATAAATTCGTTGCCAGTGGAACTTCATTTATCAGGCTATCAGTTTTGTGGGCCGGGACGAAATTGAAAAACGTTTAGCAAGAGGCGATAGAGGAATTAATCCCTTGGGTTCAGCTTGTAGAGAACACGACATTGCTTACGCAGAAACAAACAGCAACAACGCCGGGCATAGCGGGTGCTTCCGAGAGCGAAGTTTCATTATAGACAGCAGCAACAAAGGACACAGTGGGTGCTTCCGAGAGCGAAGCTTCATTATAGACAGCAGCAACAACGGACACAGCGGGTGCTTCCGAGAGCGAAGCTTCATTATAAACAACAACAACACAGAACCCGAACACAAAAAATGCTCAGTCAGCATATATAAACAACAACAACACAGAAACCGAACGCAGCGCTGTCGGGAATATCAGCTGACCGAGTGTCGTTCTGATCCTTCGTATATTTTTTTTGCTGCCCGAGCTGTCGACATATAGAATAGCACATACATAAAAACAACAACAACGCAGAAACCGAGCGCAAAAATGATCGTTCGGATCATTGTCGCTTCTTATATAAAGGGTGAATGAACGTGAAGCTTTAATAGTACTGTTTCAACTTTCATCTGAACAGCAACAAGGATAAAAGCTCAAAACTATTGTAATTTAAAAAAAATCAAAATGAAAGGATTCAATTGTGAAGTGTGCGGATGCGGATTTAGTTATAAATATACGCTAAATCGACATATTTTAAATAAACATAATAAAGTCGATATTGCATGTGAAATATGCAAACAAACATTTTCGAGAGCTGATAAGTTAACACGACATACTAAAGTCTATCATCAGCCACAAGATTGTCTGCCATCGTGCAGCAATAATAATAATAATAATAACAATAATGTAAATCAGTTGATTGATTTCAACAGAAAAGTACCTTGTGCCATTTGTGGTGAAAATGTTACATTCAAATCCTGGAACTATCACGTACGCACAAATAAACATAAGAGAAATTGTGCGATTACAAAAGACGAAAACTTTAAAAGTGTTAAATCAGCGTTTAATGAGCGCATTGAAACAGTTATATTTGAAAATAAAGATGGTTTATTAATACCTGAACAATTTTTGCAAAATGCTCAATCAATTATAATAAAAATGTTAAACGACATGCTTGAAAAACATTCAGCATTTAAATATAATATAGAACTGTTTGCTGAATTCATAAAAATGTCCAGTGATGATGAAATAGCTATTGACTTGAAATCATTTCAAACTAAAATGAGTGTAGTTCAAATTGAATCACAAGTGATTTCTAGCTATGAAGATATGTGTACGCAACTCTGCATAAAACTAGCTGAATTTCAAGAAAGAGATAGCGGCTGGACATTAATAAGACTCTCTCATCTGGAAATTAACATCAATCAATATAGACCAATAAAAGGATCTACCATATGAAGTATACAAGAAGGAAGCCTGTATAAACATACAAACCAATGATGAATTCTGCTTCAAGTGAGCGATAATATCAGCGCTATATCCACTTCAATTAAATCCTGAGAGATGTTCCAACTATCAAATAGCAGATATTAAGGCTCATTTAATAACATTACACAACAATATAGAGCTAAATTTCAAGGATCTGACATTCCCTCTACTAATTAAAGACGCAAAAAAGTTTGAGGACCAAAACAGCAGCATCAGCATTAATATTTTCGGATTCGATGAAGAGCTCCATAAAGTAGTTGGTCCCTACTATAGCACTGCTGCCGAAAAGGAGCACCATATCAACCTGATGCTAATCCAGAAAGAACAGCAGTTCCACTACGTGTGGATAAAAAATATTTCAAGGTACATATATTCAATAATAAGAATAACAACAATTTATATACAATATTTATATTATTCGATTTATATACTTGAAATTTTGATATATTTTGGTTTTCTATTTTTTAATAGATTGCTGAGAAGCGAAGTTATGAAGCTTACACATCCAATATTAATGTGTAACGAATGCCGGCAATATAGATACAGTTTAGAAGCGCTGCAGAAACATAAACTTCGCTGCCACGAAATTGTTGGTGAAATGCCAAGCGGTAAGAAGACAGTTTTAGGTTAAAAACAAGTAAGGAAGCATCAGTCGGGTTCCACCGACAAAGTAATACCCTACACCAAGTAACTGAGTGGGCGGACCACGCCCATTTTTGGAGAATTAAGAGGTGTTCTTACCAGAAATGAAGTGACCAAATATGAACAGACTGGTGTATATGTTATGGAAGTTATAAGGATTTTCCGCTTACCGTCTATATAGTGGGCGGACCACGCCCGTTTTTTTTTGTATGACATAGAGGGTCCACACCTTACATTAAACACCAAATACCATTCCTTTTAATGAATAATTACACAAATTTAAGCAATTTAACTGGAAATATTCCGGGGTAGTGGGACTTACAGACCCATTGTGGGCGTGTCCTTTAACCGATTTGGCTAATCTCGGAACTTGAAGTAGTGGAAGGTTCACTGCGACTGTGTGCCAAATTTGGTCCAAATCGGACAACTCCTTCTTTCTCTCCTGCGCCAACGGACAGCAAGACAGACAGACAGACAGACAGACAGACAGACACCCGGGCAGACGGACAGACGGACAACCGGAAATCAACACAGAAAGTGATTCTAAGCATTTCTATATACTTATGTCTATACCTAGGACGGCTCCTTTCATGCGTTACAATTTTCGCACAAAGTTATTATACCCTATTACCATAGGTGTAGGGTATAAAAATCATGAGCGAAAGTTAGATGTACTCGTTGTAGTATATGCTGATTTTGAGTGTATTTTACAAAGTGAAAATTTTCAAAACTCAGCACAAGTTAAGAGTATTCAAAAGCATGTACCTTTTGCATTTAGTTATATAAAATGTTTTAACAGTTCTTTAAGTAAATTAGTTCAATATTCAGGTGTAGATTTAGTTAGAGATTTAAAAGACATTTATTATAATTATTTAGCTATAGTAAAGCCAATGAATTTCCTCACATCAGAGCAAATTATGAAACAGCATGAAAGCACATTATGTCATATCTATAGGAAAGAGCTGGGTAATGATAGAGTGGCTGATCATTGTCATTTAACTGAAAAATATAGAGGACCAGCCCATAATGAATGCAATTTGAGATATCAGTATGGTTGCAATCCAATTGAATAGGGTTCATTCGTTATATAATAAACCAATATATTTGGGTTTTACGGTACTTGAACTATCCAAATTAAAAATGTATGATTTCCATTATAATTATATGAAACCGAAATTTCATGAAAATTTATCTTTAAATTATATGGATACAGATTAATTTATTTACTCTATTAAAACTGAAGATTTTTATAATGATATTAAAGATGATATAGATTCAAAAAAAGATGACCATTAAAAAATAAAAAAGTTCTCGGAATGATGAAGGACGAGAACAATGACAATATAATGAGGGAATTCATTGGTCTTCGCTCAAAGATGTATTCTATTGATACGATTAATTGTAAACAAGTAAAGAAAGCAAAAGGAGTTAAAAAAGCTTTATTAAATAACCTTAGTATAGAAGATTATAAAGATTGTTTGTTGAGGAAGAAACAATTCTATGGTAATATGTATATATTTAGATCAAGAGCTCATCAATTGTATACACAAGAGCTCAAAAAAAATTAATATTAAGTTGTTCAGATGATAAGAGATGTATTCATGAAGATGGTGTTAACGTATTAGCGTGAGGACATTATCAAATTAATTGAAAAATAATTTAGATGTTGTTCAAATTGTGAATCCATAAGTTTTTACAATAATGTCTAGATTAAGATGTAAATGCTAATTGCTTTAGGTTAAGCTTTTTCCGTTTGTTATAGTCTATAAGATTTATAAATCAGTATACTGAAATGAATAAATAAACATTTTTATTAATCTTTTGTTATTTTTATTTAAATAAAATATTGTTAGTATAAATTCCTGTAGATTGCAGTTACTATCAATTGATATGGTGAACGCATTATGTGAAAGAATAGCGTACCAGATAGCAAATGTTGACTATCCATTTTCTATATTCAATGCTTTGGAGAAGACTGATACAAGTTTCAGCTAAAATATTTCAAATTTACACTTTATCTGCTGTAAGCTTAAATATGAAATATATAGGATTGTATTTGTATCCTTCATTTCTTTCTTCATTTTCATAATATTTGTTTATAAAAGTTCAAGATTGAAATAAGCTATATCCAACTTGTTGTTAATTCTTAGCTGTGTTCCTGCTCATAAAAATCATTAATTATATTCACACGCTAATGCATCATATACTACTATCGCCAACGAATCTTTAATGTAAACAAACAATATTCACACGCTAATGCATCATATACTACTATCGCCAACGAATCTTTAATGTAAACAAACAAAATTGATCTTCCTCTTAAAAATTCTAAGTCATACGCATCATACTGCACACATTATCGCTCTATGGATGGTTAGCAAGAATCAACATGCTGTTAATTCTTAGCTGTGCTCCTGCTCTATTTCACAACAAACACATTGTTGTGGTCAACGTTAGAGCCGCTCTCGCGCTTGCCCCCGCGCTTAGGTTCTCGATCCCATATACATACATACATATATATATACACCCACATACATACATAAACGATTTCAAATTATTCAAATTGTGAAATTAAAATTGTGAAATTCAAATTGTTAAATTCAAATTGTATTGCAGGGTTGCACTTCCACTGATGACGTCACCTTAAAATTTTAAAACAGGGTTGCATTTTCATTGGTGACGTCATTTCCACTGATGACGTCATCATATTGTTTACATTATCGCTGATGACGCCATCATATTGTTTACATTACCGCTGATGACGCCATCATATTGTTTACATTACCGCTGATGACGTCATCATATTGTTTACATTACCGCTGATGACGTCATTTTCACTGATGACGTCATCGTTCACCCCACCATATGGTGGAGCAAAAATGTGACGTCACACTGCTCCACACTATGAAATTTTTCGTTGCTCCACACTCAACCCTCTCCACAGGTTGTCCCAGAACCGGCATATTCATACTACTCTGTAGTATACGTATGTGTATATTGTGCCGGAGTGTGTGTGTGTGTGTGGAAAATTATTACCACTGTAAGCTTGCCCCACCTGAATCATGAAAATTTAAACAGCTGCGCATATTTCATGTTTACAGAAGCTTCCCCGGCAGCAGGGGGGTTGGCGCGCTGGGAGATCCTTTGACAGCGACGCAGGCAGGCGCTGGAACGTGTTGGAAAAAATGATATGCGCGTGCACGTTTCAGCTGAAATTTGCAAATTATCAGAAAGGTTCGCCGAAGTTGCGTGCATGGCAATTGAAAACATTCGCCACACTCCTCCAACCCTGTCCGCTCTATCAGTTATTTCCGGCAAGGGGAAAAGTTAATCATATTTGCCTACAAGCAGCTTACGCAATAATCAAAATAAAAAAATAGTAGTTGTGTGTAAGGATCAACAAAAATTTGACGTATATTTACTATCTTTATTTAAAGACTGGATAATATTTAGAAAAAATTATCTCCATATGTCCTTGATAAAATTGATTATGTACTGCTTTATATATTTCAACCAATCAATCACCCTACGTGGACATGTAAAAATTGCTCAAATTGCTTGTTACTTTTTGATTCAAATCTCGATTGAGATTATGCCATCAAAGTGTATTTTATCAAATTCATCAAGATATAAGACATGTGAGTCGGGAATGCTCGAGTTCTTAAGAAAAAGCAATTATATGAAAAAAACTCTTGCATAGTTTCACGCTGATCCATCAATGAGATATATTTCCAAACTCTGTTTCTGAGTCGTGAGCTTTCGTCGTTTTTTTTCAGATCAAGCAGGTTTTGGTATTCTAAAATTTCTCCAAGCTGCTGCGATTCAATTGTCCGTAATAAAAGAGCAACCTGCGAACCATGTGTGCTTGAAAGGGTTGCTAATGGATTTATTATTGCACTTCAACTCGTCATCCCAATCCCAAATAACCTTTTCTGTAATATGTTTAAATAAATCATATAATCTGATACTTAAGCGAAAATCGTGAAAATTGTTCAGCAAATAATGCAGGCAAGAATATTGCTTTGCAAAAGTGTCAAGGGGTCAATGTAAATGTAGATACCAATTAGGCACGTGCTCAATGTGTAACCACAATATGATGAAGTAGGTTCGTATATCCAATTAAAAAAGTAATCAAAAGAGTTTCTATCGAATTGCACATTTCAACAATTTACATTTGCATTTTATTGTTTAACCATCAGGCTGAAATCGACCAATAAAATATGTAGGTTTTTTTTTCCTGTAATTTGCATGCCAAATTTCAATGAAATTCATTCGAATGGAAAACTATTTGCAAGCTTGAACAAATTGATAAATTTTAAATACTTTTCTCCTTTTTCAGTTTACTTTGTTGTTTGTCTGTCTGTCTGTCTGTCTGTGACGCACGTTTCCATTATCTTCCGCCATTACAAATTGTCAGCAATTGATAGCAAATCGCTTGGAAAATCTTTGAGCGCTTACGACTTCAAGTGGCGCTTTTATGCAGACGCTTAACGCTTTCACACCTCTCGTGTAAGCCTCGGCAAAAAAGGGCAAAAAGCACACACACACACACATCTATATATACGCACGTATGTACGTATGTATATGCACACAAAAGGTCCAAGTGACATGATTGAATCAATTTCAATAGCAACAGCCAACAGCCAACAACAACACTGCCACACTGACAACAACATTCTGCAGTTAAAGTTCAATCGGGCAATAGTGCGCCAAGTGGCGAGAAACAAGAGCAAATGGCAGAAGCATCCCATCAATGTTCAATGGCACTTACCAGCGGCACAGGCCAATTGAAAAGTCATAAAATGCCAGTAGCAACGGCAGCAATAAATGGCCAAGTTGCAGTTTTGAGCTTCGAAGAGTTATTAAACCAGCGGCGTCCACTCAAATGCGTCCGCCAAAGAGCATGTGAAATATCGCAGGCAGGTTGGCAATTGGCTACTACCACCACACACACTGCCGTCCACATAAAGACGCCATGAAATTGCCATAAAACAGATGAAATTGATACACGGACTGCAGCAAAAGACAGGGAGCATATATTGCGGCTATAAATTGCAGCACACAAATCGCGTGTGTAAAAGCTTGAACTGAAACTGAAATAATTGCATTTGATTTGCAGTTCCATTCCATAAAAAAGTTATCGCCAACTTCGGTTTCGAAATTTTTTTTGCCATAGAATGAGGCGAGTTCAATTTATTTTCGGTATCGGAGTATTTTTTTCTAATAAAGTGGACAATTTTACAATTTAACTAAATAATCAGATTATCTGAGGGTATAAACATAAAATCTCACATATAGCTGATATCTTGTAATCAACGCCAAAAACAAGGAAAAAGTCCAAAAAATATTCATGAAGAGATGGTTGCTATTTATCATGAACTCTGTCATCTTCACTATTTACATTTCAAAAGTGGTCAAATAAATTTCAAAGTGGCAGGGAGACCATTAAAGATGACCCTCGCTTTACTGTCACTGCAAAAGAAAATGTGAAAAAAGTTGAGAAATTTGTACTGGAGATTGCTTGAATAAGGCTTAAAATAATGGTAAAGATTAGAGTAGAGATATATCCATTCCCACTTTTCTCCGCGATCTTCTTAACCCAGGAAAACTGACCACCGGTGTGCTGTTCCTTCACGACAATGCTCCGGTTAACTCGGCGCCTGTTTTGAGGTCTGCTATGAGAGATTGTGGTTTCAAGGAAATAAACCACTCACCCTATAGTCCGCACTTGGCCCATAGTGATTAATTACCTGTTCACGAATTAATTAAAATAATTTCAATTTCGATTCAGCTTTTGGTTAATCAAAACAAATGGTATCGGTTGCAAGTTCGGGCTCAGATTCAAATACCACTCAGTGCATTCCATATAGTACAAGCAACTTTTATATTGCCGATTTCCATTTGACTAAAGTTGGTTAAAGCGCACAGCAGTTTTTTTAAGTATATGTACACGTAAAATAAAAAGCAGGCACACGCCCTTTAAAGCATTACCTGTACCTTTTCTGCTGCTCATACTTCACTCCTGTTCAGGAGAGATGGAGAGACTTCATGCTACTGTCAAGTATTTTTGTCAAAATATTTGTAAAATTTTGTTGGCATTATTCATGTTTATTGCTGTTGTTGTTGTGCTTTGCTTCAGCGGCAAAATCAACATAGGCATTATTTCTATATACTACTTTAGCCAGCTTTTGCCCATTTGCCACATTTATTTGTTGCTTTGATGCTGCGACCACAAAATTTCTTGCTAAATTGTTGTTCCTTTTATTGTGAGCACTTTACGTTACTTTGTTGTGGCCAGCTAAAATATGCAGCACTTACAGCAGAATTCTTCTCTAGGCCTTTTCAAATTTCAATCACTTTTACAAATAGAGCTTCAAACTTTTTTTCCAAAGAAGCAGAAAGTTCAGCTAAAACTTTCGTTGTAAAAGCAACGCACCTTTGACTGCCGATTATGCTGTGCTATGCTAGCCTTGTTGTTGTTGCTGTTACTATTTTTCCATTCATAAGGATTAACAATTTGTGGCACTAAGTATCTAGGCTCAGCGGCCTTGCATTTGCTTGTGTATTTTTAGCTAAAATTAATGGAAATTGCAATGATTATACTAAATATAAGAGACATATGTATATAGAATTTGCATGGCTTAGAATACACCGCGAGAAATAGCTGAGCATAATTAACTGTGCTATCTGTAACATTCAAGGCAATGTAAAACTACATTGAGCCACTGAAATAAGTTTTGTTGATTTTAAAGTCAATGTATTCGAAATAAACTTAATGTCTTAATGCCTATGATGATTTGGTCATTGAACGAATGAAAATTCAACATTGAGCCAATAAAAATTAGTTGTGCTAGTGAAGAAATAATTTCAGTTGATTCATTCAATGTAATAACTTCATTGAGCTGATGAAAAAATACATTGGCTCTCAATGAACAAATGCAATGCAAAATTTTTCATTATGAGGGATTTTAGGTTCACTATACACAGATAGGGACATGGTGTATTTTTTTAAATAGCTAGTATATTTTATCAACAAATGTTTTAAAGAATATATTCTTCCTATAAAACAGAAATATAAAATTTTTGCTAAAATAGCCATGCATAGTTCCTGAAGAATCCTTGCCTTTTCTACGGTAACTTATACGTTTTCAAAGTCGATCTAGATTCTAGATCTTTTCTTCCTTATCTTCGTTCTTTAATTTTCACTGCATTTCATTTCATTTCAATTCATATTTCTTTTATTCCACTAAAGAGTCGGAACATTCTAGGTTCATATCCAAATAGCATACTGAATCTAAATTTATTTCTAAAAATATAGCTCTACCGATATTTAGATCCTTATTCTGAAATTTTACTTTTAATTTACTAAAATTTATATCATTTGTGCTAGCCTATGTCTGTTTTTCTCTGCCCTTGACTGAAGCAAATTTATCAAATGGTGAACTTCAATCCCAACACTTAACCTTTTTGAGATGATCAGCTTTTAATGACGGAAAATGTATCAAATAGTAACTACTCCTATTCAAGAATATTATTAGAAAATCCTCAAAATAATGTATTCAAGCACTAAAAAACTCAATGAGCAATCTCAACTCAATTTGCATTGAGAAAGATTTAATCCCTTTGGGATTCAAATTATTGTTGCTTTTCTCCTATTCAATTTTGAAATCATTTATTTTGACATGAAAACAATAGCAAAACTTCATTCGTTATGCACAGAGAATCTGCTGAGCGTGCTGGAGTTGTATATTTTATTTATTATTGTTGGCATTTTCTCTACACAACGCGCAGCAGCACCGAGCTAACCTCCTAACTCCCCGCAGCGCTTCAGCTATTTCTCTTTATTTGCTGATTTGCGCGGCATCATTAAAAATCGAAGTAACTTTTTGACTAAGGTTTACGCTTTTTGTTGCTTGTTTGTTGGTTTGTTTGTTTGTGTTGCTGCAGCGATGCTCTGCAGCAGCATGCCAGCAAAGGTGCACAACGGCAGCCACAATCGGTTGCCATGACAGATTTATGATGCACTCCAGGTGGGAGGCAGGTCAAAGCAACAGCAGAGAACACACAACGCGGTAGCCACATTTCAGTTATCTGCAATTGCAGCCAACCAGCAGCATAGAACAACAACGAAAAACTTGGCGCCATTTTTTATGCCAAAAAGCAGAAAGAAAAAAGTTTATTTTGCCTTTTCACCATTATTAACGGGAATATGTTGAATTGCGATTGCAGTTGAAATGTGCACAGAAATGGAAAATATTCAATGCAATTTCAGAAAGCATACAAAAATCATGTCGTGAATTGAGACCTGATCCTCGCAAGCACTCCTTTGTGGTCAGCCTTGGCAATTAGCGCGCCGCAATGCAATTAGTAGCAGAGAGCAAAACGCGTTGCCCTATCATTTCAGCTCCCTGAATCGATGCGCTGACGTCAGCCACATGCTCGCACACGTAGACAGTGCCTTCAGAAATTGTGCTTAAACTTAAGCTTAAGCCCAAGCATAAAGGCCCTCTCTTCAATGTTGCCTTTTATTGAAATTGTCAAGGAAAAAAAAGGTTTAAAATCAAGTTTGCGTTATGAATTTTTGAACATTTTTTTAAAGCAGATACTTTATAATCTTTTGAAATGTCCACTATAATGTATCTATTCAAATTATTGAAGCATAATTCTACCATTACGCTTAAGTTTGTTCTCAACTAAGGGAACTGGAAATGTAAAATCAATGTGAAATTTTCCTCAAAAAGAATATTATGTAAAATTCCACTTAATTGTCACTTTTTGTCAGCGAGCGGTAAGCACAGTTTTTTGCCTTTTATGTAGAATGTAGAAAAAGGAGCGCACTATTAATTGCACATCATTTCTAGCACTGTCTCTTGCGCTCTCTATGTGCTGAAAATATGCAAACACTGTTTTTTAAGGTGATTGTGCTAAGTAATCGCACTTGCACTTGGACTTGCTCTTGCACACTCACGCTTCCTACTAACAGATTTCCACCTCTCAAGGTACTTAACAAAATCTTACTCGCACTCACACTCTCACTCCAGCACTTCACACCTCACTGGGATTGTGCACTTGAAAACACAGTTGGGTAGAATCAGTGTGCGATAAAAAGAACACAGTGCTGTGCAGACGCTTGTACTGCTTTCTACACAGTGCGAGTGCGAGTGTGAGTGAAGTGTGCGTGTTGTCCCAGTCTTGATATTCTACTATTCTGCCGTTACTTTCATAATTGGTCGCCTCATCAAATATTATCCATACGGAAAACATATTTCTTTGTAATACAAAATTTTTGGTTGATACAAAATATTGTACTGAAGGGCTAATAATTTTGTTGAATTTTTTATCGTAGTTTAGCAGGAATCAGATAAAAGCTGAATGCGATATAATCCATGTGTTTATGGCGAAGAAAATTCTAGCTAAACTTTTCACTTCTGACTTTTGGTTTTATATTTTCTTTTAGATTGATTGATTGCGTCACATTGAATCTTGTTTACATTGAATTTTGGTATAAACCAAATAACTTCGAATTGAGAGTGCTTTGTTTTGAAAGTTTAATATTTTTCTGCAAATGGCAATGCCATAAGTAGCTCCAAAATCAATTGCGCTGAGTTCCGCTAGCGCCTTATAACGGCACTGCTTATGAGCACACACAAATTCCACAACATACAAATACAACAGTCGAACACAATAAGAATATTTTCTGAAAATGTTTACAACTGCTACAAACACGCACGCCAATGCAACAACAGCAATACTGGCTGTGGCAGCAACAGGAACAGCAGCAACAAGCATACGGGCTGCAACATGATGTATGGGCTGCATTGCATCCGGCGGAAATGCTTTTCCGGCTTGAATGTGTATTTCTTTTTGTTGTTGGCAGCAAATCATAATCATTTGTTTCGGCTGCGCTGACCACAATTGTTGCTATTTTTCTTGCTGCTACTGTTGTTGTTGTTGCTTAAACAACTGTTGCCACAATGATTTTTGGCATGTTTGTATGTTGCATGCGACAGCAAAGCAATAAATTTATTTCAAAACATTTTCGAACGGAGGCAGCTGCATGTTTGTATGTGTGTGTTTTTGCGCGTGTATCCGTGCATGTTAGAGCTACAATTGTAGTTGTGTATATGTATATGCCGCTTTCTTGCTCTGCCTGCTTGAACTGCTCATTAAGCACAACATAACAAGCAAGCGCAGTGTTGCATTTCCTTGCTATTTGTGCATCAATTAAAAGGGGAACAAAAACTAAGTTTTTAAACTATTTGTAAATAATTCGCTTTATAGATTCCACTGAAATTACAGCAGCAATTACAGTAATTGCATAAATTGTTGAAATTTCAAACCAAAATTTCATTTAGTTTTCTATTGCATGCAATAAGGCGCATCTAGGCAAAGCACACAATGTGCAAACAGACAAACAGGCAGGCGGACAGACAAGCAGACGGACAGACAGACAGGCGAGCAACAATTTTAATTGAATAGCTAGCACACACACATACACTCCCACATGTACAAGCCTGCAATTTGCTACTCGACGTAAATGAAATTTGCATAGTTTTTAATTGCATACTTTCAGGTTGCGGTAGTCAAGGATTATTTGTTAGGCAAACAGAAACATTTAATGAGTTTACTGAAAATATTTTTGTGCCACTTTTGCAATAGAAATTCTCTGCTGTTGCAGCTGAAATGTTCAAAATGTGCAAAAATTAGGCGTAGTCAAAGGAAATTCATTATTTTCCAGCCTTCAATTTAGGATTTATGTAGCAAAGTTAAATTGATCCGTTTTTTAGAGAAATGTTTAGCTCCTGGGCAGTCGAAACAGTGTTAACATGACGGAGGGACTCGATGATTTTCATGATTTTATCGACATTTTTGACAATTGGCCTTCCAGAGCGTGGTGCATCTTTGACATCAAAACGTCGGGAAAGAAATCTGTGAAACAGAAATTGCGCGTCATTGATGATCCTGTTATAAAATATCAGAAACATAAACGCTATGCATATTTTCAGCCATCTGGCTTGCGTTTTCGCCTTTATCGAAGAAATACTATAAAAAAAGTTGTATTTTTATTTTGCTGGTGTCCATCTTTAACGCCCGATCAAAGAAAACTGAGTAAAGCAATAACAAAAGATTTTGAAAAGTTTTTTAAGTTCAAAATCTTATCTTTCTTATGCCATCTAATGTAGGCCGATCGCACTTATAAAACGCGAGATACAGATTATTAAAGCCATCTGTTAGAAAAATAAGGAAATTCCTCTTAATTAACTGATATAAGGTGACCAGCTCAATAGCGCTGTGGCTTTTGTGATAAAAAGCGAAAATATTGTGCAATGTAACAGGGGCGTAGCTCGAAACTAAATTTGATAAGGCTTTAGTCAGTAAATTTTTGTCAAGATTTTTTCAAACCTGATATAATTTTCAAAAAAAATGGAAGAGCGTTTTTGCCTTTTTGTTAGAAGTTAACATGAAGGAACTTACTGATCAAATTTTTTAAGAAAGTGCAAAATTTTGCATCTTTTTTTAACAACAGTGACTTTTCAGAAATTTTGTTTGCCTACAGAATAATTTTTCATTTCGATAGCCTTCTAAATATACGATATATCAATATTTTGCTTGTAAATCAGTCGAGAATTGTATTGATATTAAGACGAGATCATTCTTCAATAAAGATTGATTTTGTTCAATTCAGAAAACTGGAATCTCCATATTTGGTTTTTGGTGGCTCTTTACAACACAGATTAAAATTATTGCATTAAAGCACTTTGGAAGAGGGAGCAATTTTTAGCAAAACAATCAAATTTGGTCACCTCATGCTTTTGCTGCTTAGCTGCGTTGTTATCAGCAATCAGAGTTGCCTACTTTTAGGCGCACATAATTGCAATTTTTAATTTGGACATTCATATTATCATATACTAATCAAGGTAATTTGCATGCATTAAAATTCATTGCATTTCAAGAAAAAGTTGGGTTGCTATTAAAATTCATTGCTTTTCACATAAAATATAATTTTCATTCATTAAAATTCGGAGCTTTGAATGAGTTTTAAGAGAAAAAAATGTTTTGCTATTAAAATTCATTGCTTTTCAAACATGATGTAATTTTGTATGTGGCTTTTCACGCGTTATTAAAATTTTCATTGCATACTTGCAGGCGCTGGCATATGCTTAATGCATAGAAAATTTCACAAAATCGTCAAGTATTGCATAGAATTATGAGTAAAGAGCATGGCGAATGTAATCAAATGCAATTTCTTATCAATGCCGCATACGAAAGTAGCCAAAAACCCCGTCGAATTAAAGAAAATACGAAAATCGCAAGCAAATTATACTCTTTTCACTTTATGCTACACACTCCATACACACACGCACTAATTCGCTTTAGCATATATTCGTCTGTGCATGAGTGTGAGTGTGAGTGTGAGTGTGAATGCCAGCAACATGCCAGAATTTGCGAACACACCAAAGCTATTTAAGCTCATATAATAGCACAAAATTCCGGTCGCTGTATTCGTGGCAGATATTGTGTGGGTGTGTGTACAGATTCTATATGAAATGAGTGCGTGCTTGTAATTTTGTGTAGCTGTATTGCTTTTATATAAAACTACAAAAGAACTAGAATCTTTTGTTCATTATTCTTGGCTAAAAGCAATATTTTACTGTACACCTACAACGTTAAGCAATCGCATATACACATACAGACATAGTGCGAGTGTGTAGTTTTGCGCATAAGTGTATGCCTCATTGACAAAAAAATATTCAAAATAATTATGCTGGTTTTTATTGCCACTTTTTTGCTTTTGCCGCCATTTCTACACCTTCCTCCCCTTCCCAAAAACAACAAGCTATTCAATATTTGAAAGAACTGTTATATTTCTTTTAGATTTTAACTACTCGGCTAAATTTCTTTAAAGCAAATAACTGTAAAAATTTGTGCGAAAATATCCGATAACATTTGGCATATTTTCAGAAAAAACTTTCACACTTTCCTCTCGATTTCAACATCAAAAGCTATACAAAAATTTAATCTTTTTGACTGTAACTACTCAGCTAAATTTCTTTAAAGCTAATAACTGTAAAAATATTCATTTCGTATATTTAAAAAAAAAACACTTTTAAAAGGGCGACTTCTTTATAGTTTACACACCACGGCTGCTTCATTAATGCTTATAGCCGTAGCAGAAGCTGCTTAAGCCACTTAAATGTCAATATATGCGCGGAAGCTTGTCGCCTTCAGCTCGCCTTCCCTGCTTGCTCACGCAGAGTTAAGCGACTGCAGCCAGCGGCTGTAAGCAATTTTTAATGGACAAAACAAATTGCATTACACTCTTTTATGATCACTTCGGCAGGGAATCTAAAATTATGAAAGCGCCACTGCACTGAGGCATTTCGCAGCTTACTCTCCTTTTATGAAGTCCTTATATACCCGATAAATAAAGAAGAAAGTAACAGCGTCACCATTTAAAAAGCAAAGTTAGCGCGATGAAAATCTATACTTAATAGTATAAACTATTTTGAATTAAAGAGTGTCACTCTGTTAAGAGAACAGCGTTGCTATAACAATCGTTAACTGCTGATAATGCGATGAATCTTCAAAGGAAGTGAAAATAAAATTTAAAAAGAAAAAATGTATAACCTACGAGCCGGGTTCGAACCCACGACCTACCGAATGCAAGTGGGAGACTCTACCCACTGACCTACACAATGAATTGCTTTTCGTTGGATAAAGTGCCACTTAAACGATCTCCCTATATACTAAAATCGCTCAAATCATGGTTTAAAATAAATATTTTAATATTTTTTTTAAGCACGAAATATGTTTTCGGATCACCCTGTATATTCTTAGAAACTTCAACTCTGTATGTTTATGTTTATTCTGCGTGCTTCGAGCTCAGTGCCGTTGCACCTTCAAGTGTGCTACACCGCAATACGCTGGGTATTGTTGCATGCAACATTTGGCCAACGTGCCAAACCATTTCACACTCTGCCACCATCGAATGCGAATGCGGCAGTACAAGAGTACAAAGAGCAGCACGTCATGTGCACATAAATAAAATGCACCACACCGTGAAGTGCCAACAGCAAGGTTTATTATTTTGCAACACTCGCGCTGCTGAATGGCGAATCGAGTGCAAAGCTTGGCTGCGGCGCGGCCATTTAGAGACAATGCAGCAGCAGCAGCAGCAGCAGCAGCAGCAGCAGCAACAACAGCAATGCCACAACAACAAGCAAGCCACTGCTCTGCTGTCGCTGGTAGCAGAAATGCCATTGCAACGCCGGAAAAGCGGAAAAGCGGCATTCGAAGGCCATTAGCAATGCCAGCGCGAGCTCGACCAAAGGATGAGGCAAGCGAGGTGGCGGCAGTGGCGTGCACTACAGCTTTTTCTGAATAACGGCTTTGCTCGCAGAGCAACACTAAATCATAAAAGCGAATTCCATTAAAGGACATGCGACGAATGAAGCCCTTCACACGAAATATGGCACTACCGCTCTGCTGATTCTCTAAATCTATTTTTGTGGCATGAAAAGACGCGAAATATTTTGTTGCTTTTCAAAGCAAAACAAGCAAAAAAAAGGGGGACGAATGGAAGCGAATGCATAACTGTGCTTCAATTAGTCAATTTTAAAAAGCTTGCTAAAGTTTATATTCAGAGTCAAACGTGCTAATTGGCATACTTCTTCAAAACAAAGACAAAAGCTGCGATTTGAAGGTATATGCATTATCAAAATTATAATGTTTACTAGAAGAGGGAAAATGAAAAGCGTAGCTAGTTAATTAGAGCTGCATTCCAGGGGTTATACCAAAAGGATAAAAGTAATGGCCGGTAATGGTAATTTTAAGAAATCAGCGAAAAGAAAACTAAAAAATGTAATTTCATCAAGTTTATGATATACAAGAGTCAATCAAGGACCCGAAACCCCCTCCCCCCAAAAAAAAAATATTACATCAATCTTTTAAAAGGTGTGCCGAAAATAAATGGCTTAGAAATTAGACAAAGCAATGCAGTTACTAAGTAATGAGCAAATTAGGGCAGGCATTTGATAGTAGACGAATTAAATTAAAGGACACTGAAAATGAAGACAAAATGATGCGTTTTTAGAGAATTTGGGGTTTGCAAGAAATAATTATAGCAAATTCTAAAATCGTATATTTTATAAGAACTTTTCTGATTGTAATAAAAGGTTTTACGAAAAGGGTGGGTCGATTTTGAAATGGAATACAATTTTCTCATTTGCATGTACTGCTCAATCGTTTAACTTGCCATCAGACTGAATAAAAAACAACAGATTTGACAGACGCCACCAAAACAATGTGGGCGCCACAACATCGATCCGCCCTCATTAAAGAGACCCTTCATTTAGAATATTCAACTTATGACTCAATGCATGGCTGCGCGGTGCTAATGTCAGGGATGTCAAGTGCTAGCCCCGATCGATCGACCCAATTCATTTCAACACAAAAATAATCTGCTAAATTGTGCTTCTTTGATGGCGCCAACTTAAGCAATGAAATGGCATTCCAACCATGCACTTTAAAATCATTTTAAGTATTACAAATAATTATATCTCACTGATGACGAGTATCTGATTGGTGTATCATATCGATTTTACTCGACTTCTTTTGCCAAAATTAAAATTTTAATGATAAAATTGGCTTCAAATATAAATTGAAACAGTTAAATACATCTTTTAACCTATGCCGCAGAAGTAGCTTAAACAATCATCTTTATTGCAATACCACCCCCTCCCCCCTCCCCCCTCATCCCTTGCTGGGCCTCTCGGCAGCACAAACAATGGACGATATAGGGGAGAGGGGGGTACCTTCGTCCTTGGGGCACATTCGTCAAAGGCGATTTCGGTATGAAGGAGTCATCGGACATAACTGTTTTTTAGTAAAAACTAACCCATAACTAGCATAAATATCCCTCACAAAGTTTGCCATCCCTATCTGAACAGCTGATAAAGTTACATTTGATTTTGTGTTTTCGCGCTTCGTTCCCGAATATTCATGTCGGTAACGTAAGAACTTTGTGCTGTATTTATACCATTATTTCGAACAAAATTGTATTAGTATTACTTTAATACTAATTATTTTGGAAATAAAAGTGTATTAAGCGAAAATAAAGCACTGAAATTTGAAGTAAAAAAATAAAAAGAAAAAAAGTGACCTCTCTTTTTTTCATGGGGCACATTCGTCAATATAACTTCACAGGTACTAAAAATCGAAATCGAGTTGAAGCTTCCAAGACCCTCGAACCCGACTTAAACCTCCCGTAACCACACAAAATTAATATTAGGTTCGATCTCAGCACTTTAAACATTATATATAAAAAATAATTTATAAACAAAATTTTACAATAACTACCTTTTTTTGGAGCTCTTAAACATGATGTTTTTTTTTTATTTTTTTATTGCAAAATATAATAAAAACGTGTTATGTAACCAAAAACATGTCTTATCTAGTCTAAACAAGATTTTATCACCTTATGGTACTTTAAAGTGTAAATGCCGAAAGTGCCCCGCCAAATGCCGAAACTACTCGGTTTTAAAATATATTGATTACCTTCTGAAATATAGGCCTTCAAAAAAAAAGAGACGAAGGTACCCCCTCTCCCCTACCCGGCGGCGGCAAGTGCGAGCCCACTTGTGCGGTTGGTTACTGGATTTGGTGTGTTGCCGGCAGCAGCAAGAACGGCAGCAACACGTATTGCAAATGGAAACTTGCAGCTGTGCCTTGCGCTTGCCAGCAATTTCATTTCGCCATTGGTATCAGTTATCAAGTGCACTTCCCAGCTACTTGCATTGCCAGTCAAGCAGATATTTCATTTCACAGCTCAACTTTTGCAAAAAAAAAAACAAAAAGAAACACCAAGCCACTCTCAGACACCAGAAGTGGCGGGGGAATGTGGTAGTCGAAAATTGAAATTGGAAAAAGCTTAAAACGCAGATTGTATGGGGGCGAATTGTGTTACTGCGCCTGAGAGTATGCTTTGATTTTATTGACAATGGCGGCAAAATACAAAAATAGAACAATAAAATCTCTGCCAGCTTCTATATCACAAATAAAACGTGTATTGCAGTGTGCAGGGTGGGTGGAGCAGAAAGAGAGTAGAGAGTAGAGAAATAGGAGCAAAGAAGCTGTGGAGACATTTATCATTGCTCAGGCGCTTTGCTGCTGAAAATATTACATATACATATGTGCCTGCTTGGAAGAGTTCTCGCTTTTATTGGCCACTCATATGCATCTGTGTGAGTATTTGTTATATATTTTTCTTTGCAAGCTCTCCTTGTTATAGAAAAATACATGTTCACAGATTAAGGTATGTTCGAAAAAATGTTAACTGCAATATTTATTGAAGTTTTCTACAGCAAAATTGCATTTATTCTCAGTACATATTTCTTTCAAGCTTTTGTTTGTCTGAAATAATACAAAATTCTCTCGAAATAAAAGCAATTATTTCATTTTATTGAACAATTCAAAATAATGCGCTAATACTTCAATATATTGTAAAATTTTCGACAAATTCCAACTGTTTTCCCATTTCATGATATCAATACTCTTTTGGAAAATCAACTTTTAGCTTTGTGTATTTTTGTTGTTGTAGCTGTCGGAGCACACTGCACTTTAAGTGCACTCTTGCGCACTCTCCTACTGATTTTGATGGATTCATTGGTTGGAGACTGAAGAGCACAGGTTTCGTTTTTTCAATTGCAACAAATAATTTCTGTCATACATATATTGTGTATATAGAGTGCATAGCCAAGTAATCAAGATAATTGTTGCTACTAAAAACCAATAAAATTTAAATTGTTTCACAACAGAAATTTTTATCCATTAAGGCATATGTCAATATTCAAATAATGTTCTTAACATAGTAATAGAATTTTTTTCACTGCATATCATAATTGCAATAATCTATGGGAATTCTCTTGTAGGATTTCACTAAGCATAAGCAAATAATGCTGCAATTAAAAATGAGATTTGCATAAGCGATGCGTTTCCGCTCACTGCATTTAATAAGCACAGCATTATTTCACAAAACGCATTGTGAAAACAATAAAAATTGTACGAAGGACGTTCGCAAGCAGCTGCAAATATTCTCGTGTTTGTTGTATGGTTGCAAATGCATATTTGCATGAAGGCCTTCCGCATTTTCATAGACATCTATCGTATAAGGTCACATACGTTTATGCATTTATGCATGCATATGCAAATTTGCGCATACATCCACATCCACACACGCTCAGAAATTTCGCAAATTTCGTGAGTGGAAATTTGCAATTCGATTTGGCAAATTTTGTTGCATGTTGCGGCAACATTATAAGCCGATATGCCCAATAGCCCTTCAATTAGTATTTCACATCGGTCGCTGGCTCAGCTTTGACAGTCTTAAGCCCCCTTCACGTTGCCAACGCCCCCTGCACTGCCAGCTCATTGTCAATAGTGAATGAAGAGGCGCGCTTGGGCGGCCTACAAAGCAATTTTCAAATTGCAGGCATTTTGCAATATGAAAGAGAAGGCCGTGAATATCGAGCGATGCAAGCATGCACTGTGCTCCTGCTGCCGAAAATTAGAAGGCTCCTAGTAAATTTGGCTTCCAGTGTACTCGTAGTTCCAATATAAGAAGGTAAAGGCTTGAATCTTAAAGCTCAACTGAATTATTGTCTTGTAAGTTTAGAAGCGCTTCAAAATCAAAATAGCCAGAAGTCCAGCCTTGGTTTTGGTTTTTGCAATAAAATTTACTAAAATTATCAATTCCTTATTTATCAATATTTTTTCGAAACAAACATAAAGATCAATTCTTGGTAGTAATAACGTTTACATTTTGTATTTTTTTAAGCATTTATATTGAAAGTCTACTTATTTTGTAAGCAAGTGATTGAAAGTACATTACCATTCAAAATGCTCCATATCCCATTATCCTGGTTCCAGAATCGATCCTTGGAGCACCCCTCCAGTTACTTAGCTTGTTTTCGGGCACTCCTACGTTTGTATACATTCGGGCACCTGCAGAGGCGATTATTTGTTTCAAACTGGAAGAGTTGAAGGCATTTTTAGTATCGAGTATAGGCGCTTTATTAGTATGTCAGTTTTATTTGTATGTTCCCCTTTCAACGTGTTCCCTACAGCGGTCTGCTTCGCATTTTCATAAAGCCAAGCTGCTATTCTGAGAGGCCTGACGCACCCTCGTTGCATTTGTTTCAGCATTTTGCCGGCTGTGTCTAACATAGAGATAAGTCGTCTGTTCCAGATGGTTTTCATCTTTTGAAATGAGTACCAAATGCTGTCGTTTTCACATGCTGGAGAAGATTCTCTCTTTCAAGCAGGTTGCGGCAGCTCTCACAATAATATTAGTGTCCAATACGGAGGCTTTATGGGCTCTCGTGCCTGACTTGGCAGTCAGCGAATAATAGGACTGCTCTTTTGTGGAAAGAGTGCAACTACGATAGTGGCCAAGGGGTCAGGGCAAATTGCTGAACTTGCCACACTGCTTTTCAGTTTCTTAACTATTGTTTGCGCTTCTCCGGGAATATATTCTACATCGTCTTTAAGGCATCGTCCAGGCTTAAGCTTCAGGTAGCCTGACTTTTCCTTTCCTTTTGGCGATGGCTTAAAGAAGCGCTTTTCTTGTCTTCTTAAATTCACGCTGGCGCTTTGAAAATCGTCATTAACGCTGGCTTATGATTTTTCTGCGCCTTTCAAGGCAGTCCACTCGTAGGCTTTCGATATAGTTGTTTTCGCAGGCTCATTTTGTCGTCAAAGTGGTTCTTTAATCCCCCATATCTTTAGCTAGACTATCTCAGCACATTATCGCTCTGTAGTTGCTTTTAGTTTATACCTCGAACACACTTCACTTAATTGTTTCTGTGACAGTAACCTGCTTTATAAATTTTTATAAATCAAACTTATTATTGAGCCACTAATGGTTATATTACTAAATTTGAGTGCATATTAGCAGCATCAGAACGATATTAGAGCATGCTATCTATATATCTACACCCTCTGTTCTATTATTGAACCACTCAGCAGGCTAGACTTTGAACTCAGCTACCTTTCTCCCGACATCGGCTCACACAGGCGGATATACAAACGACCAATGGGAAATTAAAACAGAAATTGATCTAATAATTATTTCCTATATATTTCCCTATAGTTATGTCTATACCTAGAACAGCTCCTCTAGGGCATTACAATTTTCGAACAAAGTTATTCGTAATATACCCTACTACCACAGCTGTTGGGCATACAAAATTAATTAGATTTAAACAATGCCACTTCATCTCCGCGTCTGCAACAGAAATGTGCCTGCAGCGTTGCGCCGTTTGAGCCAAAAAATCTGAATATCTTTTTTGATTAAATGCCTACTAACACAAGTTCAACTTACTGCCATTCCAAGACTCACACACATTTCGACCGCATGACTCATTGGACACTTAATTTTCATTTCTCATATTTTGGACTTGCGGAGAAAGCCCGGACCCCTTCGATACCCACGTCAGTTTTGCCCATGCAACGGTTTTAATTAATTTTACGCAAGCACATAACTGCCGAAAATAACTCACAATAAAGCCTATAATTTTCTCGCGCCACATTTCCTGCAGGTAAACAGGAAACAGGATATGCAACGGTAAATTCCGCTAGCGCAAATGGCAACAATGTTGTAAGTTGCCAACGCATGCACTAGCAGCCAGCAATTTCGGATATTTTCCGACATGATTTATTGCGGGGAAAAATTTCAGGCACTTACATACACAGGCGCACATGCACACGAGTACATGCCCCCAATACACAGTGCAGCAGTTTGCACCTCAGCCGGGTCCAATCCACATCAAGTGCTTCCTGCAAAATTTCATTAAAAAGCAATGTTCAGCTTGCGTATGCATATGTATTGCGTAAGTGCACACACATACACACACCCAACATAGCTTGTAATGTAGCACTTTTCCGGTTGAATGTTTGCTGCCAGAATTTCACTCTGTGCACACAAAAAATTCAGTCTGCCAGTGCTCAAACTTGAATTTTACTAAATTCTCAATCGCTTTTGTTCGCTTCGCTTTGGATTACAGAGTATCCGTAGTGTGTGCTGGAGCTGTGATGTAGGCATAAGCAGCCCAGCCAGCACCAACTATCTACAATGAATCTTTAAAGATCCATTCAAACATTTATGAAAGGCGAATTAAAGACTGTAAAATGATAACGTTTCAGATCAAACTCCGTCAATAGAAAGTATTTTACAGAACAATATTTGAAAAACTCCTTCAATGAAACATACAAATTTATAAAGTTATGATTTCAGTTTTATTGAATGTTTGTCAAAAATATTTTTCCAGCAATTTTAAAAAACTTATATCAATTGTCGAATTGTCACTTCTCCTCAAGAGCAGCGCAGATTCAATGCTATTTGTGGAATTCAAAATGCGAATCTCTCACCAGCAGCCAAGCTAATTTGTTGCCTTTTGTGCCTTTAACAAAAGGAAATAAGTTGCTTTTCTCTGCCTTTTAAATCTAACTGCGTGTTTTTTGCCAATTACTCATACGCTCTGTAAGCCGAACTCATTTATTTTTTTCTGCAATGCGACCCAAACAAAAGTTCCTTTAGTATTTTAAAACATCAAAATTAGAAAAATTCAAGCAGATTTTGAGCAAATTTTACATACATACTAAAAGAACAAAAACTTTAAACTTAAGAAGTGATGATATAGCAAGGATTGTCACTCATACACTGGCTCTGTAAGCCAGTTTCAATCGCCCAGTACTATGCCGAGAAGCTCATGCAGACTTTCAACTTAATCATAGCAAAAAATATATGAAATACAATAGCAAAAAACTAATAAATTTCGCAGCATATGTGAAAGCTGCGAGCAAACTATTAAATTGGCAAGTCGCTTGTGCAAACGCTAGCAAAAGCTGCAACTTAATTCAATTTCCTTCAATGTTCATTCAAAATTTAATGCTTTGCTTGCTCCCAAGAGAGAACTGTATATTATAAAACAATAAAAAAGCACACACAACTTTCAGCAACTTTCCAAATAAAATAGGCACAAAATTGCTTTTAAATCAATTTCTAGGTCATGTGACGCAATCTGCACTAGACGCACACACATACGCACACACATACGCACACACATACGCACACACATACGCACACACATACGCACACTCCACGCAACGTTGACAAACAACAAAAACAACTGTCAACGTAGCAATGGCAAAAAAACAATGGAAATTTGTTAAAACAATTTCGAAATTTGTGCAAAAGTAAGCCGCAGGTTGTTGAATTGCCGACAGCACACACACACACACATACACATATACGTATAAATGTACTTACATACGTACTCATAGAGTTACGTACATTTCATTGTTGTTGTTTTTCTTTAATTTCGTCAAAGTGTACATACATATGTATATACTTATAATAAGCTGCAACAAAGTGGAAAAATGTCTAAAATTTCGTTTGAACTTGCCGCTGGCAACACACACACATACACACTTAAACAGAAACATGCCAACACATACATACATGTATTTCCATGCGGGAGGCTAACCTATGACCTTTTTGTGCTATTCCAAAAATAATTCGACCAACTGAAATTGAATTCAAACAATTTCTTGTGCCCTTGCACACATTCTTACATTTTTCTGTGTGACGAAATTGTTTTGCCGTCGCCTGCGGATATGACAAATTGTGATTTGATAACCTAGAATTGGAAGGAGAAAAGAGCAAAATCGCGACCGGCTGGCAACATAAAAAAATTACATTTGTTATATGTAAGTACGCTTGTATACCAGGGCTGACAATGACAAAAATTCCTTCGGCAGATTTTATTCTTGATTGTATAATCCTGTTATTTTAGCCGAATACTTTTTAATCAAATCTAAATAGATTAATTTTGATTGTACATATATTGAGTAGGTATCCAGTAGGTATCCAGGCCAATTGTGATAGGTTTTCATGCATTTAGAAATGCTCAGGAGTAGGAAAAGCTTAAATAGGTATGAAGCAAATATAGAAGCATCATATTCTTGGTGTACATAAGCATGCAAGCTGGTTTGTGCAATCTCTTTCCAAACTTCAGCTTCAGCAAGAGAAACCGAAGAAGCCTTAGATGCTTGTTGACATCTCTCAAAACCGTATTCATACATGATCCACAATGAGCCAATTCATCGCGAGATATGGCTCCGCATAAAGAAGAATTACGAGCAATGTTTCACTTGGTCTCGATAGAGACCGAACCTTAGATCAGTGCGCGCCGAACATGCGTTATACCGTTCTTCAACAGAATAAACTAGCCCTCAAGACGCTGAATATCAAAGACCTTTTGAGGTTCAGCCAACTCTCCAACTCTGGCTTTAGCAAGGCTCTCGTTCGTTATCCAAGTAGTACACCAAATTCCCTGCTCAGATATCATAAGGTGCATACACGTGGTCAAAAAGTATCTGTCTGCCAGACAATCTGTGCCGCAGACAGCCATCATAAGTAATCTTACCTGGGGAATAGGACATACGCAGCAGTTGCTCAGAGAATGTGTGCTCGGTCTTTGAAGCCAGAGGTCCAGCTTCAACCCCACGCCAGAACTGATATCACTTAAGAAACAAAGAATTCGTTTATAAATTATTACTTTGCTAGAGCCATCTCTTGCGACGAAGTGGCAGCCCTTCGAAAGTATTAATTGCCTTGATAAAGCATTTCAAACCCGTAGGTCCCGCTAACTTGTGCTAAAAATATAACGTGCAAACTCAATTTACCTCGGCCTAAGCCTCATTACGTGCTGGGTAGATATGTACACCCAATTTTGTTGTTACACTGTCTTTTATACACGGTTTTGATTTAACGCGGTCTAGAAAAAAAACTGAATCCGTTTTAATACGATTCATTCAATTTAGCATGATTAAAAAAAGCTATTTGATTGAATATTTAAAGAAAGATATTTTTTTATTAACCGAATTTTTTGAGGGTTGAAGTATATGGAACTAATCCCCCGGTTTTTCTATGTTCTTCATGTCTTATTTAAACGATTTTTACACAGAAACGCATCTACCGTGTGAAAACAGAATTGGGTGTATTTAAGTATAGCCATATTGGGTGTTATATATGTATATTTCGGTATAACTTTCCATATTATTTTTGTCAAACTCTGGTTCAGCATTCAATTTGAGGCTGAGTTTACTCTACACTAATTTAGAATGACTCGGTGGAAGTGTACTTCAGTTGCAAAGCAGTTTGAAGCCCTGACGTCTATAATAACATTTTCCGGCATGTTCTCTGCAGCGTGCTTGTGCTTGTGCATGTGTGTGTGCGTATGACTTCTTCAAATGTTGCGAAAAACAACAGCAACAGCCACAACAACAATAAATGAGCGAAACAGCCGTTAAATTATGTAAATCGCTGCAATATTGAATTTTATTACAGAATCAAAGCATATTTCGATATTGAATTTATGCTGCCCTAAACAAATACGCATATATATGTATGTATGTGTATGCTTTATGGCGGAGCAAGGCAATGTGTATTTGGCCACAATAGAAACGTTTGCATGTATGTGCGTATGCGCGCGCTCTCTTTTTCCATATGTTTTATGTGTATATCTGTTTGTAGCAGTGTTGTCACTTCTGCGCTATTTTGATGAATCTAACACTTTTGGCCAAAATATGCGTTATCTATAGCTTTCATTAAGCAGATTTCCATTTCTTTAGAGTGGATGTATTTTATTTTCAAACATTTAGAAATAAAAGTTTTGAATAAAAGATAGTTTCACGATCATGTTTAGTACAAAAGTCTAAGTTTTGATTTTTCTGCATTCTTTCAAATCATACAATTTTTATAAGCCAGTAAAAGAGATTTCAGAAAACCACATTATTCTGTTATATTCTATATACGCCATATCGAATACCGAAAACTACATTTACAAGTTTTTCAAAAGTTTCAAATCTCGCTTGAATTAGGCAGCCAGTTTACAAATTCCGCTCCAAGTTGATCATTAATATGTATGTAAGATGGTCACCTACGAGGCGATTCTAGCCTACCGGTGCTGCGAGAAGTTGCCACTTTGTCGCAGCAGTAAAAGCAGTCTTCAGGCAGCCGTCAAGTAGTCAAGTCGTAAAGAAGGAGTCAAGCCGGAAAGAAGTCGTCAGTCAGTCGTAGGGAAGTCGTTGGTCGGGCGTGAAGCGTTCGAGTCGTCAGCGGTTCTATTTTGTGTATTGTCAATTTTACCTTCGGGCTATCTTAACTATTAAATATATCTTAACTATTAAATATATCTCGACATGTATTTTGAATGAAAAGTAGAAAAAAGTTGGAATAATTTTCAAGTCGATTTCCACACGACATAAAAAATTGTTGACTCTTTCGAAATGTATCACTCTTTTTTCACATTCGAGCATCGATATTATTTCAAAGTATTTAAGTGACAACACTGACATGTATGCTATTGCGTATGTCTGTGTTTGTGTGAGTGTCATAATAATCGCGGCGTGTGCGTGTGCATGTGTATGTGTGCGTGTAAGTTTATCAATTCTTACGCTTCCAGCACTTTTTGCGGATTATTATGAAATCATTAGTTTTGCGTACATTTTCAGATATTTTCAATTAATTTCTAGCCGCCAGGGGCTGTGCTCACACGCACGTGCATGTGCAATTGTGTTCGTGCGTACCAGAATGAAAGGGAAAAGCTGTTAGTTTTTTGTGGGATTTGTCATTAAATTGCTTTTGTTGCACTCTTGCATACTTTTAGGCGCTCAACCGACAATAACCTACATTCATGCACTAATTGCTTTATTTCTTTCACAATAAATTGTGCCATATGTTTCTCATACACAATTGGGAATTATATTGTAATTATGTTGAGGAGAAGTATGTATATTTATCTTTCAGCAGCCGCTGTGCATATAAAGAGGAACATAGGCAAAAATGTTGAGCATATCAGAGCCGGTTTAACTTGAAGGGACGCACAGTGCTCTGACCACATCATGGAAAAATAATGTTCCTCTTGAGAGCCAGAGCTGGCATTAAAGGAGTTTAGAAAAAGATTTTAATAATACATATTTACAGTTTTTATAGATACATAAGTTCCAAGCCTGATTATCACAACTCAAATAGCAAATTTAAGACTTTTGTTTCAACTTTTCTTATAAACTATCTACGCCTATCAAACAAACAACTACACAAATCTACCAATTACATAAAGTTAAGCTATGTCCTTTTAATAACCAAGCAAATTGTGCTTCATATCTTGACCCGCACAAAATATATTCTGTTCTGTTCCCTGTTCTTTTAGAATATTCTTGTGACTTTGTAAAAAAAATCGTTCACATACGACTAACTAACACAAAATATTCATAATCATAATCAACAATCGCCGCGGTCGCTGATGCGGTAGGGTCTGGGTTCAACTCTCAGTCCGGCACATAACATCTTATACAAAGAGAATTCGTTTTCAAATTGTGTCTTTGCGTGGCGCCACTTCTCGCGATGAATTGGCAATTCTGCGAGAACATTCCTTGCCATGAAAAGCTTCTCAAGCCGTTCGGGTTCGGTTAATGTAGATCCCGTTAATTTGTGAAAAATATGACAAGCACACATAAGTTAATACGTGAAAGCTAGGCCTTAACCCACACGCTCTGTTGCACCAATCAATCAATTATTAATCAACAATAACTATAACATTGCATTCGCATTCGTAAATGTCAGAACCTTTTCATTATAAATCGTAATTTAAAATGCATGCGAAAACTTATGCAATTTATTTTCGCTCTCTTAATTCTGCTTAAGTACTCATAATTTTTCATTGTTGAACAATAATTTTATTCACATTTGATTTCGACGCAATTTATAATTCTCGCCATCAAAAATATTGCATGCATCAGAAATTCACATATCTCAAAAGCGTGTCGGCATATAATTCCACTGCAATATACAAACACATGGAAAGCAAAAACAAGGTTGTGCTTTATATATTGTATATTATCCTTGAAGAATGTGAAACTGATAAGGCTGCAAGCGAATGCGATGATGCTATAAGCAGATTCAGCGATGAACCATTTAAAACACAAATGAATGTTTGTATATGTGTGTGTGTGTGTATGTGTGTGTAAACGAGTCGTGTGAGCTCGCTCGATTGCATGTGTGTGTGTGTGTAAGATGTAAATGAGCCAACGTGTAAAGAGGGAAAGCCAGCAACATGTCCCTACGGCAAACACACACACACACACACACACACAAACACATACTGTAAAAGGACACACAAAACGAAAGCCATTAAGCAAAATTGCATTGAATTATCTTAATGGCCACATGGAAAGGTACAAAATGAAAAGCGCATCACCCTCAGTTTCACTGCAATGTTTCTCTTCCCTACCCCTTTGCCTTCTTCATTACATGCGCATTTGCCTTTCTATAGTTTTGCTGTTTTGTATGAATTTTTGTTGAACTTTTTGCCGTTTTTTTGGAAATTGTATATTAACGTTTAAAAGCAATTACATTTGATAGCAACGCTCACATGCACACACACACACACATAAGCATATGCACACACATAAGCGCTCATGCAACATGTCAACTTCAAATTGTACATACATACCTACACACATATGTATATGCACAAATAGCGGCACCAACAGCAGCAGCAATAATACAACAACAAAGCACTTTCAGACAAGGAAAAACGATAAAGCAATAACAACTACATACAATGAGAATCCATTATGGCCGCTTGAGCGCATTTTTATATGAACCGGCAACATTATTTATAAACTGCCTGCAAATTTCTTCCCACAAATATTTATGTATGTGTGTATGTCTGCAGTATCGATTACTTATTAAAGTTTGATTTAAAAGAGCAACTATTTTTATAAACCAGACACTAAGTGCCACAAAAAGAATTCAACAGCAGAGGGGGGCCTTCAAAATAAATATCTACTTCTAATCAATAATCGTAAGAAACTTTTCTCTCTCTTTTTTACAGTGTTAAATATGATACCAGCAACAGAGCTAATTTGTTGACCTGTGACCTTTCGAAATGAAGCCAAATTTTCAAAACTACATATTTTGAATTTTCTCAAAATGATGGCTTCATAAAAAATTAGAAATGTTCAGCCAAAAAAAGTGGTGCAGTCCTTGCTTAAGGGTAACTTTTCTAAGAAATGATATGCCAGAATTTTAATTTTAAGTGATGCCATCATGAGCTGCCTTTATAGCAATAAACCACAAATTTCAGATTATTTAAATAGTGAAATTTATGCATCAGCTTGGAATCAACTCTCTACTGAAGATAGCCAGAAAGATTCGAATTCTGTCAGATCACTACTTGCATGATTCATAGATAAAAGTATGATCATATGCATATTGTATGAAGTAACAATTGGAAAGTTGGAAAAATCGATCGCATGCGAAAAATGTCAATATTACAACAACGAAATCTAATGTTAATACGCCAATTTTTTCACTTTTTGAAAGATCGATATTGAAAGGAAGGGAAAACATCGATGTTGTGGAAACAAAGGAATATCTTTTCCATCTGTTCTAAAATATTAACGAACTGTCAGCAATTGACATTTTCCATTTACCAACATTATTTACATTAAACTGTGCTTACATACATATATGTGTGCGTGTGTGTGTGTGTGTGAGAGAGTATTATTTGTATGCATATGTATTTGTAGCATGCGCCAAATGCAGCGTGAACCAAGTGCTTCGACATTCTACTTTGAAACTAATGGCCTGGCCTCCAGTTGTTGCTTTGCTGCTTCGCTGCCATTGCAAGCGCCCCCTCCCTCCGTCACCCGTCTGCATATGCTGTGGACATGGTTTCCCGTGCAAGAACGGCAATGGAATTCACTGCATGCACTTACGATTTGACATATTGTCACGGTTTAAAATGGCGCCGTCTTCTGGCCGCCGCCTCTATGCTCTCGCACGCCTGCGTCATACAGCAACAACATTTCACATGCCATCTGAAAATGAATTCTTGTAACGGCTTATGTGGAAATATCTCAAAAATGCAAAGGATTGTTTTACAGCGCCTGGCAGCGAGCAATCAGGCAAATGCGTACAGCTCATATGTTAGCCGAGCGACTGCTGCACTGATTGCAACTGCCATTTGAGTAAATTTTGTAGTTGCTGTTTGTCTACAAATATTTTTTTAAGAAGTGTCAAATAAAGAAAAAATAGTGTCAGCTCAACATTGTAACAGCAACAGGATAGGTGCTTGGTCTCTGATGCGTTGAGTCGCTGGATCAAACCTTAACCGACTAAAACCATCCACAAAAAAAAGACCGCTGCTTTGAGCGCGGCGCCATAGAAACGCTTAATAAATGGCTTTCCGCTCGGACACGGCTTTAGAAAAAATGTATAGCTCCCATTTTAGTGTCTAAAATAGAAAGCTAATACGATCAAGCTGTGCTATAGCCTCGTTCGCGGGCTATCGTGCCAATCATTAATGAACATATACCTATATAAGTATGTATCTGGTTTTCAAGCTATTCGCATCTAAAATCCTCAGATAAGCGGTATTTCGCTCTTTTTGGAAGTTTGCTTTGGACAAGTCTTACATGCTAAAAAAAACCTTAGAATAGCTGCTACGAAAGCTTGATTTAAACTAAGTATGCAACATACAGCCAGAAATTATATATGCTTTAGGTATTTCGATTCAGCAAATTGAAAAGTTCCAAAACCAATATTTGTATGAACTTTTTAGGCACTGCCAAAAACAATGGAAAGGTGTGCTGGAATATCGAAACAAACGAACAAATTTGTTCTAAAATGGCTTATTTTTTTAAAAGAGAAATATCGTAGTGAAAAGTATTATTTGCTTTAAAAAAAGTTGCCAAACAAATTTCAGACTACTGGAAAATTATAAATTCCTTTGCTGTTGTTTGATTTTCAGTATTGACTTCTGTCTGTGTAGTTGTAAATATTACTGACTATAATAAGGGAATGTCAACTGAAGTGGCATGTTTCAGCACAAAAGAATTTTTAATATGCGCAGGAGCAGCAGCAGCAGCAGCAGCAATGGCAAAAACAACAACAACAACTGAGAAATTGTTTCTCTTCGCTGGCAGCAATTTGCTTTCCTTCTGGGCATTGTTGGCTCAAAAGCTTTGCCGCTGCCTGTGCTCTCAGCGGAAAATGGAATTGTGTCATTGCAATGCTATCGCTGCAGCAGCACATGCCACCCCCCCCTCCCCCCTCTCCCAACCCTGTACCTCGCATTGAACTTTTGCATGCCAGAGTGCGCTGCGAAACGACACAAAGTCGCAACAAACAATTTTTCAACTGTTATTACATAATATCCATAACGGCAGCATAGCGGGATAGGTGTATCTGTATGTGTGTGTTGCAAAGTCTGTAAGAATGCTGCAGCATGCCCCTTGTTGCATAGTCGCATAGTTGCTTGCTATATTCTAAATTCCAACGCGTATCAAATCACTACAAATTGAATGCAATTTATTTGATTTGAATTGCGTTGCGTTGCAGTGAATTGATTCGTTGAGAATGGCAGCGCTTCTTGGCATGGCAATGGAATTTCGATGTGCGCTCACTCTGTCGAATTTCAGTGAGGCACTGCAGCAAGGCAGAGCACAACTCTGAGTGCTTGCGTGATGAGCACGCTCGCAGCTATCGGGGTTTTTAATGTTGCTTGTGCTATTCGTGAGCTACGGCTGTATTTGTTGCTGGCATCCTATTGCACACACTCACAGATAGCTCAAGTGCGCGCTTGTTGCCATCATTCCCTGCAGGCTTCACAAATTTGAAATATGGCCGCTGCTGACAGGCTTCTCTATGTGTGTGCCGATGTACTTTTGCATGTGTGTGTGTTATCAAAGCTCCATTCGTTTCTGTTCAATTGAACATATTCACGACTTGAATCGTTTCAGAAATGGTTTTCATAATTGTTGTTGAAATAAAATTTAAAAAAAAAATCACTGCACAACAAAAAATTGCATTGAAATTGTAAATGGTTCCTTATGCTACACCATAGAGAATAGCAGAGAATGAATGTGTTGTAAATTTCAGTTAAAACGTTTTGACAATTCTCAGCATAAAGTCTGCAACATTTTATTCTTTAAAACATTTTTCCACAGATGCGTATTTTTTTATTATTATTAATTATTATTTTAATTGTAATTATTTACATATTGCTCAATGTGTCTTTATAGTCAAATTGTAAACAACTCGTTCTCAAGTGTTCTTATCAAAGCTTGCACCAAGTGCTGATAACCATGCTGACTCATCTTCTCTTTTTGATTAGTCAGTGGGAATCCATTACCGAGCTACGAGACCTTACGTAGGAAAGGAAATTTGTTATAAAAGCACGAAATGGTGACCTTAATGCAGCTAATCGTTTCAATTTGCTATGACTTAACTTCATTACGCTGTCATTTTAGTTACAATTAGTTTGTATTAATGTACATTTTGTTGTTGTTTAAAACATAAACAGATTTTTAAAAGAAGGAGCTATTACATAGGTACTATGTTATAACTTTGTAATGGCCCCATCCTCATTGGTCAATTCAATGATATTTAAAGTCATATTCAAAACTAATTCTTTGTATTTGTAGAAGCCTAAATTCAGCGTAAATTTGAGTCCTTACAACTTGCTCATGAGTGCTCTGTATTACATTTGCATGCAGATCCTTTTTGACGTTTTCTATGCGAGTTCTTCCAAGATCCTATGTCAATACATTTAAAACGAATTAACAATGTCAGAACTTATGTGAATAATATTGAAATGTTTTTCGCTTGGTTTCTACATATTTAAAGCGATTTTTTAATTACAATCTTTATGTATTCAAATTCTCATCATAGTATATAACTTGCACAACATGTTATCCACACCTCCTAAAATTTTTGAGATTTCGATTTGAAATACTGGAAATTTTGTGCATCAAAAAAATACCAAATAAAACCATAATGTCATTTTAAATTGCGGCAAGCGTTTAAAATCGCTTTAATTAATACGCACTTGTGCACTAATACACACATGCTTGTAAATGATTATATGTACATGCACGCACGCATACACGCGTACATGCAGAGGACAATTCCTATTATCATAAATTTCATCTGACAGCTCAGCACGAGTATCAATGCTAGCCAAAGCAAAGCAAAGCGCAGCAGGCAATGAACCATGCCAACTGTCAACATTGTCCTGCTGCCATGCTCCTACCACAAATTGAATCCTTTGTGCTGTGCTCGCTTGCAGAGCGAGAGATGATGAGAGAGGGTGGTGCGGTTTTTTGTACTACCAATTTCGTCGCTTCCTTTGCGTTCTGCCACTCTCTCTGACACTACTCTTGTACACTGCCTTGTTCCGGTAGCCGTCTATCAGCTTCATTCGTTCCAAAGAGGCGTCGTCGTTGAGGCGGCACACATGCAACTCTGCTTTGACGCAGGATTTCATTTACAATTATCGCATTTCGTGTGGTTGAGTGCTGACATTATTATTATTCTATCCCCTCCCACCCCCCCTCCCCCCTTACTATCAGCCAGCCAGCCAACCATTCACTGCCTCACAGCCATCCATCTGATTGCTCTGCATATCACGTAATCTGTTGGAGTGTTCCATCTCTCACTTCCACTGCTTGTGTGTGTGTGCGTGCACACTAATATGGATTATTGGCAATTGGTACCGCACTCATTTGCAAGTTAATCGTTCCAACGCAAAATATCGTTTACTTGCACACACATACATACATACACACATTCCAACACTCGAGTAAAGAGATTAGCGAGTTTAACACCCATTATCCACTTAACTTGACATCAAGCGGCAAAACAATAAACCACATTTTTAATTCATTTCGCAACTTTAAAATTGAATGACTCTAGAAATTAAGCACTTTTTCGGATTAATAAATTCGATTATGATTTTAGCATGAATAACTTCCCAGAAACTGTGACTTAAGCAAGCTGGCCATATAAAGTAGTACTAGTGGGAAATTCTTATACAGGGAACTTTATTAATCGGAACTCATTCATCATGATTGCATTGTCATTAAGCGCAAACCTAAGTGATTTAGAGGCGTGTCAGCTACACACGATATTTTTAATTGAAATGTTCTAACTTCTTTTGGCTTTTTTCTATTAAAATTACTCAACCAAAATGTTCCATTAATCTTATAGTTTCCAAACTGCATTTTTCTTCGAGGCGATTTGCCGGCTTAAGGTCTATATAAATATTAATGAAAATTATGCAGAGAAGAATTATGAATTTTAAACATATGAAATCGAAATGCAGTTTTCTTCCAACCAACAATGAAAAGAAATTTTTCTCACCATGAAGAACTCACTGATTTTAATCGAATATAAAATTACATTGAGCCAATTAACAAACTTTTAAAGTCAATGTGTTTCGAAAAAATTTAACTGAGCCAAATAAAAAGTTCGTCTTTGAGCAATTTAAGATTATACTATGTACATTAAGCCAGTGACACTAGCAACAACTGTTGTTATCTCGACAGGCTGAAAATTTGTATTGTGTACATTTCGAAAATATCCTTTATTGAAATAACAATAATTTCACTCTATTTCACTAAAATTTCATTACGGTTTATTAAATTCATTGTACTGAAAAAATTACTTCGCTCAAATAGTCGTAGTTAGTATTTCCCAACGAACTTTTATAAATGTTCAATACTAAGCGTACAATTATTTATGTAAATTTTAACCATGAACAGAGTTTTGTTCGAAAAGAAAATCAATGAAAATAAATTCATTGAGTCAATGAAGATTTTATCGAATTTTTCACGATAAAAAAAATTTCACTGAGTATTTGGAATAAAAAAATTTTATTGAATCGATGTAAGAAAACAGGGAATTGATTACGAGGGATTTTTGGTGGAGTGAACTGAGAGCGAAAAGCACCGAAATAGGGCCTCAAACTAAAAACATAATTTTTTTGGCGGCTTGGATCAGTGCCTCTTTTGTATAGAACCATAATGCTGTAAGTGCTTGCAATCTTGCAAGCTAACAAAAATTTTAACTTTACATTTTGCTATAGCTTTTTGCAAGCATGTACATGTATTTGTATGCATGTGTGTGTGCTTGAAGTATTTTTCTTTGAGAAATGGACTAATAAAAAATTCATATTCTGGCACCTGAAGGCAACAGCTGATGGCTTGCAAGCGGCTCATACAATAGAGCCTACCTTTGCAAAACTGAAACATGCAGCGCCCTTCTACAAGCTCACACACACACACACATGCACACGTGCGCACGCCTAAAACAAAACAACGAAACAACACGCAAATAAAATGTTTTTAAAGTGGCGCTATTACGTCTGCATTGGTTTCCAAATTGGGCTGCCATGAAACCGCAAGGGATGCCTGCCACCACTTTCGACTCAGCGCCAGTGCCAGTGCAAGTCGCAGCTGCTCCCTTGAGCAGGAATTTTGACTTCTCTACACGCAAAAGTACTTTTGAAGAAGAGCAGAGATAGAATTTCTTTGTATTATTGGCGAAGATTCTAACTGATTTTGAGATTTCCAATAGACACACACAGGCACACACGAACGAACCAATACTCGCAGACAAACGCACATGTGTGAGCACACATGTATAGCGGTATATATGTATGGACGGGTAAGTGCTTGTGCGTGTCTATGGCAGCTGTGACCGCGGCAAAATTGAAGGGGCAAGCGAGGAAGGCAGCTGCTAGGGAGAAGTGTCAGCGTGCCAGCAGCAGAAGTGTGCGGGGCAGCAGAATATTAATGCCTTGTTCTGAAGCAACTCGAGACCACTTGCTATGACCATTTTTCTACATAACATTTTAGAATTTTCATATGCAAATAACCCAAAAAAAAATCGTTTGACCAAATTCATGCAACTTTTTCTCGTTTTTGTTGTAGCCGGTTGTTTTGTTTTCTGTTGTTTGTGGTTCTTAGTAGCTGCTCTTGCTTGCTGCTGCTGTCATTCTATGGCGTGGTGTCCCACACCCACGCTCCCTCTTCACAGTGCGTCCAACGCTGCCACTCTCTTTTCCACTTTGCCACTGATATGACAGAGTTTGCGGTGCGTTTCGGGCAACATGTGTGCATGTTACACTTCCGCTTCCTGTTGGAGGTCAATTTTACGGTGCCAATTTACATGTTGACTCCACAACTATGCAGGCTAACATGCCACTTTACACTTTAGCAAAGGCAGTCTCTTTGCCATTTGTGGTCATTTTGAGTCAAGGGCTTTGTTCGAAATTGAAGCGTGCGGTTTTTCGAAAATGTTATTTTGATCGGTTGGCTATAAAATAATGCATATTTTTTTGCAAGTGAAGTGGCCTGATAAAACAACTTTGTCATTTGCAATTACATGAAAGTAAATCATTGAACTCAAGCTGTGAATGTGATTGAATGGAAAGCATACATATTTGATGCCAATGACCGCGCTCTCTGCTTTGATTTTTTGTAAGCTTGCTGAAAAATTACGCTGTCAAGAGTAACGCTAAAAATTCTCTATTTAATCTACTACAAATATAGCTAATGTCTTCCTAGTCTAGCAAAAATGCATTGCTTTATTTCATCATAAACTCAGACTTAAATTGCCAATAAAACACTCAGTTTCTGTGAGCAGAAAAACAACAATTTCAATTTAAATTAAACTTTTTTATTAGCAAAATTTATTAGATCTGAAGTCTGTATGCATGTTACTATATGAATATGCATTATATAAGCGTTGCTTTGATGAATATTGCTCTTGATGTGTTCATATTGAACACATTCGCCACACCAAATTGAAAAACATTTTGCCATTAATGCCAACGGTTTTTTAAATTTGCTGCCAGAACTTTGACACCTGAGTCAAAAGGCAATAATGCCCGACTCACTCACTCACACAAACGAAACGAACCATAACATATCACAGGTAATTTACGCTCGCAAGCTCAAACACGCAGCGACACCTGCAGAGCACACCTCAATTAGTCATGGCACAACCAGCCATCGAACTGGCATGTGGTAGTGTGTACTCGTATGTGTGCGTGTGTGTCAAAGGAAAAGTAATTGAAAAAACGCACAGCGTGCATTCAATGAAATTGTAAGGCAATTAATGGAAATATCACGCAATCGCTGGAAGTTTCAATATTGGAAATAAATATGTGCAGAAATGAAATTTCTTTGAGGTTGTTAAATGAATTGACGATTTTGTAAAGAATTGTGGAAAACTTCATGCCGCGGGATGGGCAGAAGTTATGGGCAGTTCGAAAAATGGAAATGAAAAACGGCGGTTTTCGGGGTGCACGTCATAATGCGTAGGGCGTTTAAATTATCTGAAAAATGATGGGGTGAATTAACAATTCAAATATTTAATATTTCATAAGACTAAATTCAAGAGTGTTTAGAATGGGAGACTGGAGTGTCTCCGCCGAGCGCTTTCAGTGTGTCTCTATGTCGTCAGCTCGCTCACTCTCCGAGGCGACCGATCGACACTGGCTAGAGATGGGCGGACATCGATTAGACAAGTTGTAATATCACGCCAAAACATTACAAGGTCACAGCCAAAAGTCCAAATATTTAGAATGATGATATTTCTTTAAAACTCAAAAACACTCTTTCATATCAAAGATGAAATGTAATTTTTTTTATATTTCTATTTCATATGGCAATAGCTAAAAATCCAAAAGTTTTAGTTCCAAATTAAAATCGAATAACTTTCTTCTACACTTTTGACAGAGCAACAAAAAAATTATGCTTATGAATTTTGTAAAAAGTTATAAAGCACCTATTAACGATTTCTTACAAGTACCAGTACCAGCCAAATGAACTGTAATTGAAGCGAATATTGGCACTTGCCAACACGCTTGTGCACCTTGCCCGCCTTCGCCACTTGCCATCGCTTGCCCGTGCTCGTCAGCATAAGCCACACCCGCGCCACAACGCTCTCACACGCAATGGCAAAAGTTGGCAGCTCATTTGGCTTTGCCACGTCAGTCAGTGGCATTAAGAAAGTGATTTTAAAGGAAATTTGAAACTCATTAAATCAAGTGCGAAGTCAAAGTCAAACAGTCTAAATGTCAAAGTAAGTGCAAGCAGACAAAGACAGCACGATGAGAATAGAAAGAGACAAATGCAGCGCAATTACTTTCAACTTTTATTGCCAACAAAAAAATTTGTTTCAAAGTCGCACGCATGCAATTTTTGGAAAAAAGAAAGAAGCAAAAGTTTTTTGAAAGGAAATTGTGCAAATTAGCAAATTATATTTGTCAAATTGACAGCTGTCACAGCAACAACAGCCCAACTGCCACACAACACAACATGGCATCGGCATTGGCATGCAACTCTGTGGCAAACCGAATGGCAGTGGGGAGCGCATCAATTTAAATGCCGGATATAGCCTTATTTCCTTATTGCCTTTTTGCCACGGCGCCATTGGCATAAACGAGCACACACACACACACACTCACACACACACACACTCACACACTCACACGCAGTCACACATTCGCATTGATGTGTGCTGTCATGTGAGAGAAGCTGTTGGCTTCGCATTCTAATTGCTCTGATTTGCTAACTTAACCAATTTGCATTACATTCCACTTCACTCGCACTTGCACGCACACATAAACACAGTCAGCGTCGTCAGACGTACATGTATGTGTGGTTTTATATACATATATGGAAAAAGTGGAAATGTCAGTTAGCAAAAAATAAAGCATGTTGAGTGCAGAGAAGAGCTGTAAAATTTTAAGAAAAACGCTCAATTTCAATCTGAAATATTTGATTACTCCAGATTATTTGAATTCGTAGTGGCATTTATTCAACTTCTTTTCTGAAAAGGTTCTTAAAATAATTGTAAGTTTTTGGAATTATATGGTTCTAAGAATCAAATAAAGTGTCTTAAAGGTGTTGATTCTTTATGACGAGTTCTGCTCTTTTATACAAAACAACGTCAATGTCGAAGTCGAAGTCGGTCCCTTCGGATTGAAGGCATAATTGAGTGCTTCTTAAAATGTTTAGCAACTGAACATTTACCAGTTTGTTTACAAGAATATATTGCACATTAAGTTTGTTGACAATTTTTCGAAATAAATTTGCATCATTCCAAATTAAAAAGTTATTGTATTACTTTTCGATTAATTCGCGCAAAAAGTGAATGAAAAATGATTAAAGGAAATAATACATTAAAGACCGAGCACTAATCCATTGATCCACTGTGACGCCGTCATAAAAGGGAAGTAGATTTGCATAAATAGATGCCACAAATATTGATTTTCCAATACACATATATGCTATAGTACTAGAGTTATAGTTATCAGAATGCGCCAATTTCTGAACAGTTATTTTCTTTTTGTTAAGAGCATATTTCATTTTCCTCCTATAAATGGGCAGGACCTTCACTCAAACAATAAACTTAAATAATTTGCCTACACAGCTAAATAATTTAAATACATTTGGTTGTTTTTTCTTGTCAGAAGATTGTGGGCGTGCCTTTGTACTATTCTCATTGTGCCATTGAACTAGGAGAAGGTCAAGTGTCACTCTGTGCGGAGATGGTTTAAAATCGAACGACTGGTTTTTCACTTCCGCGGCCTGACAGAGAGACAGACTGCCGGAAATTGATAGAGATAGTGATTCTGATAATTTCAATAAAATAATGTATATAAATAAGATCAAAGACGGCTCTTTTAACGGCTTGCTAAATTTTACAAATTTAATCAACAATTTTTCTGAGAGAGAAATTTAAGGCACTTTAAAACTAATGGTACTAAAGAACTTCACATTCCTTAGCATGTATCAAAAGTACAAGCAGGTTTTTATATTCTAAGTAGTAACTGGCAGTGAAGATGCTAGAGGATTTGGAATGTTATGGTAAAATATCCTATCGCACGCCCAAAACTTCTACATATGTCGGAGATACCTTCAATTTTACTATGCAAATATGTACATACATATGTATGTACATAGTATATACGTATATACAGCTAACGAACGATAAAGATATTCTGTCGAAATGTTTACTGGCATACAAGCACAAAAATCGAGTAGCATAAAGTGCCATGAAGTTACAGATGCACATATTACATGCACACACACACACACATACATGCAAATGCAATCAATTTTGAAAATTTGATTTCACACTTGTGATAGAACGAACAGCGGCAAATCATGTTTAGCTTTCGGTTTAAATTCGTTTAACACAAATTTGCTGACACGTTTACTTGTAACCAGTTACAGTTGTAATGCAGTTACAGATACATATCGGCATTTGCTCTGTGCTTGTGCTAATTAGCTAATTAGTAATTACAGCTAATTTTGACATGACTTTGGATTGGATTGCTGTCACTGCGTTTGTGAAGTAAACATTGTTTGCTTATGGAATTCTATTTAGCCTACTTTAAGGCAAAAGAATTGTCATGGCCATTTAAAAAAGTTAGAATTATTATAGGCGCCATAGCAAATATTACTACACTCTCAGATATATTGTATGGTATCTGCATGTGTTAAAGTGTCAGAGACACTTGTCAACGCTAATGCAAGCCAACTTGCGACAGTTGTCAGTCGCTCATGAATTCTCATGAATTTCAATTTGATGGCGGTTGCTGCAGCAGCTCCTCCATGTTGTTGTTGTTGTTGTTGTTGTGGCGAGAAAGTGCTAAAGACACTGAAAAGCAGTGTGAGTGTGTGTGTGTGTTGGGCGGAGTGGGAGCTGGCAATTATCGCAGCAATTTGTAACTTTATGCTTACATTTATGCATGCGCCTTTGCATGTCTGTAGCATGCAACATTTAGATTAAGCTTGTTGCACATAAAGCTTCTCAAACCCGTTCGGATCCGGTTAATGTATGTGGGCCTCGTTAATTTGTGAAAAATATGACAAGCACACACAAGTTAATGTGAGAAAGCTAGGCCTAAGCCCACACGGGCTATTGTGCCAGTCAATTATTAATATTTTTATTATTATTGTTGCACATAAAGCAAAAATTTGTATGCGCGCCTAAAAGCATACTATAGAAAAGTTGCGAATTTAGAATTTTTAGCTGCTGCTTTAAGGGAAAGAAATCGATTTTGAGCTTCATTATTTTCGCAAACAATTCAGCTTATCTCTCTCTCTCTCTTTCTCCCTCTCGCTCTGCTAAACTGAATGTGATGCCAAAGTGTGTTGTACACCTGTTATATATCCTTTTGTATATTCTTTTGTATATGCTGCCTTGAGCTGCTTTCTACCTTAACAGGCTTACACAAACAACAAGCTCATTAAAAATATGACGAGAATCAATTAATGCGCAGCATAATAACCAAAGGCCAATCAGGCTTCAACCACAAGCGCCCATAGGCACACACACACACACACACACACACACACACATACATACATCTATACAGAGTAGGCTAGTATTTATAGCATGCCTCAATGAATGCGAGGCGCTTAGCTAGAGTGCGAAGAAAATGTGAATTTCACACAAATAACCACTGACACACACACAGAGATACACTTACTAATACACACACAAAGCAGCAGACTTTGTTGGCAGCTTATAATTAATTACAAAGTGTGTATATCGAAATTGGCATAATTATGTCAGTTGGCAACAAAAGTTTTTGCCAAGTAATTTGTCCCTTCAAGCATTCGAGGCAACATAATTTTTCGTTATTTATGGATTTGCAATGCTTGAAATATGTACATATAAAATTCATATTTGAGCAACCATAAATTTGGCAATCGCAGCTGGTGCTCAAAGCAACGCAGCAGCAGCTACCCAGCAGCAACAAATTTGGGCATAGTATATATAGTTAAACCTGAATGTCATTAATCAAGCCGTACTAAGCACAGAAATCATAATTGGAACTTGCAAGCAAAAGCTTACGTTCATTTTTCGATATAAATATATTTTTTAGACACTTACTTATACGCGGAATTCCATCAGAAATCGAGAAAAAATATATACATTTAGTATATAATAGAAATGTTAAGTAATACAGACAATGTTTTTGGCATTGTCCTCAATTATTTTTTGCATGGGCCATTGAATTTCGCAAAATTGAAGAAAAGTGCTCTAAGTACACTTGAAGATATTCTGAACTCTTTCAGGAAACCCAACGAACTTTTATCAAACATGACTTTTTGTCAAGTATCATATATACCTGGCGATTTCAATATAATCTCAGATATACAGGCATGTGATCGAAATTGTACGAATTCAAAACGAAAACGAAATTCCAAATCGTACGAATTAATTTTAGGCGTGATCGAAATCGAATGATTTCATTTCAAATTTTGAAGGCATTTCGCGATTTGAAATCGCAACGAACGACTTGCTCGATTTTGAAAATGAAACACATCACACGGCAAATCGATTTCACTCGCCTTTTCGTACGATTTCGATTTCCATCAGATGCCTGATAGTTTTTGTAATTTCCTTTCGAATCTGACAAGCTCAAGATTCAGCCAATCGCACAAATTACTCATCAAGGTAAAGGGAAAGCATGCTTTCATAATTTTCTTCAATATCACACGAAAATCCAATAAGATTTGTAGCCCGTATCAACAAAATTGTTCGTCGAAACAAAGCTATGCAAGCTTCATGACGTCATTCAATAAGAGTGTACTTGCAAATACTTTGGGAAAAACTTAGCAGTATAATGACTCTTTTTATGTTTTTTTGAGTTATTTAACACTTTCAGTTACCTAACAACTTCGAAACATTGGTTCTTTGCGTTTTCCAAATAAAATAGTTTTAATAATAAACACATTTTAGCCGAAAAAAATATTTTCCCTGTGATCTAATATCAAAATCTCTGCTTGAAAAGCATTGAATCGAACTAATTCATGAACGACTAATTAGTTCTACAAAAGATTATGTGAATAATCTATGGGAATAATAAGTGCATTGTGTTTAAGAATTGAAAAGCGATTATAAAAAGAAAGTAATTCTCAAATTTTGGCAAAGAAAAGAAATACAATATCTTTGAAAAATAGAATATATGATGTGTGTTCTTACGGCATATGGTTTGCTTTGCTGGCGCTGGCATATGAAGAAGCTTGAAGGTTAAGATAATACAGCAATTTCTGAACTGTTGAATATTCTTTTAAAGTTAACTAAATTTATCGAAAATACAATTGGGGAGTTCACAGTTCCATGCTATCTAGTGTGCTTTCCTTGCCGCCTGCTAAATTAAACCACTTTGCCATTTGGCAACTTTTTTTGTTGTTGCTTTGCACGCAAACAAAAAATACTACTAGTTGAAAAAATTGCCATGCGTTGGATCGTGTTTTTCTTTTGTGATAAGCTGGCATTTCTCATCAGCTGTTTTATTCGCGAAAATGGAAACAGATTTTATGCAAATTTTATTGAGTTCGCAGAGAATTATCACACACTACTTCCATTTTGATGGAATATTGCTTTTTGCGAGAGTAATAAATCCTTAATAATCGCTTTAGAAAACACTTGTAATGCGATTGTGGCAAATTAAGAATGGTCCACGAAACAGGGGCGCTCAGAGTTTTATTTTACTATCGTGCTGATGTTGCCAGATGGGAAATTTAGAAGGAAACTGTGAATACCCTAAATATATTTCAAAGCGTTGACTGTAGGCTCGCCTGAGATAACAGTTGACTTGTCTTAGGGTCGACTTTTATCAAAATCGAAGCGTTTAAAAATCGTTTTCAGATTATCGTAAATATTCTTATAGAAAAGCAAGTAAGTAAGTGCATATTGAAAGTCAATTAAAGCTGAGTTAAAATTACGCACGAACTTTGTGCAGTTTTACTAACTTCATGCCAGAAAATGCAACAAAAGCTAATGTCGAATTATTTGAATGGATAAAAAAAACGCGAAATGCAGCTAAAAACACTAAAGCGAAACAACCTGAAACAGAACCAAATTGCAACTACAAAAAAATAGAGCTGAACGTGAATGAATGAGAGCTACTTAGAGTAGTCACTGCACTCAATTGAAGAGTGGACAGGAAGCGGAAATGAAGCCAGCGGACGAGCGCCAAGACAATAGTAGAGCAGACAGAGTAGCAATAAAAAGCCAAGTGCAGCGGAAATAGCAGTCGCAATGGCAGTGGCAATCGCAGTGACATTGCTAATTTCGTGATGGAACCCCGCCCGAGATGAGGCGACAGCCAAGAGGAAATGACAAAGCGCGAAGCTTTAATTTTCAATTAATTTAGTCGGATCGGAGCAGCAGTCGGTTTGGAGCAGCGGCGAGCGAGCGCTGAAAATAATAGAGACGGCTTGAAAAAAGAAGAGCGCAATGAGGTCCTTAAAGTTTGTTGCTTTGTGCAAGTCTCGGCTGCTAATTTTGCCTAAGTAAGTGCGCCAAAAAGTATGCTGCAAAATGAGAAAAAATATTGTGAGGCAATTATTTTTTAACGTTTTTTAAATGTTGATTTTTTTTTGTTCCTGCAATCGCTGCTCACTTTTCGCTCGTCATTGTCGTTGTTAATTGAATTAAGCGCACTCCAAAGAATGCGAGTGCACATTTTACGCTGCTCCTTGCCTCGGATTGCAATTACAATTTCCTGCAGCTCATGCCGTCGTCGTCGACATGTTTGCTGCACACATTGTTGCTCTCAGCCCTTTGAAGCACTGCATCCTGCACAGCTCAGCGCACAGCATTGAAAAGTTTTGCCACATGTGGCACAATTGATTGCCTCCTCGTGCAGTCTGCCACACATACAAAGTAATCGCTGTACTAAATTAAAATGTCAGCTGTATGAGTTATTAGCGAAATTAAGTCAACTGTATTAAACATAATTAAAGGTTGATGCCGCAAGAAAAAAAGAAAACATTCCAAGAAAACAAACAGCATTGTTTCGATTTCAAAAAAGTCCTTTTCACATACACTCAAAAGAAACATGACAGTGCAAAACAGCTGATTTGAATTGTTATTTCCTGAAAATTCTTCTAAAAACATTTGCAGTGAAAATACATTTTGTAGCTGTTGATCCAACTACTCGATTTGTTAAATTAACAACTGCTGAGCTTCTAATTTTAACGAAAATCAAAATCGTTTGCACTAGTCATTCGTCAAGGAGAGCAGAAAGAAAATTAACACGTTCAGTCTTTAGTAAAAATACAATAATAAGTTTTTGTTGGAAACTGAACAGCCCCATTCACAATCTTGTGCATTTGAGATTGCAAATTTGTGCAATAGTAAACATTTGTCTACAATTGTGAGCGGTTTTTTTTCGGTTTACTTTGCAACATTTTTAAGCTAACAGTTTGGCATTATTTTCTAAGAGATAAATGCATAACATTTATAAAATATTAAATTCTTTTCTAAATGGAATTAAACTATTTAATTTTTGAGAAGAGCAAAAATTACTGCTGCAAAACAGCAGCAACAAACAAATTTTTTTACCAAAAAATTAATGCGAAAAGTCTGCAATCAAGCGAAAAGTTGCTCTGAAAATCGTGTGCAATGGGAAGGCAGCTAGTGTTGCAAGTTGCTCTGTGGCATCTGCCAATTGGAAAGTGGAAAATGCAATGAAACTTTTTAAACGAAATGAAATTATGCAGGAGTATCTGCAGCATGGAAATGTCAGCAAATAACAACCACAAAGAAGGCACTGACAGCAGCAGCCCCAGCGGCAACTGTTGAGTGGAAATCATATTAAACGCTTGAGCGAATTAAATGCACAAGGAGACACATACATTCACACGCATTTCCACTTATGTGTATGCCATTCGCAATTCCATATAATATTCATAATCAATTGCATTTAAATGCAGCACTTTGATGCAGATAAAAGCCACAGCTGCGATTGATAGAAGGAAAGGGGAAGAGATAAACGAGGGGTTCGTTGTGTGTGGCAAAGACAGCAACAACATTTCTGATAGCAGGAATACTTTTAAAATGTAATAAAATCAATTTAGTATAGGCAGATTGCTGCTCGATTGAATTTCAAAAGCAATCAAGGATAGAAAAAGGGCAGGCATACATACAAACAAACAAAAAGAAAGAAGCGGAAAAGAGAAGAACATTTAAGAAAAGAACAAAAAGCAAAAACAAGATAACATGGAGAAATAAAGAAGAAAAAAGCATAGGAGAGAATAACATTGAAACGAATAGAACGATAGGGATAAACAATGTCCTTTTCTTCGGTGAAAATAGCAACTATATACATACCTACAAAACATGAATGCACATGCACTTGCACCAGCTAGCGATTATCCCTGTTATAGTTTGAACCGACTTTGCAACTAATTTTGGCAGCCTATTAAAATTTTGTGGAAAGTTTAAAGAAGTTCAATTTCTTCTTTTCTATACTTGACTATTGCTGAAAAGAAAGTATGCCAATCTAATAAATATTCATGCTCAATGTCTACATTGGAAATTCAAATTTAATTAGATACTACGAAATCCAAGCCTAACATTTCAAAATATTTCTCAAGCTTAAATCCAAGAAGCAACATAAATTACAAGTAAACCCCATAACAAATCCAATTTTCTGCTTGAACTCGAAATCACAAATTAAATTTTCTCATGTCCGCCCTCTGTGAGCAAGCTCAGCTCCATCTTGATGTGTCTCAATTGGTTTGCTTCGTCCCTCGGTCAGCAACATTAAAAACTTTGACCAAGAAGTGGGTCAAGCTACGATTCAGGAAAAGTGTAAGCAGTTATTAATTTTCTTTGAAGAGAACTTCTGTAGCCAGCTTAGTTTGTTGGCCACACCCACTTTAACTCTTTCTTAATTTACTAAACTCTGTAAGCCATTTTGAAGTAAAAGTTTTTGGCTAAAGTCGCCATTTTGTGCAAGCATAATTTAAACCCAAACAGCAAATGTTAGTACACTTTTGGAATGTGAAAGTGTAAGCCCAAAATATTAAGAATTCTTAACTTTTCAAAGGGGTCTAAGCTGAACTTTCTAGCAGAAGAAGCAGCGAACACCTACTCTCTTAGCATAATGCCAGTCAAATATGAGAGAGATGCCAATTTAAAGGATTTTCATTTTAATAATAACGACTATCAGCCTTACGAAACGAACGAATTGTTCGAGTAAGTTCGAAAGGAGCTATCATTCGACTTCGATTTATTGAAACAGACCTCTGTTGTGCTGGCTAACAGATTCCGAAGATACCAATTTCAATGTCTAAACAATTATAAAATATTCATATACAATTTAACTGATAAAATATGAGCTAAACCGCAGATATTTTTCGCTTTAAAATTTTAATTAACTCTCTCAATCTTAAGAGCATTCTTAGAGCAGTCTTTAAACATAAACTTTAAAGTTCACCGACTAGAAAATTAAATAGATCTAGGATATGTCTTTATATGTTTCTTATTTAAAATTTTTACAATAAATCTCATAACGAATAGTTATGTGCCTTACAATTTTGCATGTCTGTTTTGTATTAAAAGCTGCCAAGTAAAATATTTGCTATAGCAGGGACCCAAAACAACTCAGAAAACTTTCCAAAAATTTTGGTTTATTTCAAGTCACAAATAATTTGCATACTTAGGAGTAAAAAAAGCCGCCCAAAAAGCTCTGCAAACTGCACAAACAACACATTTCGTTGAAAGCCAATTCCGTAGATTAACCGTGTAAAAATAATTAACCGTGCAAAAAAAGCATATTGCAATGAGTGGAATATAAAGCAAATGCTTGACGTTCCTGCTGCTCTTGACTAAGCAGAAATGCCTTTTGCAAAGTTATCCTGGCAGATTTTTCATTTGCACAAACTTGAGTGGACTCACGCTGCAAATTAGCTGAGTTCTATGTAAGCAGCGTAGTGCTTGCCACACAAACACCTCAGCGATAGCAGCAGCGGCAGGGAGGAAGACTGCCCACAATTTATTTGCTGCCTTCAATTTCAATTTCAGTTGCTCGCTGGCGTCGTCAGCACACGTTGTAGCAATTCGCGTATGCCCACAGCGGCACTTCCTGTAGTCATTGCCTGCCGCCCGCCTGCCGCATATCCTTCCCAAAGGATAACAGATGCTGCTGCATCATGCCAAAAAAATCCTTTTCATGTTTTCCAGCTATCAATAAGGATATGCCAATGCGGCTGCCTGTTTCATTTTCCGCTGTAGTGCACACGCGCCAGGCTACAAGCACACACACACACACATGCCACACACATGCATAGGGACATGCTAACGTATAAACGAAAACAAAACAAGGCGAGAAAGAAAACAAAAATGGAAGAAAAACGCGCTGTCAGTTGGCATTCTCATCATTTCATGTCAATTTCGATGCTTGTCATGGCTGCTGACGCGGGCGGCGGCGTCTGTCGCGCCTTCAACACGACAACAGGATAATGTACGCGTACATGTACACAAATTCTCGCAGTATTAGTGGCAGTGGCAGTGGCAGTGGCATGTGCGCAAATAGCGTTGCTTTATTAACAGATACTTTCACTTTAGCTCCATTAGGCAAATTTGCACTTCCCGCCCCTTCACTACACTCACTTAACACAGCTCATGTCCTTCACTCCGCTGGAACGCTGACGCGTACTTTCCCTAAGACTTTGATGCGTGCCACAAATAGCGCAGTAATAAGGCATGCTGCCACATTTTGATGCAAGCCGCATATGTTGCCACTTTCGATATTATCTATGTAAGTGCTTTTGCGCTGGCCAGTCGTAAAAGGAGCAGCTTATAGAAGGGCAGCAGGCTTGCATGAGTTGTATGAAAAAAGGGAAGCGTAAAAAAGTAGAGGAATTTTTGTTCAAGCTGCTCTTAGCTGGAAGCTTAAGAAAGCAGCAAATTTCAAACTAAAAGGGTTTCAGCTGCAGCCGAAGATTATCTGTAAATAACCATCTTTACTGAAGCAAATATTTTAAGAAATATGCCAGTTATAAATAATTTTGCTACAAAAGTTCTTGAGTGAAAATTCGCTTAAAAATGGTTAAAAAATAAAAAAGATTGCAGCATTTTCTAAATAACTTCAAACTTTTACAAAGAGGATATAAGAATATATGGATGGCGAAAGCCTGAACTCATTTAAAGAAACTTTTTAGTTTCAATAATTCAAAAATATCACTGTGTATGCACCTCTAATGAAATCGCTGAATGAATGAATTGACATTGTTTTTAAGTATGAAAGAGTAGTAGACAAGAAATATTGACAGCTCGCGGAATTCACTTTTATTCTCTATACACTGCATTATTCACACCTTTCTCACAAAAAACAAAGTTATCTTATATGTACACATTTCCATAGAAAAAAAGTATATAAATGCCTATTCAATTTCTTTGCAGTTGCATACGCGCTTAAGTTATTTTGGCTGCAGAAAATTTCTTGAGCATTACTTTGGGTCAAATAAATACTTCATTTCCTTTAGAGCTGAAAACAGATCTTAAAAATGTTAGAAATATCTCTCCCATTCAAGTCATTTCAATTTTCTTACCTTATTGTCTCTTAATATGAATAGCATTCGAGAAAATCCATAACAAAACAAAAATCTCCGAAAATGTTTCTTGCCTGCCGATTTACGCACTCATACACATTAATATGTAAATCATTCAGTATCATTATACCGTACAATAAAACTCCACGGATACGAGTTTGAAATAAAAACGGTGTCTGCCAGATAAATTCATCTTATGGAATGCAGGTGGTATGAGTAATTTTAATAAAAGATTAATTTGCTTTTTAAACGAGTAAACAAATTAATCTACAAAAACTGTCATATAAATTATTGTATTTCTATAAGTGTGCAAAGCAGTGCAATAATCCGTGTGTTTGATATCTGCACCTTTTAATTAAAAGTATATTGTCATTTCTCATAAAATTTATGAAACTCTTAGAACTGTTTTTATCATTTAGATTAAATTGTATTACATAATATTTCAAGTGCTAATTTCGCAGCCTAAATCACATCCATATTTTTGAACTGCCAACTGAAGAGGGTATTATATAAAAGTATTCTATAATTTTTGCACACATTCTTTTTTCCTTCAAAACTACATAACCGATAAATAGCCTCGTCGATTTGATGAATTATTAACAAAATAACGAGTAGCAAAGAATGCTTTGTTCAGCTGCTCGCATAAATAAAAATCTTTTTGCTGGGGCAAAGGGCAAACGTATAAAAAAACAGCAACAAAAAGAGAAATGAAAAGAAAACAAAATTATGAGCTGCACATAGCATTATCAAATAATAATTTACGCAATTTTGCGGCACATTAGAAGCTATAAGCACACACAAGGATACACTTGACGCACGCACACATGCACAGCCACATCCTGCACATAAACAAGCTCATAAACATAAGCACCAGCACAGACACAGACACAGACACAGGCTCGGAGGCAGGCACAAGCTCAGGCGCTGTGTCGTCTTAATGCCCAAAACAAAATTGAAAAGAGATTTAACATAGTCACGCAGGCAAGGCTCGCCATTGAGTACTTTTTTCTGTGTTATTCCCATGTGCTATGTTTCGTTTTACTCTTCCCCCTGCACTGCTTCGGGACCGCATTGCTACTGCCAAACCCACATGAGCCAGATTTAAAAACGACTGTCCTTTGTGCTAACAAATGCTGCCATTATCATACATCAGTAAACGTACATATATATGTATAGGTATGTATGTGTGTGTGTGTGAGTGTGAGTGTAGCATATGCATGCATAAATGTGTGTATGGGTGTTTGAGTGTGTTAGCAAAAACTTTAAAAGATATTTCGTTTAACCATGAAGAGAAATGTAATCTAGCAATTTATAGCGCAAAGCAACTTGACTACTCTCTCGCACACACATCTACAGTTTCTCTACCCTCGTGAAAGCTTCCATATATGTACATATATAAACACACACACATGTGTATGGTTGTTTGCGCCAGAAGTTCTGCGAGTTGTTGTTGCTGTAAAAGACAACAAACACTATAAATGTTTAACTGAAATTTATGGACTACTCCTAAGCAGCGCTCAAGGAACATAAAAATACAAGCAAAACAACAAAATACAGGCGCATATAACCTTAACGTATGTACTATATACACACACACATACACTCAAACACGCATACATATAACAATCGGACAATAGCGCCGATAGAGCCGACAACAGTTCAGCACTTTTGCTTTGACTTTGCACTAAATTCGATTTCGCCAGCAGAGGAATCACTTAGGAGGCCAGGACAGATGTTGGCAACTTGCTATGGGAATCTGGTCTATTAACTCGCATTTATGTCACAATACAATAATAAAATAACAACAGCAACAACAACAAAGACAAGCTTTTATAAAATAACAAAACAAAACGAAAACAAAATCCGAGCGAACAAAAAGTTGGCTTAAAGATTTGCAACATACTTTCCGGTTTACAAGGTTAAAGCAAGCAGCGCGTGAGAGTGTGTGTAAGTGCGCTCGTGTGTGTTCGTATGTTTTGTTATGCCCAAATTAATATTATGATAATGTATGCGAACAACAACAACAACAACAGCACAACAATAATTGATATTTCATGCGTAAAATCAGAGTCAGTCAACTTGAAAATCTCTGCTGTCAGACATTTTTATTTTGAATTCGTTTAAACTTTATAATAATTTAAAAAGAGCTATACTTCCACAAAAAGCGTACAGTTTTAAATTTTCCTGGAAATAACAGTGAAAAGAGACATCAAAGGGAATGAAATTAAATTTGAATAAGCCATTTCGAATTATATTGGCTTAGGCTAAGGCAGCTTATAAATTAAAAAAGTTTTGTTGATATTTATTTAGATCAAGCTATAAGTTAGATTATTGTAACTCAATTTAACTTGAGATAACTGTATTTAGATTTGATTGCTTTGCTGCAATAGTAGATGAGAGAAACATAAATAGAACTAATAAGCACTTTGAACATTAAAGCGGCTCTGGATCAGTTCATCATTGGCATAAGGTTGAAGATACATATTCAGGAAATTACGACATTAATATCGCCATATAGCTATTAAGAAATCGCTCAAGAAAGATTTTTCATAGTTGGCTATTAAATAGTATGTATATTGACAGCTCACTGAATTCAATTTGCGTGCCAGGGATTCTTGGCTTCAAAAATTCTTATTACATGAGCTATTTATTAGAAATTTTGAAATTCTAATCCCAAAAAGCTAGAAATCAATGTTCTCATTTTGAATTCTTAAATTTCTGAAAAGGAACATCAATTTGAGCCTACTCGATTGGGTGCTACGAATCGAACGAATTATGTTTCTTACTTTTTGTTAGCCGATGAATTGTTGTCGAGAAAAACGCTCATCCCTTACATACTCAATACAATGTTTGCTTTTCCTTTGTTCTCCTTCTCTGACACTTCCTTACCCTTTTATATCTGACATGATTTTCCCTTTTTCAAACTTTTACCCACAATTTCGTAGCGACGAATTATTAAAGTGCACTAATGGCCACAGTTCAGCACTCCATCCGATGGCTTAATGCATTGCACTATGTTCACGCTTCACTTTCGCCTCACCACTCACACTCCCTGCTCTCCGCCACCCCTTCCTCTGGCCGGTAAACGAAACACGCCTGTCACATTAGGTTCAACGCAAGCAAATGCCTTTCAGTAGTTTGATTGAAAAAAATTATGAAAGTTCTTGAGCTGCGGCCATTGCTTATGATTTTCGTCACACATACATATGTAGACACACTCTCACACACTCATGCTAGTAAATTTCGAGGCTCATCTGAAACTTGTTTCGAAGCTTGTGCCACTCTGCAAATGGTTACGCACGATAAGTATTTGCGGCCAACGCCAAGTTTTGATTATGGTTGACTGCCACAGTCGGCGTTAAATGGAAGTGATGGTCATAACATTGCGGCATAAGGGTCGAGCAGGCATAAGAGTTGGTAGGACGTAGTATGTGTGTATTTTCCATTTCGTATTTCGATTCAAATTCGAATTGAAAGCAACTGTACACTGTCGAATGCGACCTCCCTCGCTTCCTTGTTGCTGAGCATATTTCTCAGGCACACTCGTTCACTTTTAAAAGCTACGAAAATTGCATTCCATGCGCCCATTAAAAGCTGCAGCGTGAAATTTTATATTCCATTATGAGCATGGAAGTTGAAATCAAGCCGCCGCTGCCAAACGCAGAGCAGAAAGTTCTTCCACGGAAGCTCAGCGTTAATTATTCAGTTGAATTTACATGCAAAAAAAATTAGTTCAAAAACAAAAAGAGCAAGCTTAAAAAAAGTTTTCGTTCGAAACAGTTAATACCAAATGTGTTTGAATTTGAAGCCACTAGCTTTTTTATAAAAATTCTGAAAAATTATACGAGTTACGAATTCTGAAAAATTCAATAGGTTGCCTTGTTAGTGAAAAATCAAAAATTATTTATTACCAAAACCAAGAATTGAAAAAACGTTTTACCGTAGATTCCGAATTTTAAACCAGATTCTAACTGAATTCTCCGAAGCACAGTCTGACGTAATAACATTTTCGCCATGTGAGTCGGTAACGCTAACATTTTTTAAGAAAAACATTGCATAGTATTGGACTTAACTCATACACAAAATATAAGCTTGTTGCATAGTTTTAGGCAGTTGTATTAATCTGAAACATCTGTTGCATAGTTTCAGGCTTATATTCGAGCATAAGTATAATTTTCAGATATATAATTTGAGTCATACGTCATTTTTGACGAGTATAGCTAGTGAACACACAGTGTAGCTCTTAGATCTGCCACAGAAATTTCACTTATACAATCGGAAATAAACTCGAATTTAATTTATAACCCTCAACTAATTATGTGACAAAGCCACAAGCACATAAAATGCCCTCACATATCCTTCAAAAGAACTTCAAAAGAATTTAAGCTTAAAATATTCAATTTTGAGCAGTTATTTATAAATCTAAGATGTGACTGAAAAGCAACATTTTTTATTTAGGAATTCCTCAGACCACTGTGCGATGTGGCTTCCCTTACATTAACCGCCTGGCAAAAGTTTACTCCGAAGCCTTTGAAGCAACGACCTCCTCTCCTCCATCACTTTTAATTTACACTTTCAACTGTCTTTTTTCTCTTTCGTTGCATGTCAGCAATTTTGCCCAAGGCGTTTTGAACGCCCCTTCACCCTTACAGCTCTATTCCGTCATGCACTAATTACGGCCACTAAATAAAATGGCCATCAGAGGCAGTGTTGCAAGGCGTTTCAAAAATTCATTTCTTAAGAAAAGTATTTATATTTTTGTTTGAATTCTTGAATTGCCTTGCTGAAAGTAGCTGCCGGGTTAGTTTTCCACATTTGGTGTCGTCATGGCAGCACACCACGCTCTAATGCAATGTAATGACTGCATTTGAACGATACTATTTGAAAAGGAATGATATGCAAGAAAGCACACAAGAGAGTTCTATAATAATATTAAATGCTCAATTCTCAATCACATAAAATAGTTTACAAAATATTAAAAATGTTAAAACAAGTAACACTCCGATTCTTTCCTTATAATTTTAACAACAAAGTTATAGCAAAATATTTTTGGTCTTACGGTTTTTTTTACAAATACCTAATACCTTAAAGAATTGGCGCTGGTTCGCCCAAGGCTAAGCGACGACTTGTTTGTCTCAACCTTAATTCTCTGGAATAAAATGCTACCATTTTCTTTTATTTTGAGTTTCCTATACAATGCATTGAAGAGCAGACTTCTTGTCTTATATTTAGGCCATCCTTTTCTTTCAAATTCAAACAAAATAGCGGACTTCAAAGCCAAGCTCGTGGAAAATTCTCAGTGCTTTCGTATAAAAAAATATGTGTAAAAAAAGAATGCACCAACTAGAGAATAATTTCACTTAATTTCAAACAAAAACAGAAATGGTAGTATTTTTTACCAGCTTAATTTTTTTATTCCCAGGAAAACTGTCATCACAGCACTTATTTTTAATGGACATAGAAAAGAAAGAATATTCAAAAGTAGCAAAATTTTGGAGTCCGCTGCTTGGAACTCACAGTGGCATGTTTATTTTTACTTTCCACTTTTCGTTTTGAACTTTCGTTTCCACTTCCACGTGCCCTTGCTAGCAGTAAATTTTTTACAGTTTCCGCATGAGCATGAGCGGGGGGTGGAGCGCACATAAGCTTGCCCCGCTGCGGTTCAACTCAAGCCATAAACGTAAAAATAAATCTTAGTCAAATGTCATATATTAAATAACGACACACACTTAAACACAGACAGCACAACAGATTCGAAAGCACACAGAAACACGCGCTCACACACACACACATATGCACAGCGGCAGGCGAAACAAGCATTTACAAATTGTTACGCAAAATGCTTGAATGCCCCTGACAGTTTCGAAGCGTCGACGCTGAGCGTGTTCGTGTATGTGTAGTTGTAGTTGTAAGTTTAAGCGCTTGTGTGCGTAAGAGCAAATCCTGAGCAAAACGGAAGTCTGTTAGAAAATTAGAGAAACTTAAAACTTTGCATAAATTTGATTTGAAAGTTGTAAAAGTTGCAATTAAAGAAACTGTCAAAGTTGTTGGCATAAAAAGAAGGCATACTTCAAGGCGCGCACTTGAAAGTTTCTTGAGATTAATAGCAAGCGAAGCTTCGCAAGCTTGTGTATTTTGGCAATTTTTTACATGCGAGCATGCAAATTGAAAATGTGGAATAGGGTAAGAATTGTAGAGCATGTCAAAAATACACAAATAACAATATAGAAACTGTGCAAAACTGTATAGAAAAGGCATAAAACTAAAGTTGTATATTAAAAAATTTTCAAAGAAGATTGTCGATTGTTATTAAAATAACACAGTTTAGCCAAATGCCTTCAATTCTGACACGTGCTAACCTGTATTTTAGTTTAATGCAATTCAGTGCAAAATGTAGCGCATGAAAGAGCCCATTTTTATATGTAAATTTAGCCATTTTCTTGAAAGGAAACTATTGCAACAATTATTGTTGCACACTAGAAAGTTTTCTCAACAAAGTTGCAGTTCGTAATGTTGATAGACTATGCCGTAAAGGAAAGATTGGAGTATATTAATGTGGATAGCAGTGTTCAAAATTGCAAAGGTTTAATGTATATTTACATAGGCAGAAGCAATGTCAAAATAGTAGTACGAAGTTGTACATACTATTTTGTAGTACGAACAGTTTCTCATACATTTCTACCCTTTTAGCTTTAAGCTCAGCAAAAAATTGACGCTTTGTAACGCTTTATTCAAATTTTAACCCTTAAATGCATTGGGTCAGCACCTATCATGGAGACCAAGCCTCCCCTATGTGAAATCACTCACTGATCACGAAATGGATGCTCATTTTTTATATAAATGTATAGTTTTTCAGAAAAAGTCCAATGTGAGTTTTTTTATTTGTACCATACATGGTATACTATGCATTGGAGTCAAATAAGACTAATAATGAATTCGATTTTATTTAGCTAAAGCAAACATAAATGTACTTACTTGTAACATTTATTAAACAAACAATAAAAAGATGTATATGTTACTAACGAAAAAAATTCACTCTTTTGCTATTTTTCGCAAAATTCACGGCGCCCACTTTGGTAGCTACCTGTCAACTGAATATAAAGTTTAGCCAACTGTTGCGATATTTAAATGAACGGCAGTTATTTTTAAAACAATCTAGAGCATGCAAAAACGATCCAAATTGATTTGATGGAAAGGATTTAGGGAGTGTACCATATATGGTACGCCAATGCAAGGGTTAATGTTTATGTTTAAAATACAAGTAATGTGTTTCTTTTAAACGCTCTTTTTTTAAAAGAATTTGACAAACCAAAATGCCTGAAATATAAATTAGGGTATATGCATATACATACATACATACATTTAGAGAATAGCCTGCCACAGTTGACTCCAGTGATTTGAAGTTTAAAATTACGCCCCTCGCCCTTCAAATGAAACTGCAGAAGTGATTTCAAACCCGCTCAACAAGCGAAAGCGAAAAAAAAATACCTCTAAACCACGAATATGCGTGATAATAAATCACTTACACACACCGCAGCGTGCGTGCACATGTGAGTGACATATACAAGCGATGCACACTCTGGCAGACGCGCACACTCACGCTCACTTGCACGCACTAAACCGCACTAATAAACAAACAAATGTGTTTTGTTATGTTATGTTCAGCGACGATAAGGGGTGGGATGAAGAGAAGGCGGCACGAATGTGTGTCTGGTGGACGCAATGAGTGTGTGTGAGGAGGGCGGGATGGGTCTGAGTGTTTTTGTGGGCTGCGAAAAGGCGCTGTCGCATTTCGCCTGTCGTGCTAATATTTCATTTGGCAGTGAAGTGAGCGAATGATACGATCAGCAAGTCGCTGGCATTATTGTTGTTGTGGCGCTTGGTGCTGCTGTTGTTGTTGTTGATAAGTTTGTCTGCTGCTGTTGTTGTCAACATGCATACGCAAACATAGTAAATTATAAATTTGCGCCTTTGCCAAGCTTTATTATTCTCTTTTCCTTTTTTCTTTTGCTAGAGTTTGTTTATTTTTGTATGGCGAAATCAGACAAGAATTCTCTCTCTTTCATATCTACCGTCAGGGAATTGCAGCATGTGTGTGTGTGTGTTTGCGTGACTTATGTATGTATATGCTCGAAAATTATGTTATTTCTGTACTAAAAATTAGGGCTGTGTTAGTTTTATGCGAAACTTTAGTGTGCGCGCCTAACTGTATGCAATAACTTTAATCCGTTGTCTGTTTCACGCGCTTATCAGAAATGTTAGATTGCTGTAGTTATAAAAGGGGAAAGAGACAGCGGCTCAATGTGCTCTCTTTGGTTATCCACAAGCAGACCATTTGACCGTCAGATCAAAGCACTTTTGGCATCAAAGCTTAAGTTCTTATGCCTAAATGTATGCAGCGTATTTTGTTCATATAAACCGCTTATATATTTGGCAAAATCAAGTGACATTTCCCAGTTGTACAAATCTTAGTGTGTATGCGCCTAAACTTATGCAAAACATTTTGTCTCTTAATTTTATTATATATTTTCTTATGACATTTAAAATTTTCATTGCCATAAAATAAACCGTAACAACTATGCCAGTTTTTAACGACATAGTTTTGCTGTAAATTTTATTGCTGGCGCCTAACTGTGGGCACAGTACTTTTATTTTTGTTTGTTAATTCCAACTTTTGATCATGGGGTGTATGTGTGAAGTTTGTCATAAAATTGAACAAAATCTTAAAATATTTCATTTGACAATTTCAAATCAAAAGAAAAGTAAAATTTCATTTATGCTTTGTTTTCAATTTGAAATCAAATATCAAAGTTCGCTAATCTAAATTTAGCTTTTAGCTTTATCTTTCAATTCATATATGTACAATGAACATTATGGCTTGTCATTAAATGCAATTTTTAAGTGGTATTTTTACGAAATTGTTATAAGAGCGAAAAAATATGATTGTACATATATGTATGTATATATTTCTATGCTAGAAACTTCATTACCGACTCCTATATTGCAGTCGATAATTTTTTTACTCGCTCGATTCTTAATGTCAACATTCTCCGGGGTGTTTCTATTCGTCAGGTTTTAGTTATAAAAAGTTTATTCAATATGAGTAAGCAACTTCATATAAAAAATTTCACTAAAGAAAAAATTCAAGTGGAAAGAATGACGAGTAAAGAACTTGAAATAAACTAAACCACATCAGTTATAAATATTGGGGCTCAAATCGCGCTAGTTCTGCCGAAATGAAAAGTTCAAATCTGTAAGAGAAAAGTCTTTTGCCATTATTATCGCTTGAAGTTTGAAAAAATTATAAGATATTGAATTCAACTCTGTGAGAGTATTACTTAGAAATAATTTCATATATCAGTTCTATGAACATGATGTGATTCCGAAGCAAACAGAACGGTTTCAAAGTTTTACAATTCGTATGTCCTCGAAGGGACTTGCCTGAGTAAAAGTAAAAAAGTTATCATTGCAGCGCGAAAGGCGAGCAGCTTCTAGCTATATATTTCTACCAGTGAGAAAAGTGATAGCTGAAGTCTGCTCAGATTTGGTTGCTTGTAATTTTGTCTGCTCCAAATTTGTTGCCGTGCTTGCCGAATCTTTTTCGTAGCAGCTTTTTTCTCAATTATCTGCCGCTCTATTTTCGGCAGATTGCTCCCAAGCGACAAGACGCTACATTTATTTCATGATTTCCACAAAATGTGGCAGCAACTCCTTTGTACATGCAACGAAAATACACACAGACGAACAAACTTAATTTCGCGCCTTTGCATCCGCAGTTTACACTTCACCAGGCGGCGGCTTTCCGCTGCCACAAAATTTACACTACAGATTTACTTAATACACTTCAGCATGTAAACGCAGCGAAAATTAAATAAAGCAACTTGCTGGAAGATAAAAAAAAATATTACAGAGCATAGCTACAGGCGCTTACACACACACACGCAGCGCTCACAGCACTTTTAATCCGATCGCTTTGTGAGATGAAGGAGAAATATGCGGGAAATGAAAGGCCTGCGATAAATTTGTATGAATAATTACATGCATCCACCACAACAACAACAACGACAACGACAACTGCAACAACAACAACAACAACAGCAACGACAACAAAAAGTAGTATGTGCTGTTGCCTGCGAAATATCAAAAGTAATGCCATCAGTTGCAGCAGCTGCAACAACAGCAATTGCAATATCATCAGCAGCAGCATTCATGGCAGCAGCAGCAGCAGTAGCACGCAACAACAACAACAATAACAACGCGCAAGAGCCACACATCCGCATGAGTAATGGCGAAGGCTTTAATGGAGAAAAAGGCAATGAGTATAATTGCAAAATGGGTACCCGCTTTTTGAGTACCCGAAATTGTTGTTTCTTTCTTACTTACTTACGGCCTCTCCCCAGACTAGCGCCTTTTTTCTGAATAATCAAAATTTCTTGAGGCTATTTGATATTTGCATCAGCTAGCTTTTTATTATATAAATGGAAACTTTCTAGGCTGTCAATCCAATCAAGAAAATAGATGTGGTTCGGTTCGGTTCAATGTTTCAGGGGTTAAGGGGTTCCTCAAGTAGTGGTTCGGTTCAAAATCGGCTTGCGGCTCAGATTCCACTTGCGCTCTTCTGCAAGTCTCTGCAATGTCATCTAACTTCCAAAATATAAATATGTACACTATTCATTTGCATTTTTTCAAGTAAAGACATTTAAAGACGAAGCAAGGATGCGCTATAATGAGCGAGAACTGAAGCAGCTGACATATTCAGATCCTTCGTTCTCTTTTAACAGCACCGAGCTCAGTTTCAGACTTCGCCATGTCTCTACCTATTCACGTTGAACTAGTTTGCATAGTCTATTAATCACAGAGATTACAAATGTCAGTAAATATAAGCTTCGAAAAGTCGACTTGGGAATATTTTGCTGCAACTTTCTGTCTCATGTTTGGTAGGTTCGGCTAATAAAGAAGAAAGTGGCTTCTCTTCTTTGCCCTGATAGTTGCTAGAAAAGTACAATAGTTAAAAGAAATATCTAGCTTAAAAGAAGTACGCATTCAATACTAGCATCAAAAGTCACGTGCGACTCAAAGGAATCAACTTTTAAAAAACGTTGCATAGTTTTAGGCTTATATATATGCCAATACTCAAAGTGCGAGTCAAAAGTATAAGCATATCAGGATTATACTTCTACTCAAAATATATGCCTGAAAAAATGCGCTAGTTTCCTAAATGCTCGAGTGTTCCCGACTCACATGTCAAGAGAATTATTTTAATCATTATATGTATTAAATTTCAGTATATATTAGTGATTAAAAATTTCACAAGAACGCTAATAAAGGGAAAAGCAGCGGGTAGAAGCAAGTACCCAAAGCATCGAGTGTTACGAAACGTCGACTTCTTATTTCTTTAAATATTGAATATATTCTCATACAGACTTAACATTTGCTATAAAGAAATCCGGGCAGCGTTCTACAGACGCAAGTGGAAAGAAATTGTATAGTTAACAAGATTTAAAAAAATTATTTTACAAAACGATATTCTATACACATATAGTGAACTCGAATACTCATAAGCGTGCACACTTTGCAGCACTGGAGGCTTTATTAACGCCTGACGTTTATGAAATTGCAATTGCAGAAATGCATGGAATTAATTTCAGTGCTTCAGATGTGTGGAAAATGGCGCACATGCCGCTCATACACACACACACACACACATATACTAAGGCCTTAGTGGCATTAGTGATAGCACTTATAATTAGTGCTGGGAAGTGATGATAGCTTGAGCTGGAAATGGAATAATTAAATAGGATTTCTGATAAAACTCTTTTAATTTTGCCGAAATGTGGCCAAATGCAAATGCTGGCGTGTCACGAGTGACACTTAATAAAATTTCACGCGCATGTGCCAACATTTTATGGTTTCTATGAGCAGCTGACAAGGAATGAAAGACTAAAGTGGAATGGTGGAAAGAAGTAACAGCTTAGCCAGATAATCACGTTGACAGCACGAGGCTCAAATTTTAATCTATTTGAGTGCAAATTTCACGAAATTGCTACAAAGGCCACAGGCACACACACACACACACACACTAACCAACATGATGCTCACAGCATGGCAACACAGCACACACACACACACACACACACATACTCGTACATCATTGATGATGGTCAGAAATTAATATTACTCAAGTGCAACGCCTTTGACGAGCCATCTGTGCATATTGTGTTGGTGTGTGTGCGCACACAGCAGCAAACATGCTTATCTTGGGCATGCCAAGCACTCTCTCAAAGGTATTATGAAATAATGAATTATATGTTCTGGGTTGGATTGAATAGCTAGAAGAGAACATGCCGATATGCGGGCGCCTCGTTACAGCAGCATCATAAAAGGCAGTGTCATAAAAATTGACAAATATTGAAAGTGGTCCTTGGATCAGGAAGAAAGCGAAGAGCCATTAACTGGCACATGCCCGTTACGCTTACCATTTGCCATTTTCATCATGACAGCTTGACAGGCAGCTATCAATCAAATTGTCAGGTGGAAAAGTCAGCTTCAAATGTGAACTCTACCCTTAAGCTACTGCTCTATTGATGGCCACAAAAATACTTGGTTTAATTTGCACTATTCCTTGCTGGACAGCACTTGCATACGCTCATACACAAAGAGAATACTTTTCTTAAATATAGCAATAACAAAATCTGGTATCAATTGAAACTCTAAAGCAGGAATGCATTGAATTGCGATTCGAAAGTAAATTTGATTCGCATGTTTAATTTGAATGTTTGCAGAAAAATACAGTGCGATACTTTGATTAAAACACAGTGCCAGAAAAAGATCGCAAAATTGGTCGCCCACTTGGAGGGACATTTATTGTGCTATCTTTGTGTGCTAATGAGTAGATTAGCTACGCGATTATCGCCAGATGTACTCAAAATTAAGTTAAAGAAAAATTTTTGTTATATAAAAAAGATTCATTGACTATAAGAAAAATTTCTCCGTGTATGCAGTTTTGATTTCAATATGTCTCTCGTTCGCCTTTTTGTCTACATTTGTACATTTTCTTATACATTTTTGGCATTCGCTCTTATTACATATTGTTCATTGTATTTAAGTATTTAAGCATCATCATTCTTTACATTAAAAATTTGTCATATATATTTTGTTTCCTCTTATAATGAATAAAGTGATAACTTCAAATAATTGAGAATTTGACAATAAAACGTAGTCAAAAATTTAGCACCATTTACCACAATTTTAAACTCTACAGCACCAGTAAAGTAATAAACTAAGAAGAAACTCAAAATCAAATCACGTAAAAGTAAAACCGCCTGTAATCAAGTTAAACGTAACCACCAAATAATAGCAACAACAGCAATAACAACGCACAAAGTTCAACTGCAACCAAATCAAAATTTTGTAATTTGATAAAATCGCACCAACAACAACAATTTCAAAGCAATACAACAACGTTGTTGAAATCTAGCACCCGGAAAGTTTCAATTTTCAATTCCAATTTCCTCCACTTCCACTAAAGACACCGCCAAAGTTACTAGTGCGTGCGCCTGTCTCACTCTAACGCGAGCACGCTGTGTGCGCTTGAGCTACGCACGCGCACTACACGCCATATCTGTCTCACGTTCTATCCACCTTCTCCCTCACACTCACACTCACGCTTCTACGCCGCAAGCCTCTAACGCGCTTGCTCTAGCTATCTCTCTCCGCGTCCTTCTATCGCTTTCATCTCTGTCTCTGTCTACTGTTTGACGCACACAAGCACACTCCGGCTCACCGAACGCCAACAGCACCAGCCAGTCGCAATAGCCCCCACTTCCCGCTCGCCATTTCCACACCAGCACCACAATTGCACATTATCACAATAGATACCCGCACCATTTCTACTACCGTATGGAGCGCGGCGCCAGCGGTGGCCAGCACCATCAACACGCCGCCGCCGCTGCTGCTGCTGCTGCTGCTGGGCACAGCTACATGACCAGCTCCGCGGATGAGCACGCCGGCCAGTCGTCCTTCGACAACCCCGCCACCAAGAAGAAGCCGCCCAAACTGAAAGCCCTCAACCGCTCCATTTCGATGGCGATCGACAATTACGATGGCTGCGGTCTTGGCTCCGGTTCGCCGTCGCAGCTGATGTTCGACGAGGCGCTGATCGTCGAGCAGCCGCTGATACACCGCTCGGCCTCGCCCATCGTCATGCGCTCGATGCCACCGCCGCTAACGCTCGCACTACCGCCCGCGCACCTCCAGCCGCATGGCAGCGGTGCCGTCTCGCCCGCGCTCTCCGCGCGTCAGCAGCAGCAGCAGCGCCTGCACGCGTTCCAGCATCTGGCGGCGCAAGCGCGCCACCACAGTCAGCACCCCACGCACCAGCACACTCAGCACGCGAGCTCCTCGAGCTCACCCACCTCGCATGTTCAGCCAGACATTTACCTGGTCAGCAGCAGCAGTTTGGGCGACGATGTGGGCGTGGTTCGCGGCGGCGGCAGCACGTCGCCGATACAGTTCATCGACGACTACATGCTGCCACATCGGCACAGCGCGGCCGTGGCCGCCAGCACCACGCACCAACCGCTCAAGAAGACCATGTTCCGTCGCTCGGACACAATTGACGTGCATCCGGCTTCCACTTTTCAGATGAAGAAGACGCACTCCTTCCATTCGCAACAGGACCCCACTGCAATGGACCAGCTGCTACTGGCCGCCGGCCAGAGCTCCTCGGCGGCCTCTAGTCGCCGCACCAGCTCCGTGCGCGGCAACTTCCTCATGCCCGGCCATCCCAGCGGCAAGGACGTCAGCCGCTCGCCGTCGCCCAGCAGACGCGGCTGCCGCTCGCATCGCTCCTTCAACGACCCCGCCCGCCGGCCGAGCAGCAAGCCCGACTCCGTCATCGAGTCGCAAATACGGCATCCCTCGCTCAACGACGAACTGCTGGAATCTCTGGATGGCGGCCGAGCGACGATGCTCTCGCAGGTCAACCTCTCCCTGGAGAACGAGCTCTTCGTCGAGTCGCGCTCACGCAGCAACAGCCACACCAAAATGGAGGACGTCGGTGTCGACGTGGCGACGGCGCAACGCGTTACTGCGGCCATGGTGCGCAAAAGTTCGGGATCCTTTGAGGAGAGCGGCGGTGGTGCCGCCGCCGGCTTAGCAAGTGCCACACATCCACCCGCCTCGTCGAGCAGCCTCAAGAAGCGCGAACAGCCGCACTCGCGCCAGCACAGCTCGCACAGCCTAGAACTGGACGGACGGCCGTCGACCTCGGCGGCAGCTGCGGCGGCCGCCACGCACGCACACACGCCGCACACAATGCAGCTGCACAGTGCCGCCGCCGCCGCCACTGCAGCCTACCACTTCAAGCGCGGCGCACAGCACGGCCGCTCGCTCTATCTCTCACCGAACAACCTCGAGGAGCTGCAGGTGCATCGGCCGGGCGTGCTCGCCGCGGCGGCCGCCTTCCAGGGCACCAACGCCAGCGCCAAGCAAGCGAAGGCGCTGCACAGTGCCAGCATGCGCCTGCGCACATACAGGGAAACACTCAGCGCCAGCAAGAAGTCGAAGAGCTTCATCGGCGACGGCGCCTACCCGCCGCCGTTGGCTGGCAACGAGTTCGAGCTTACTTCACCCCACCGACGCAATAGTCGTCCGCTCTCGAGTGCGAGCGGCGCTGCCGCCACCATCGAAGACATCAAGCGCAGTCCACGGCCACTGGCGTCGGCGTCAGCGGCGGTGTCGGCAGCAGCCTTTATCGAAGAAAAACGTCCATCCTTCGAGCGCAACCCGTCGCTGACCTACGAGCTGAGCGACGCCGCCTTCGAGCAAGTGCTGCGCCCCTTTCATCACAAGGTCGCCGGACGCAAAGCGTCCATGTCCGGCTCACACAAGGCGCTCAAGAAGAAATCCCTCAGCGACGAGACGGACGAGGACGAGGAGGCCGACCGCAAGCGGAAACGCATCGTCTGCATTGTGATGACTGTGTTCCTGTGTCTGGTGTGTGCGAGCGTGCTCGTTGTCCTACTGACACTGACGCATTCGTCGGGCACCTCGCAGCAACACCAATCGTCGAAGAAGATACATAACTTCAACCGGGAGACGCCCGTGCACTACACTGGTAATGATTGAGTTGATGGTTGCGGGTAAAAGTCAAATTTTAGAGCAATGTGCCGAACACACAGGGTTGCAATAGCTAATTAACGGGCATAAACCGCATGACGAGAAATGAAGGGCCTTACCTTACTTTTACGAAGAGCTTCTTTGCAATGTCGTACAATTCGCACTTAAAAATAAGCTGGCAGTTCGAGGGCTGTAAGCTACTCGTGCAGAACATGTCAAGATGGAGCCAAAGCATTCCCTCTCTTTCAGTTTTAAAATAGTCAAAAATATATCGTTAGCCATTTTAAATTTTTAGAAATTCCGAAGTATAAAAACCCGCCAATAAAATTATTCATGCATACAACCTGCCTACTTCTAAAGAGAATCTTTCGGGGCAATACAAAAAAAGTGTTATTAACAGATGGTGATAAGATTTCTAGTACTCAAATTGATACATTTATTAGTATATGTATGTGTACTAGTAAAAATTCGAAGGCTACTAATTTTCTAAAAACAACTTATTTTTCAAAGTTCAAAATTGTTCTCGACAGAGCTTTGCCTGGCAGCAACATTATCAGAAAACTGATTAAACGATTAACGGAGCGGCCCTAATCCATATGATTGATTCATAAATACAGGGTGTTTCAGGTCGAAGTTTTTTTAATAATTTTCAATCAAATACCATTTTATAATTTATATTTTATTGATTCATTATATCGTCTTTAACATTATATATGGAATCGTCGATCAAGTGGCCGCCCGTGGCCGTGACGAATGCGTGCACTTTTGTGCATATTTTTCAATTTCCCAATTCTTGTGCATGGGAACGATAAAAGCTACCCGGACATTTAGCAATACTCTGCCTCACTGCAACATTATTTGCTTTGGTTCGTTGATTTCATTGCTGGCCAGTCTTTGCTTAATCTTCCAGTTTAGGCAGATATTTAAAATTATTCATAACACGCTGAAGAATGGTTGACTTGCTCGAGTTATGATTAACACCAAATAAGTGATGTAATTTTCTCCACGAGTTCACAACTGAACAATTGTTCAATCCATAATATATTATGAATGGCAACTCTGTCTCAAATACTGACAAATGTCATTCGAAAAACAATGGTGGCCACAAAAAATCAGCCTGAAACTAAAAACCCAGCCTGTATTAAAATGAAAGGCACACTCACTATATTTTTAAACATTCTTTCGGAATTTTTTCGAACTGTTATATTAAATCATCTTATTTGTCATTCTCTAGAGATGTGTGTTAAAGGTGTTAAAATTTTTCAAAATTGATGTCCTAATTTTGCCATTCCTAAAAAATATACGACTTTGGGCTACAGCTCTACGCAAGTATCTGACTCTTTAGGGGAACTGTCACTTTCACAAGCCCAGCCCGGCACACGATTGCATTAAAGAGCACACTCTCGCACTTGCACATGCCTATGAGTGCATCGTTGTGCGTGTGTATGTATCACAAACAGCAACAACCTTTTAAATATATTATGCGAACAATAAGTTGTCTGCCAAAAAGATGAGAGGCATTACAAATAGAAAGCGGCACTTAACTGGTGTTGGTGGCGCTGTTGCAACCTTGTGCAAGGGACTGCCCCCTTACATGGTCACACATGCATGCTTACTTATGTGCGCCTGTAGTTGTGCAACATCGTACTCTGCTCACTTTTTGCAACATTTATTTTTAGCTCGTCGCTCGTTCCTTTACTTACGCCCCCACACAATACTAATGTAGGTTATCTGCTCGCCACAGTTGTTGGCACAGTAGCTGTTGCACAAGTGCGGCTGAGGGGCATGTGGCTCTCCGGGTATGTTGGTGACATTGCCTGCTCGGCTGGCTTCCATGTTGTCGCTTTAAATATAAATGTGCACATTGAAGTCACTTTGCAGTGCAATGCCCACGTGATAATAGACAACAACAACAACAATAACGAATACGACTGCCACAACAACTTAAGTATAATAGTAGCCGCAGCCAGCAATAGCAACATGTTAGTCGTTGCAACTATATGCGGCAACAAAAGCGAAGCACGTTTTAAGGCACTTGCAACATTTATACGTTTCATTGCTTGACGCTTTTATCAGCAGCTTCACTGAACATGGGCGCAGTTTGCAAGGGGGGGTGCAGGTTTTTGAGTTTGTAATAACTAATAATTAATTTCGTCAAATTAAAAGTGAGTAGCAGTCCACTAAATTTTTGAAAAGTGCAATTTTCTCTTATGCTTGCTCTTGAAGGCTCACACTTCTTCAATAACGTATTACAAGTTACATTGAAGAGTGAATGCCCCTTTGAAATTTGCATAGAAATGTTTAGTCAAATGAAAAAAAATGCATTTTGTTAAATAGTGTTGTCATTCGTTGAAAACTCTAAAAGTTAATGAATGGTTAATGGCTCTAATAATTTGGACATGGCTGTATAAATCAGGTACCCATAATAAAATATGTATACGCCTTGATCATAAACGATAATCATTATGAGTGCGAAATACTTTCTTTAGTTATATGTACATATATACCCGGTTAAATTATTCCATCACCAAAAGTGTTTTTGATGAGCAAAGAGTATTTTATCAGCTATAACCATTATTGTTATAGAGTTATACTTTTTGTGGTCATATATAAATGGTTTATAATAAAAATCTATTGGGGTAAGTAACACAATGGGACCTCAAGTTATCATGTGCTCCCTTTTATTAATTCTTCAAAAGAAAAAGGCCACGCAGAGACCCTGTTGGGTCCTTCTCTACAGTTAAATTCCTAAACTAAAACCTCTACGAATAGTATCTCTCTCAGGGAAAAATAAATAGTTGCCTGAGCCTTCACTCTAAAATAAAGAGAAACAACACTTAAATCTTAGAATAAGCTAGTTACAAATTTTCCATAAATATTCCAACAACAAGCTTTCTCCTTTTTCGCTACAAATCAAGTCATTATTTCCCTTATGTAACCAACATTCTCAGCGCCTCTGATGTATACCCAATGCCTTCCATAGCGTCAGTGCTCTCAGCTGCTCAAACTTCCTAGCGCTTTTAACATTTCGAAAGGGGATCCTGTTCTTTCTCTTCTGCTTCCGATTTGTTCCTCAGCTCTTCTGCAACAGTCGCCACAGAACGTACATATGTATGTATTTTTTCTTCTCGTATTTACTCGTTGCAGTGCGTCCATTGTTGCGCCATTACGGTTTTTGCTGGAACTCCTGCTTTCAGTCGCCTTCCTGTCGTCCGTTAATGGTCTGTGGCAAGGTTTTCGCTGCGAAATGTTTCACAGCATGCGGCAGATATTTCTTTGACATACTTTCCATTTGCTTGTTGGTACCTACTTGCTGCTTTTACCGTTAGCGCAGCATGGTTGCATTTCAGCGGGTGTTTGTTTTTTTAGCGGAAAAGTAAGCTTTGTTGCCACTTGAAGTGTGCGTGCTTCTTTGGAAATTTTAAGCTGATATTTCAATGTGTATTTAATTATTAAAAAGTACTCGTTTTTCAGTTGCTCCATCTGAAATCGTGTCTGAGTGTTTTTCCTTGAGTGGCACACCACTTCAGCTGGTGACTGATATTCAATTACTTGCTTTACCTTTGAATTGTTGCAAGTCGAGATTGGTGCAACCAAACAACAGGTGTGAATTTTAGAAAGCAATTCTTGCAGCGTCTTGAGGTCAGTGGATCTCGGAATTCTTCTAAAATCAGTACTCACTTCGAAACTTTAATTCCCATGCCAAAATGATGAATTTTTATAATTGAAGCAATGTTATCAAATTTATAAAGCTAATTTTTTAAGTTAAATCATTTTATTGTTAGTAGGGGTTCGAATAAGGGTGCAAAACAAACTTTTTGTTGTATATCTCCAATATACAAAAATATATAATTGTTTCAAGGGCACGAGTCCTAGCTTTCTTCCCACAACTTGTGCATACTAGTATATATGTAAGTATGTACATATGTGATTGCCTTTAAAACGAAAATCTTTACCGTTACCGATTGGCAAAAACTGTTGAGTATCTTTAAATTAATAAGGGTATTCATTTAATTAGATAATTTTGCACATTGCTCAAATTTATAAATTTATGAAGTGTGTTAAATGAACGCACTTGGCAAAGTGTTTGTGCAAATGGTGTTTGGCTGTCAAAAAGAAAAAACTAAAATGCCGAGAATCCGTGAAAAAGTAAAGATTAATGTTGGAGCTGTTTGGAAAAAATTACTGTAGCCCTTTTGCGTTTATTTTTGATTGTATACTAAACTTTTATCATAATGTTAAAGATCAAAGCTTAGCAAGGTTGCATTCGTTGCCGTCTAAGTTTACAAACATCGTTTGCACAGCGAAATCATTGGGCAAATTTATCACATTTGTGCAAATGAGCTTTCATACAAAATTTGACAGTTCGTTTATCAGGTGATCAAATTGTCACGTTATCAGGCATTTGCGCGTTTAAATGAATACCCCTAATATAATTTTGAAGCTGTGCAGAAGATAGATACATATTGTTGTTATGCTTTTCATACGCTGACAGGAGCTCAGCTTGTTTACGTACATGGAAAGTTATTATTAGTGTAACCTGTCGGCAACACTGGCGCCTGGTTATAAGCCGAAAGGGGTCTGGTTAATGCAATTATGTGCTTGAACTTGCACATAACAACAACAAAACAAAAACGACGACACCAAAATTATCAAATTTATAGACTCAAATGAGTATTCTATAAGGCCAATAAACGTTCCATTCAATTGTTAGATTGCATATTATCTGTGCTGTCTGACTATTAGCAGTAGTAGAAATAATTTTGCAAGATAGGTCTGATACCAAAATGTGTTTCTACATCCAAACCCGTTAGATTAGCGACGAAAAAGAAATTTAAAAAAATATAGATTCGAAATACGTGGCAGATTAAAAACAAACAATAAAGATCTGAAACGAAATTTTTTTTCTTGCTATTTTAATCGCTCTCGGCTAAGTATCTAAGTAACTTAAATCAATGCTATTTTTAGAATTAGCGCATTTTACATTATGCATATATACATATATAACAATTATCATGTCTAAAACGTTTGCTCATTTCTTTATTTACAACTACAAAATTTCTCGATTTCAATTTTTAGAAGAACTTAACAAAAATGTTAAACTGTGCTTAAAGTAAATAGTCTGGATTGATGAAATATTATGCAACTCATCAACAGGCATTTACTTCAATTGCAGTTTGTACAAAAGCCAGCGAAAATCGATTGCCTTCGATAAAAAAAGAGTGTAATGTATTGCAGCAAATTTTGATTTGTTCCGACAAGCGCTCAAAAGTATGCAACGTTCCAAAACAGCCCATACAACTTTTTACACTTTTGCCTAACAACACTTGATTTCCCTGCCCCTCCAACGATTTTAAACTTAATTCTAAAAATAACTGCTAATGAATTGCCATTAATTTTTGCATTTTTACGTTTTGCCCCTCTTCCGTTTCTTAGTTCGCATGGAAAACGAGCGCTACATAAAGGAGACAATGGATCGCGCTAGATACGGCAAGAACTATACGGAAAACGCTTCGCTCATATCGGCGCAGCCGGTACAGCAGCTAACAGCAGCATATGCCTCCTCCGCCTCAGCCGCCTCATCCGCAACGGCTTCATTAACATCCCTGTCGCTAACCGCACAAGTGCAGCAACAACAAATTCCATAACAAAAAGTGCGCGCAATGTTTGAAGAAAATAATAGAAAATTGGAATTTTCGCAACAGCAACGGCAACAACGGCAACAACAACAACAACAACTACGACAAGGATACGAAATGATGAGTTTCGTGAATAATGCATTTACGCGTCTATTGGCGAGCATAAGGGCTGCCGCAGCTAAAGGAGGAGCAGGAGCAGGAGCTGAAGCCGCAGCCACTAGAGCAAGCCCAAGCAGCAGCAGCACAACAAAGGCAACAGCAACACAAATGCGCACTGCTTCCACAACAACAATAATACGCACACTAACAGCAGCAGCAGCAACAACAACAGGGAGCGACGGAAATGAAACGCTGCTCACATTTACACACGCACACACACAATAGCAATGGCAGCAACAACAGCAGCGGCAACAGGCAAGCCTGACACGCCGCAACGGCAACGGCGGAAACGGATATGCTTTGGTTGTATTGTTGTTGTTGTTGTTGTTGGAAGCGTCGCTGTTGTTACTTGAAGCTTGCAGCGCGCCTGCCGCTGCCAGTTGTTGTTATTGGAGCGCGCACCGGAAATTATTGACGCCATGATATTAACAGCAGCGAAAGCGGAAACAAGCCCAGCAGCAAGACGCAGCTACGATTTGTTACTGCCGACGACTTACGGCAGCGGGCGTAAGATTAAGCAGTCATTTGTTGGCGGCTTGTTGGTTCGCGTTGCTGGCAGTAGAGTGCCAGCTCATGTAGCGCCATTTGCCTTTTATGTTTTTCCATTGTATTTGTACATACTTGCAGAGGCATGTGGTGCGTGTGTGCGGCAATGTGACATAGCTCCATAAAGCCTGCTCAGCGCATTCAGTATCCTTATGAAGGAAGCAGTTGCTTTGAAGCACAACAAGAAAATGAGTTGTAATGCAAAATTGAAAATTCTTTGGCAAAATGCAAAATGCTTGCAATTCGTTGCACTTTATTGAAACTAGCAGACATGAGCTTAACCCTTAAACAATCGGGTGCGGTAATTTCGACCGCAAAGACATTATTTTCGTACATTTTTTTAAGCAAGAAAAGCTTTATTGCTTTTTGTAGATAATATGACAAAATAATTATTTTCGTTTTTTCAGTCGTAAAAAAGTAGCCTAAATATTCAATATGCATATAATATCTCTTTTATAAACCAGAAAAGATGTACAAGATATTAGAAATCTTATAAGTCAAGAAGATATTGACAGCAATCTGAGTATTGCAATGAAATTAAGGCCATATTTAAATGTTCGCTTGGGAAAAATGTTTCGTTTCCAGGTTTAAAGAAACAAACTTGCGTGCATCAAGACATAATTTTCTTTGACATCTTTCCTTTGTTTACCTACATATACATATGTATGTGAAACAACGCTACATAGACAAGCACAGCCATTCCAAGTTGGTCACTTTATGACGAGAACATAAAATAAGCAAGAGCAAAAAGAAGCTCTAAATCGTTATAGTCAAACATTATAGTTAGAGTAAATGAGTAAATACCTGAACAATCTGAAGAAATCAAAAAATAATTTTTCACATGTACAATGCACTCCCAGTTCCAATGTTTTAACTTTCTTGAGCTGAAAGTCCTGGCAGCTATGGCTCAATTTCTTTAGAGTTAAAATTCATTTTTATTTTTCAAATAAATAATAATATTAACTTTCTTTTTTTATCAGATCTAACCCGTAGCGGTTTCTTGCTATTTCTCACAAATACTTTAGGCCTTGAATGTGCTTTTTAAGAAATTCAAGGCATTTCAAAGCATAATGGGCGCTATAAAATATCCTTAAAAGGCAAAGAACAGGATAAAAAGTTACACCCAAAAAAAGCTCGTCAAATTTTACTGTATATTCCGAGAAGCTAAAACATTAATTTACGCTACTGTTTTTATGTAACTTTCAGCACTATTTTAATAATTATTGAAAGCTTTGACGCACTGTAAAAAAATGTGCAGAAGGCGACTCTCAAAACGCGAAAACACGCATAACTTTTTTCCATCATCTATTCGAATCAAAAGTCAAGGCCGTGTTATTATAAAGAAAAAGCTTGGTTTTCTTGCACATTATTATAGAGGCTGAAATATCGTGAACTTTTTAAATACTATAAGGGCGGGTTTCACAGTGGCTATTTAAATTTAATTTGCGAATTGAGTTTACATCTAGTCTAACTTTCCTTGAGTTTCACAGTGCATTTATTTAAATATGGAATATTTGACATTTAAAGGTTGGCACAACTTGCCAAAAACATATGTTCAATTGTTCAATTATGGAGGCAGCGCGAACTCAAAATTTTTCGTCAGCCGAAAGAAGTGAATTATTGGATATTGTGCAAAGAATCCACAGTTTATATTATTTATGATACTACGGGATCATTTATATGTGCTATACCATGTAGTTGTATGTTTAATTTGATCGCTTACAAATTGCAATATTGTCCACGCAGCTTGCTTGCACATTCGAAATCAGCTGTTTATTTGCTTTTTATGCCACTCTGTGCCGTACTTAAATATCCACAATCGGCTATTTAAATCGTATTTAACTTCCAACTGTGAAACTGAAATTCCCTATTTAAACTGCAATCGGAGTTTAAATATCCACTGTGAAACTGGCCCTAAATGCCTTTAATTTTGACAAATTTCAAGCATTTTGCATTATTTTGAAGTTAAAGCAAACATTTTAGCAATTTCTTTGCTAAAGCGCTTCCGTACCGTCAAAACAAAGCAATTTCCCAAGCCATAAAACAAGCACTAAATAAAAATGGAGAAAAACACAACAAAATTACCGATATCATATAACCAATGACCGCGGCACTTACCGCAGCCACAATTGCGCCAGCTCCAAAATCCATGCAAGCTTAGCAAATCAACCTGGGGGCAGCAACAACAAACAACAACAGCCGCTAAATCGACTAGCCCAAAATAAACAAAAATCAGTTTATGTGCTATATTGCAGGCAGGGGTTGGCGATGGGGTGGCAACAGCCTCCCAGCTGCACCATAGTGCAACGCTGACATGCGACACACACATGTACATACGCTTACAAAATGTATCCAACTATGGCTCGGTCGCAACTGCACAGCAGGCAAGCGCAACCGTAGCGTTGGCAGCACTGGCCGCCGCCAGCGCGCAAAAGGCAAAAAATAACATTTACGGTTGGCTGCCATAGCCGCCATAAAGCAAATAACGACATCGATTTCATAACATGCCAGCATTACAAACATGCATACACCGTTATGTGCTATGGGCGTAGCATAGGCATCAGCAAAGGCGGAAAATTTGCCCCATACTTCCTGAGATTGTTGGCTGTGTTTTTTCATTCATTCCGAAAATCCTAAAGATGCTGTCTTTTTGTTTCTTTATTTATTGTACTACAAATATTTCGCATAATGCTTTAACTTTTCCGAAAACAGAACAAACAAGAATTGTAAGTTTCACAAATATATCACGAACATTTGCCCGCTATGTTCTCAAAAGCAGTATTCATGTTGTTGCTTTGCCTTGAAAGCCAGAGATTTGCCCAATGCAGAAAAATTCAATCTTTTCCGTCAGCTGATTGAGTTCGTTAAAGTTCATATGGTGATCTTTATTTGAAATAAAAGTAAAACATCGTGTCTAGCCGTTATATTTAAACAAAAAAAGCCTTCTGCCATCATTTATTTTATTAAATATTGTCAATTTTTATTTTCAATATTTCATAAAGAATTCCTATAACCTTTTCATCTATTTTTTCATTCATTTCGCTTCTGGAAAAACTCATTACCAGAGCTATGATTACAATAACATATCGTTTCTGTTGCTGCGAAACGCTACCAAGTGATCTATCAGCGCAGTTCAAAACTTCCGGATTTGAAAAATGGTTTAAATAAAGTGTTTGCTTATTTTAAAAAATTTTTCGGCTTTGGTTAACTTTTATAGTTTTATGGCATTTTTCTTAGTAAATTATTGCCATTTTAATGCAATGTTTTCTCTTGAATTATAATTCTTTTTATCGTTTAAATTTTTGGAATAATTTATACAAATATGTACAAACTCGAAATCTATTTACTTTTATTATTAAATTTTATCGTGGGTAAATATTCGAATCGATTTAACTCTATTACCTATTTTTAGTTTTTCGCTAACTTTTTTGGGCTATTCTTTCCAGTCATATCATTGAAACAAGAACCCTGCTCATTACTATTATCTTCTTTTTTTATATTTATCCGAAAAACATAAACCAAATACAATTTAAATTAATTTTAGTGTTATAATTTCTATTAATTACAATTATAATTAATTTAAGTAAAAATTCGATTCAATCTTGATCAAATAGAAGAATAATTAGAACTACATTGTATATACATATGAATATTGCTCATTTGTTGGAACAGTCGTTTCCTTCAATTCCAAATTTTTCAATGTGATTGCCTTGCTTCCACCTTTTTCAAGTGTAGTTCATAATTTTCCAATGTGATTTCAAGAAATTTCGAATGTACTTTTGAATGTACAATCGCGTTTCAGAAAAATCCGTTCCTCAGAAAATTGTGTCTCCCTTAACTGTCCCCCTCTGACTACGCCCATGTGCACAGATGTGTAAGCACATAAAACGCAGAAAGTATGAACATTTGTGTCTGTGCATGTGTGTGTGTATGTCATGTTTAGCCGGAAAAGCAAATCGAAATTTTCGTCAGCCATTGTTTCCAATAAAATACCCAAATTGTTGCCGGGCTTACGAAAAGAAACAGGAACATTGAAGCAAAAGAAGCAAAATAAAATGGATTTGGCGTAACGGAACTGAACAGTGCTGCCACATTAGCCGTTGAACAACAACTCTAAAGTATAGAATGATGTTAACACTTGCGCTATTTCCGGTTGTGTGAAGACTGCAAAGACCCACAATCATTCTCAGTATGTATTCCTCTTCATCTGAAAAATTTGATGTACATCTTTGTCCCAATAGAAATGTTTGCTTTGAATTCAAATGCCGAAGTATATGAGTATATTTAAAAATCAAATGAAATTTGTGTAAATAAATCAGCAAACGCGACAAAGAGTTTTGTTGATAATTTTTGATCTCAAAAAGTACTTAAACTGGAGCAAATAACTGTAAACAATTTTGTAAAACAAACTGAAACTTAAAACAACAAAACCGAATTTTTTAAAGCGCTACATATATAAAAGTATATTGAGCATATAGAAAAATTTAAATCTTAGCAAAAAAATTTGAAGCAAAAGGCAAATCTTGTTGTATTTACATAAATGCCAAAGCCACCACCCAAGAGGTATCACAAAAGAGCTATATAGCTAAATATAAATCAAAAATGTAATCTAGAGTGTTGGAAAATGTGCAGATGAAGAAAAGTATTGCCGCTGTTGTAAAGTACCAGAATAAAGAGAAAATAAATTTTAAGAAATTAAATAATGGAAAATTATGACACCACGTACGCAATTAAAACACAAATGTGAAAAATTATTGTATGAATATAATTACAATTGATTTTTTAGGTCGGGCGAATACGACGGCAAACTAGTGGCATGGGTAAGAGCTTCAAACAGAAATAGTTTAATATGTTTCGCAAATGCTATTTCTTTCTTTATTCCCCTATTTTATTAAAATTTTATTAACCTTTGCAATTGATATGCAAAACATATAAAGCAAGTCTCTTTTATTGATTTGTTAATTTTATTTGTATATGTTTGCGTATTTTTTTCCAGTGTATGCTTATTCTCATAGCGAAAGGGGAAGAACAACAAAAAACTAGCGGTTTCAACTGTCAAGCTTAAGATTATAATTATTTTGTAATTACAAAGAAACTATCAAAATGCCAAAAACTCGCAGGCGAAAAAGTAGTTTAATAATTTTCTACAAGCAAAAAGGAAAAGCAAGTTTTGTACACTCGGAAAAAATATTAGCCCAATTCACACTCTTGTGCATTTGAGATTGCGAATTTGTGCAATAGTAAACATTTGCCGTCAATTGTGAGCAGTTTTTTCGGTTTAGTTTGCAACACTTTTTGCAAAAAACGAAACTCACAGCTGATTGCCTAAAAAGAAAATTATTTTCTGCAGGAATTTTGACTTCAATACAAATTCGAAGTCGAACGAAGCTTAAAAAAAACAATTGGTGGACTCTTTAATAGAAGAAGCTGCAATGCAAACTCTTTCTCATGCTTTCGTTTTACTATTTTAATCAAATTCAAACATTTCGGTTCGCACTTCTTCTTTTTCTCGCTCAGAGATGCGTTTGCAATTCAGTGTTGCATTCGCATAGTAAATATACTACTGGTTTTAGGTGTTGTATTTTTGCAAAGATTTTGCAATTGCATCTCTGTATATTTTGTTATTGTAGAGTAAAAATATACTCCAAAATTTGCAATTGCAAAAATGCAAGACCATTTGCACAAGATAGTGAGTTGGGCTATTGTGCTATGCAGAAACAAACGTTCCCAAGGTGCCAAAATTCGGCTCAGAACAATATGCATCGTTATCTGGCAATCCCTTTAAGATGCTTTCAAAAGCAGAGCTGGCAAATAATACATTACTTTGTAATCGTAATGAATTTCTGGATTACGTCTCATGCAAATGTAATCGAAATGTAATTGCAACTTCCACAGCTCTGTCCAAAACCACTGTTTTCAGTGCTCAATTGCGCAATCTTCTCTGAGTGTAAATAGTACATGCAAGTAGATAAAGCTAAAATTTGAAATTATTGCAAAGTTTAAAATTAGAAATTGTAAACGAAAATGTTGTGAATTTGCGTGAGATTGTGCCTGTCAGTAGTGAATTAAATTTTAGCAGCTAAACCAATAAAAGATATTTGAATATAAAGCGAGCAAATGCTAAATCAATAAATGTATAAAATCGAAAAAGGAACTGCAAGAACAGTAGTCAAGCATTTGATTAAATTAATAATATTTAATTCGGTAATTTACTTGAGGATAAATTGAAAGCTTTAAAAAGTATTAACAATTTGAAAAATCAATACAGCAAAGAAACTAACATAAAATGAAAATGTAATTCAACTAAATATGTATATATTTGAAATCAATCTCACACGCATTTTCGTAATGAGAAACTTCGGAAGAACGTTGAAAGGATATTAGAAAACTACACACAGAAGAAATAATTAGTCGCTAAATAAAGGAAAATGTTAAAGATGTTCGTAAAGTGATTTAAATGTAACTGTAAACGTAACTATAATTGTAATTATTACTGTAAGTTCAGTGAATCAGTGTTCTGTTGAGGTTATGTTACGCAAACAGTGAAATTGTCGTGCAAAACTTAGAAAAATACGCATGCAGATTTAATTAAGTTGTTTACGAAAAAAAATTTGTTATATTTATTACTGATAGTCATATAAATTCCATTTGCATAAAAAATATATGGAAAATGTCTATATTCTAAGCTGAAGCCCAAACAAGCGTAATTAAATTGATAATAAAAATACGTAATGATACGTGAAATTAAAATTTTTGTTAAAAGAAGCATAGCAGTAAATAAAGATACTGAAATCGTAGCAAGTGAGAATGATACGAACTAACTCAATATCAAGAAAAATTGTACTGTAATTATAACATAATAAAATCGGCATAATTTAAGAGGAATTTCATTATTCTGTGAATGAAATAAAAAGAAAGAAATTAATAAATGTTAATTGTTGCAAAATCAAAAGGAAATACAAACAGAATTTAAACAAAACAAACAAAACAGAAGTAAAAACTTGTTGAAATGAACAACTACAAAACAAATAAAGATGTCACACCTGCGTAGAATCAGTAATGATTTGTAAACTGGTTTAAATACAAAAAATTCCATTGTGTTTTATTTTACAAGAAGAGCGAAAAGAAAGCGTATCAAAAATTATGTACGTGAGTATACGAGAAGCGAGCTTAAAGGTATGTGTCCAATTTAGACCATGTGCAATATCCCCTTCAAGGCTTCAAAGCCTTCGCAACTAATATCAGAAAGTTTAGCAATCTGTTATTTCATTTTCATTCACAATTCATGGCAGGTATCATAAAGTTCTATTATCATTCGTTCGTTTTCGATGTTCTTCTATAAAAAGATATTCTGATCGTAATAGAGCATGGATACAAATGAACTTATCAACAAAAACAAGTAATGATAGATTGAGTTATTATAATAATTGATATTGAATGTTAATTTTTCTCTTCTTTCTTCTTCTTTCTTTTCACCTGCAATATCGAATTTCATAAAAGATACAATTTTAAAACTAATGAATGACCAACATTTCATGAGGGTAAAAAATTGGTATCCACTTTACTGGCGCAACAACAACTAATGATACCGCAGGACTAGTTTTTAGGTATTTACTTGTGTGTGAATGCTCAATTTTTAAGCACACGATAATGGGACCTACACATTTATTCTATAGCCGTGTCCGAATCAGATATTTTTTTACAAATCTTTTTGGTTAGAAGCTTTTTTTATCAAGGCAAAGTGTACCTACTAACTAATATAGCCAATAAATTTAGTTTTAAATTTAAACTGTGCATCGCGGAGTCGTCTTCCCACAAAGGAAAATTGGATAAGGCGTTGCGGTCATATTTACATGTGTATTTATTTGAGCTCGGTCGGTCTGTCAAAGGTACATCAAGATGTTATAATTATGTATATTTTAATGCATTGAATAACTGAATAAGAATAACTGTTTATCATCTTACAGATTTGTGAAATTATATAAATTTTCGATAACAAGATAAAATAAATGTATTTAATTTTCAACACTGCTGTTTCGACTTCTACTTCTTGAATTCGTTGATTTGCTCGCTCCTCCACTGACATAGCTTGACTTCATAATATCATAATAAATACAAAAGAAATCGTTCTTTGTCATACTTCATATTTGTCATACTTTTACAACTGTGCACTAAAATTCTCATTAAGAAAAAGTTCTTCGAAAAATGACATCGAATTACCAAAATTGTGGTGGGCTGGTGAGCACCGGTACCATGTACCATGGTACCATCTTTGATAGCCACGGCTTGTCAAGCCGTTGACAAGTGGCTTGCGCAGATCATTGGCAAATTCGGACACACGTACTTCCATGCTCTCCTGCAGAATGGCCAACGGAGCACACTTATATCAGACACTTATTGCTCGTCAGCATTTCCGCCTCGCGTATGTTGCAAGGGGCTCTCCTCCTCCGAGCACGTTGACTGGAACTCTTCAAATCAGTCCAATTGGGTAGGATTCTGAAAACAGACAATGTCGGCAATAGTAGGGGGTCATGAATAAATAATGCACATTTGGTTTACTTTAAGAACCCACTAATATTCTCGTCCTTCGCCAAGTCTGTAGATGCGTTCATGCGTTCATCTTCGACTCCCTCGGTCTGTACCATGCCTCTGTAAGCAGCGTCACATATCAGTGGTTCAAATTGCGGTTTCTAACCAATCAAATTTGGAAATTTTGCGCTTGGTTTTTAAGCACATGTAACAACCTAAATGTAAAAATTGGTACTAATAACGCAAATGGTTTTACAACGGAATGATGTACTAATATGGGAAATGGTAGGTTTTCAGCAAAAAAAAGACGACCTGGCAACGCTTAATGGTTATGAATCCTATATGTACAATACTAATACAAAAAATAAACATGTGTACAGTACAGCACAAAAATATTTTATATTGCTTCTCCAGTCGCAGCAAAAACTTGTTACTTCTAGTTTATTCCTTTTTATAGTTATTGTATTTGGTAATTTAGTTCTTTTATTTATTTCTATGACAAATGCATAAATATAATTGCGTGTGCAGTGCAGCACATTATATTTGTTTTTCAACAGAAGCTTATGTTTATATAAATTTCGTGCGGAAGCTATATTACAGTTTTATGAAAAACACTTCACGATCTGTTTTGTTTAGGTAGTACAACAGACATAAGAAAATTCGAGAACAGAAATATTTTATTTTAAATGAAGCTCTATCTTCTCTCATAAACATATTCACATTTAATAAGAGGTTTTACCCTTTTATGAAATTTTTTTTCCGAATTTCTGGCAACATTGATGTGAATGCACGGCAGTAAGCCGCCGTGCACAATAAAAATGCTGCGAAAATGGCAAGCCGCCGCATAGAAAATTGGCGGTCAATGTGAAACCAAATGATAAATGAAACATACGTTTTTGTGGAACGGTGGAAAACAACCGAGATTGAAACGAAGTGCAAAGAAAGAAGTGGAAGAACGAGGAAAGCGCAGCAAGCAGAAAACCGACACGGCAAAAGAGCGTGGTGTGTGTGTTAATTATTGTATTGTTAAAAAATAATTCAAACGTGAAGATTGCCAGGGAGAAAAGTGGTAAAAACCTGCAGAAAATTGTAAAAAGCAGCGATAAGTTTGTGTAAAAGGGCGCCAAAGGACATAAGCTGTCAGTGGTTGGAAGCAGCGGTCAGCGGAAATTCCATAAATCTAGCTATCGTGTAGAAGGTAAGTACAGGCGGCGGTCCGCTAAGACGCAGCAGCGTAAAACACAAAGACATGCCTGACGGGGGAAGCAAGCGGTTGGAAGAAATTACGATGAATTAATTCGCAATTGAGCCCTGAAAAAGTTAACTAACAAAAAATCTTGGTAACATTTGCAATTACCGAAGAAGCACGTTGCGGACTTGCGAAGGACGCAATACTGGCAAATAACCAAGCAAGCTGCAACTAAAAAACAACAAACACTCAGGTGCAAAGTGACTACCTAATAAAAAAAGGCTGATCGCCAAAACAGCGGTCAAAGTTGCCCCTCGGTTTCTACGCACGAAAGTAAAACGGACTCGCTCTGCCCACGCCTTACTCCTCCCAGTAGGAAAATCATTGCAAATTTCTTGATTTAAATTGATTTAACTTTTCTTTCTACAGCCAACAACAGCAAACAAATTACACTCAACAAGCAAGAAAACATCAGAAAACATGGAAAAACGGATAGAGCTAGAGAGACGCGCACGCAAAGCGAATCAGGTAAGAGTGGCTACGTTTTCTCGTTCGGTTTCTCATCATACGAAATGCCTGATAGACCTACAAACTTTTGAACGCAGTCTTTTAGATCAAGCACCCTGTATGCAGCAATGATGTGCACTTGTGCATTCATATTGTCGCCAAGTCAAGAAAATGCATAAATCTGTTCGAGATTTTAAAAAGGCAGATATGCGCATGTAGCGCAGGGTTGCCATTTAAGGTGCTATTTCACATACATATGTTGTAATAAAAGGGCTGCCATCTAGAAGATGATTTAAAATGTTTGAAGCGGGTCTAAATATAGTTAATTTTCAATTGAAAATTATTAATATACTTGAAATCTTGGAGAAGTTCTTTCAAACCGCCTGGCTACTGATGGTCACGTGATGTTTGCGTATTTTCCTTCCTCCCAAATGATTGATGGTGATTGGCTTATTGACTTGTTGCATTTATGTATTTTCAAAAAATGTGTGCTTGCAAAATTCTCCATGAAAGCAATATTTATCTATGAATTTTCAATCGATAAAAATTGTTTCATAGGCTTGGAGGGAATTTAAATCTTGCAAATTTAATTTTTTTCAAGTTAACATTTTGTTCTATGAAAATAGCTTTTAGAAATCTAAATTATGTTTGGAATTTTTCAAAGCAATCACTTATTTTAAATGTTAAAATTTGCTAAAACTACAATTGGTATCTTGATATCGGTTATAAAGTTAAGATCTTTCAAATTGTGTGTTTGATAATTACCGGTACCTCCGAACGCTGTTCTTCCTGTTAGTGGGCAAACTGCACATTACTCTCGTTTAAACTTCTCTACATACTTGACTTATTTAGTTAAATATAATTTTTTTTTTAAATTTGATTTCCATGCACTACACCTCTAATTTACTCTGTGCTGCTTTTGCCTATCAAGATTTTATTTAAAAAAGCCTCGTTCTACGGGCTGCTGCGCCAATTATACATATATTCAAGATATAAATTGCATTATTATTGATATAATAATACAGTCGACGTGCAGTGATACGAAAGCTCGTTTGTACAAATGTCCAATAATACGAATGCAGTATTTTGTCACAGACGATTCTATTATACGAATCCCGCGAAATTTGACCGTTCGATAGTACGAAATTCGAATTTTTTGTATTCTCTCGTAGTAGGCTTTGATTTATTTGTTATTTTTTGCATTGAAAGTGCGAATTATTTTTATGAGGCTGGGTTCGTTTTCGACTTGTGCTGTGTAAAGTGAACTTTAAGTGAAAATGAAAACAAGAAAGCAAATTTCTTTGCACGATAAAATTAACATACTCGCAGAGTTTGATAAAGGCCCTTTTCAGACATTTACGTACTTCTAGTTCTTTCCTATGCCTAAATTTAAAATAAAAAGGGGGGAAAAATCGTTGCGATAGCACGAATTTTTCGATTATACGAATTGCTCTGGCAATATATAATTCGTATTATTGAACGTCGACTGTATATATAAATTGATATTATTTTCTCGATCTGGCTACAATGCCCACGCGCAGATCTTGTGAGATACAAATGATAGGAATGTGGAATCGCATTTTAATGAATTTTATGCAATACATACATACAAAATTGCACATCGTGACGCCGAGTATCCTATACTACAATTTAATGCTAAATCTTGGAGCTCAGTGAAATGATTTCGATTAGAGAGCTATACCCGAAATAATAGACCGAACCATGTGGTTAATTTCTTAAAATTTAGTACTTTTGTTCATTTGCCACCGTCCCAGTCCATCTTTTACTTCCTTGCTTCTTCTTTTCTAAGCACGCACACACACAATCAAATACATACATATGTATATGTACATAAATGTGCACACAAAGAAAAATAGGTGGTTTGGTTAGCGTTAAAGCAGATAATTTGTTATGATAATTGCTTATTTTACCAACTCCACCAACAACCACCAGCACAACAGCACTAAGCGTATGCGTCGCACGTCATCACCAAGAAAGGTGCTTTAATTTATAACAGTATGAAACTTGGTATTATTAGCATATAATAATATCATCTCACGCCTTGTTTAGCGAACGATGCTGACATTCGTTTCAGCTTCCAATCAACATTAAGCGTGTTTATCGAAGCCATGTTGAATTGATTTTTAGAATGGGTTTTATTGTGCATGTGTGTGTGCGTCGGTTGGACGGTGTTGGGCTGTTATGGTAGGGTGCGGAACTCCAAAGTCCAACTGGCACCTCATTGAGATCTGCAGTCAGCCATGCCTGCTTCCAAGTTTAAAATGGCCACCGTACTTCGGCAGGACTTCCCCTCAGTCACTGTTGCAATTGTTCTCTTTGTTGCGTGGCAAACGCAGTTTTCAGATGATGTGACACCAAATTGTATCTATAACATTATAGAGAGTGAGCGACACAAGGCAGTAACATACAATGCCATACAAACCAATACAGACGCTTTCACTCATACATGGACACAACAAAAATAATCTACACTTTGAATGACGAGCAGTCAGTCAGGCAGCCGTGTCCATACCCATGTGCAGTGCAGCCATCTACGAACGTCGCCACAATTACCATCTCTTCCTTGCACCTCCTCTTCTGTACCGGCTTTCGTTCGCGTACTCAACGCCTTCATCTGGATGCACGAGTGGAGCAGTGTATAGTGTGGGGATATGCAATAGAGGGCGCTGCGTGCATCTGGTGCAAAACCGGCCTACCTTTTGTCGCTTCATCACCTAAACTCGTGTTTACTGGCTTGGCTTGTTTCTGGCATTTTTATTAATACTTGCTCAGCTGCTGCTGCCACCAGCCTGTACCCCCACTTCTACATCGTAGCTTCCTAAACGCTAGGATGCCGCGTGTGTATTGCATTACATTCTGCGCGCTTCTATTTTGGAAATTACGTGTCCCATTTTTCGCCCTTGCTGCGCTTGATGAGCTGGTCAGGTCTCTTTCTTTCCTGGTAGTTTCTTAGTTGGGTTGTTTAAGCTTCTACTTTGTTCAACCTCGAATTGTTGTTGCCTAGCACAACTTGGTTTTGCTCTTTGGCCGGCAACTGCCTGCTGACTGCCACTTTGATAATTTTTGAAGCCTTTCTCACTTGAAATATGGGCACAGCCCCGAACTCGTGGTACTTCTCACTAGAGCCCGACCGAACCCGAAATTTTGGCCGAGACCGAGCGTTCGGCCTTTTTTTAATGTTCGGCCGAGACCGAACCTTTCGAATACATATGCAAAAAAAAGAAGAAGAATTTTAAGAAAAAAAAATTTATACATTTTTAGGAAAAAATACATTTTATTATAAAACCCAATTCTTTTGAGGTATAAATACCTACATTAAGCATCTGATGTATGAAAAATCAATAAAAAGTATTATTAAAAAATTTAAATTTCGTTTAAAACTATACAATTTGTTCCTCAACTGTTCGGCTAAATACTCGGCCTTTTGTAGCCGAGTCCGAACCTTTTGGCCGAAGCGTTCGGTCGGGCTCTACTTCTCACACAGTAAATTGTTTCATAAGACAATCCAAGTTATGCACCAATCTCCACGTGAAATTTCGCATTGCATGAAATTTAATTCAATCATAGTGGGGTTACCCAGCGTCCCAATGTGCAAGAAATATTATTTCGAAATGTTTATCTCACGTCTGCAACATATAGCAGCTCTCGTGTCCATTTTATTGCAGAAATTTCAATGCGGAAAATGGCAACAAACATGGCGGCTTCACTGAAATCGCCAGCAAACTGCAGAATTAACTCAGGACAATTGTTTATGAGATACATTTTATGAAATTTGGCAACATTCAGAAGCATGTGCCTTCAAATTTGATTCTTCACGTTCCCACAAGCTCCACCATCCGCAAAAATAAACAAAATGCTACACTGCGCAAGCACACTAGGCGTAAATATACGCCTTGACTTTGCATCGCAGAAAAGGGCAAAGCACCACCTCAACGCAGTTTCGCAAGTATGAAGGGGAGAGGAAGAAAATGAAATACAAGTGCAGTCAGTGGCAAATGATCGGCGTTATTAGGTAATAACGGGGTACATGTGTACTAAATATGCGTGAAAAGCAATTGATTATTTAAGCCACAATTTTTCTGTAAATTTGTTTGAAAGCTAAAGACCTTTAAAAAAATAAAACATATTAAAATATCTGTCCCTCTGAAATTACTTTGTTCTCTTTTGCATGCATCCTCATAAACAAATAACGTTATACATAAGTACATACATTTGTACGTTATCCGTTTTTCGCGCTCAAAGAAACCCTCGAAATCGAAACATTACTTATCTACCACAATGTGACAACATTTGTGTGTGCGTATGTGTAATGGCGCGCGCCCTGTACAGTACTGGTTATATGACCCGTCATCTAACTGGTAGTCGTACCGGTTTTTTCGTTAGTGCGTAGAGTTTTCATTAGTCTGTGGAGATCGTTAGGAAAAATCTAACTAAAATTCTTGTTCTTCCCTTTCCTGCATGCATATAGCTACTACTATGTACATATGTATATGTGCAATTTCCAGTTGATGTGTACGTGTTTACGTGGTCACACATCGAAAATTGTGCATGTTACACATTTTGTACCATGTTAATCCCCTTAGGAAAGTGACGTCAAGCATTTCAATTGAAATGACGACAACCACCATTAAGCTGTAGAATGCAACGCGTGGGCCACTTCAAAATCAGTCTGTAAAAATCTGCCAACCACCTTATTTTGTTGTTCTTTTTATGGTCGCGCCGTTCCACACTTGCAATCACTTTCATTAAGTTCCAAAACACATGCATTCCTAAATGCTTCGTTTCGCTCGTTTGTCCTGTGCTGCTACCCCGCCATTTTTTCTCTTTGTACCCCTCGTCCAACTATTACGAAAAAAATTAGGTTATGCAATGGCCGCAGTTCTAAAATTCTACAACTATAAAATTTAGAATTGGACACGCAACCATATATGTATGTTTATAGCTGCTGCTGTCAATGAAATGCACATATTCGTGCATTGGGTAAAAGTGCATACGCACACTTGAAATAGAGATGTTAAATCTCAAAATATATTGATTTTTCCTGTTTTGTTTTATCGTTTTCCGTGTTCACACAGCGCAATATGGCGGCGACAACTGACATAAACGCTTGCTAAAGTGCGACTAGTTTCATCTTTGTTTCGCACTTTGCATTGAAGTAGGCAAACAATAAACACGCAGCGAACAACAGGAAAACCCAACGAAAAGTGAAGTCGTATTACTTCATTTTCACATTCTACTGCGAAAGTTGAATTTTTCGTTTTCACTTCGTTGCGTTTGTATGCTACTGCGCGGAAATGAAGCACGTATTCCTTCCTTTTCACTCCCCTCTGTATTAGCTTGCGGAATGGGAGAATGGGAACACATCAACTTGTTAACCAGCGTTGCCAAATTTAAAATTTGTGTGCTGCCAGACATGAATTCGTATCAAATTCTCGGTGATTTTTCGTAAAAAATACATACTGTTCCCCATATTAGTACATACTATTTTCCTTAATAGTACCATTCCGCTGTAAACCCATTTGCGTTATTAGTACCAATTTTAACATTTAGGTTGTTACTTGTCCCGAGTTCAAATCTCAGGCGAGGCACATAACATCTAATAGAATAGAGTACAATAAATTTTTTTTATATTATTTTTTGCATAACAGACCTGCCGAATTAGCATTGCTGCTACGGCCGTCATTTGGCCGACATGCCGTCCTAGGACATGCCTACAGATAAAAGATACAAATAAGTCAACGGCAGTGTGAGCGGGCTATGATTTGATAATTATACGCCGATTTAATATCAAGGAATGAAAAAATTTTAGTTTTTATTAATGAAAAGATTTGACGCAGTACAAAAGGAAATTCAAAGAGCAAGTGAACAGAATTTTCTCAAAGTAATTTCTCACATCAGTAGTGATGTCAGATATGCATATTGCTATCATTTTGGCTCAACAGGCCGTTTGCCGAATTTTGTTTACAGAGGCGTTCAATTGTATAGAAATTGAACTGCCGACGACCGTTGATTGCAGTTTGTTTACTGCGGCAGGCCAAAAAAACGCATAGTTCTGCGAACGTGGTCGGTGTTGTGTTTCAGGCATAAATCTGTTCTGTTTGTCCTGCCAAATTAAAGTATAGCATACTTTTAGGACCCAAAATTCTGGGTACGGATAAATTTTTCGACATAGCAACAAACAGGCAATGTGAATCATAGAATACGACTAGAGCTTATAAAAAGCACAGGATTGCACTTTGCGTAAGAAACAAGTTTCGAACAGGTGGTGATATTAGGTAACGTGTCAAGAATGGAATGGCAATTGAATCGTAATCGTTGCTAAATTTAAGCGCAGTAATGTTCGAGGTGGAGGTGTTGCAATCTATGCTAATATCAATAACACCAATATTTTTACGCAATGTAAATTAAATTGGATATATTGGAGATATCTGTGCTGCAAACTGCGTTTTAGAAGATGGGACAAATATAATTATGGTTGCAGTTTACATTTCTCCCAATAATACTGTGCAAAATATTATCAGCTTCTTACACAGAAGACTCCTCGTATATGGTTCAGTAGGCTTTCAAGAATTGGGAAAGAACTATCACACAAGGCCATTAATTTTAGCTGGAGATTTCAACCTCAATTTCGCGTCGGAAGAATCCCAACCTTTTATCCAATTCCTGCATGATGGCATGATTGCAACTACGAATGAGCAACAATCCCAATGAGTCTACAACACGATATGGCACTACAATCGATGCAGTTTTCTCGCGGTATCTTGAAAATTTAAGTTCTAAGACGTATGTTTCATATTTTGCATACCATAAGCCGATTGTTTCTACGCTAGAAACAATTATCGCAATTTCTGTTACTGTTATGATGGTTACTGATGGAAATAATATTACTGAGTTAAATCAATAAAATTTCTCCCACTAAAAGTGTTGAATTCATTTAAGAAACCTAAACAATATAACATAGGTAATGATTATCAATCAAACCAAAATAAAATAAAAACATCCAAAAAAAGTTCAGCCGTGTGGTCAAAGCGCACGTGTTTTTTTCCACCGCATGCCATCACAACCAAAATAGACTGATTTGCAACAGTCACTAGTTTCCTAGATCCAAATTTATTGGAAAGATGGCAAAAGTCCCCTATTCTTTATGCGGTATAGTTATCGGTAGACTCGCGCAGGGTAGATCAGAAAGTGTGATGGTGTGTATGTGGTAAATTGCAACCTTTCCATGATGATACTATTGCCACGCCTACATAATTGTAAAAATGTAAGAAAGATTTTAGAATGAAATATGAATTATGAATTTTCAGAAGTCCAATTTATATAGGGTTGACATTAAAGTGGGCTAGGGATAGGGGAAAAAAGATACTGGTTTTTTACACGCGGGGTCATCTCTCGCTACGAAGTTGCAACTCTCCAAAAGCTTCTCGCAAAAATAAGCTTAATAAAAACCTTCTAATTCGTACACGGCTATAGAATGCGTCGTAAGCAAGCTTAATTGCAATCGTGAGAAATGAAGTATTAAATTTGTAGGATTTGTCAATGAGAAGCCGAAGCAATGCCAATTTTTAAGCTAATCTTCTATAAATTTCCTTTAATTTGGTAACCAACACTCACTTTCCAACATATCTTTGAAAAAATTCACAAATATGTGGACGCTTTTAAATAATTTTTATTGATTGCCACATATCAATCATATTAAAATAAAATGATTCTTCTTGCAGATCACAGAATTGAATTTGGACAATTGCCGGAGTACAAGCATTGTTGGCCTTTCAGACGAGTACACCGCACTGGAAACCTTAAGCCTAATAAATGTTGGTCTCACAACGCTGAAAGGTTTTCCCAAACTGCCCAATCTCAAGAAATTGGAACTGTCTGATAACAGGTAAGTTAGCGTTAAGTCTAGAAAATTTTTGTTATTAATCATGCTTTGTTTCCACAGAATATCAAATGGCCTCAACTACTTGACAACAAGTCCAAAATTGCAATATCTCAATTTATCTGGCAATAAAATCAAAGATTTGGACACCCTCAAACCATTGGAGGAGTTTAAAAATCTCGCCGTCTTGGATTTGTTCAACAATGAGGCTACGCAAATTGAAAATTATCGCGAGAAAATTTTCGAAATGTTGCCATCGTTGAAATTCTTAGATGGGTGCGTAAAAGATATTTTTCTGTTGCCAAGCAATCTTGTTGAACTGATTTTTATTTCACATTTTTCAGCTTTGATTGTAACGACGTTGAGGCGCCCTCTGAATGTGATGACGATGATGAGGTCAATGGCAATGATTCCGATGAAGATGGTATGTGTTGTGCAGTCAGCAGTCTGTTTTAGCATTTGCATGCATTATTATATTGAATTAATCACTCTTCGCAGACCGGGCCTTCCGAAGTATACGTTTTCATTTAAAATTCCCTTTTTAATTTGTTAAACTTTTAATTTTTGAAATCACTTTTCAAACTTGTAACTACCATTTACTACATTACAATTTCGCCATACTCATGCTGCAGAAACTCGAAGCATACATCATCTCTATTTTGCACTCCCCTTGACTAAGGAACCTGTCCGCTTGCCTGTTACCTACTTTCAGATAGGCGAAATGCATTTTGTTTGAATGGTTTAGAAATTGATTTGGATGAGTTAGAGGAGTTTGAGAAGCGTGTAAAGGCAAAGAAACAGTCCGCCATGCTTGCCACTAAGCCCACAAGTATCAGTGGTGTTGAAACTAGCCAAGTTACCAACCCCATTGCAAATGATGAGACTGATGACTTAGATGAATATTTGAAAGAGTTGCAAATAAGAGAAAAAGCTTTGAGCGAATCAAAAGAAAATTTAAATTCAGCACAAACTACGTCGACAACACTCGTCAATACCCCGCCCGCCACTACGGCAACCAACCTGAGTTTTGCCATTTTACTGTATTGGTTTTTAGCAATTTTGAATTTGGCCAGTGCCGCTTGTTGTAAGCATTTTGTGGTATTTTGAAACAGTTTCTTAATTAATCGATACATTTTCTGCTTCTCTGCTTGCAGACTCCGACGCCATGGGCGAAGAGGATGAAGATGAAGGCGACGAGGACGACGATGGTGATGAGGATAGCGATGGCGAGGATAATGGCGATGTCTCACTGTCCGAGGTAATACGACTAGACGTCATACAGCGAACCCAAACATTAAAATCAAAACTCTATACGCTTACTTCAGGTCTACAATGACGACCTGGAAGAGGATAACTCCGACTGGGATGAAGGGGACGCACCTGGTGATGATGACGATGATGATGACAGTGATGAGGATGAAGCCGATGGGGAAGCCAACGAATCGGCTACAGCACCGGCAGCAGCAAAGGGCGCCGGCGCTGAGGCAGCAGCTGCCGAAAAGGATGTCGCAGATGCTGGCGGTAAGAAAGAATCTGTAGTTACCTTTCCTTCGGCGACTTGACAAAAAGTTTTTTGTTTTTCCGTTTTGTTTTCTGCCACAGAAGAGCCGCAATCACGAGGAAAGAAGAGAAAGCATGACGGTTAAGCTGGGTGGAAAGCTCGCTTTGTTTTAAAACTTCACACTCTTTATTTTACAAATTTTCTTTTGGTTTTAATTAAAATCAAAGTAATACTTAAGAAAACAGAGGATTTCATGCAACAGAAACAACAACTGCAACAAGTTGACAAATAACAACAAAAAAGTATGTATTTTACTGCGAATTTAAATAAAATTGTATGTATTACCTGCAATCGGTCAGCAACAAGGCAGGAGGATTTGTAAGAAATGAACTAAACGTCAACCCGTTAAACCACAACACCAACCACAACATCAGCAAACAGAAAAATAAAACTCCATTGAGTAGATTTTATTAGACTATAATTATTATGATTGCAGTGTAAGTGAAGAGAAGGAGAGTACATAAATAGCAAAGTAACAATTAAAAATTAAGAACATGTAATAAGAGAACAAAACCGGAGAAACTTTGATGAAACCAACTAACCAGAATGCAAGTATGTAATGTAATTGAGAGAGCGTTTCGCAGCAACTGCAAATCTTGTGTTAGACCTAAGTTTGGTTTAATTAAAAAACTTTCCATTGAAATGTTGCTTTGTTTATTTTCGAAAACCTACCAATAAGCTTATACATATATTCATTTATATATATATTTATATATAAACTATTGCATAAAAGCATATGTGAAAAGCAGACCCGTGTTAGTCGTCTATTAGTAAGCGAAATGCTTAGTATCAAAAGCGTGATTGCTCCTCGTTCTTAATTGATGTGCTCATTCTTGACGCAATCCCATCTCCCTTAATGACGCACTTTTCTTCCTCTTCCAAAGGTAATCCCACCCTTTGCGATTGTTTTATTCGCTTCTTTATTTCATTTCAAAATTATTACCTTTTTATTAAAATTTTTCAATACCTTCATAGATTTCAAAAAAGATGCATAATCTTTTATACAAAGAAATTTGCATTTTATGTAAGAACTGTTGTTCATGTTGCAAAAATATTGACTAATTTGTCGAAATGAAAGAACTTGTATTCTTTAATATTCAAAAAACACAATAACAGGAAAAATAAAAGTAAAAATTTGAACTCGTGTTATTTTTCTGTGGGCAAAAGTTTGTATTGGGGTATTCGGGGTATTCGGTTCAAGTTGAAGCAGAGAGCATAATATGCATATGCGTTCCTGGTTGAAGCTTTGATTCGTCTACGTGAAATTTCAATTTTAAAGGACTATTTCAGAATTTTATTATTTTGCCAAACGTATGAAATCGTTTCAGAACTAACAACTGGGTGAATAAAAGCAATAATGCACAAATTATCAAACAAAAATCATCGAATTATGGACTGGGCCAAAATAAAAACGTACCCCATTTTTTAAAAAAACGTACCTTTTCCATAAATTTCGTACCTTGAAAATAAAAATTTGTTATGATAAGTTCGTCTTCTAGTTCGGTTTGATGAGCAAAAAAAAAAGGTACTCCCTGAGCATAAAAAGCTTTTACGGGTGAGTGCTTCCCTCCTTCGGTGAATAATCTATTTTATTTAATTTATAAATAATACAATTTTCTGCCCATTATTCATATTTAAGTTACTACCACAGTTTTTACCCGCTCAATACAACCCTGCACTTTCAATCATCCACTTTTCCACAATTTGTCAAAATTGTAAATGGGTACCATGTTCACGTGAGAGGAAAAGAGATAAGATATTTGGAGGCATAACTATTCATATGCTAAACAGAAACAACTAGTGTTTCATGCAAATCTTGGACTCAAAGAACAAAATCTCAGCTAAAATTTGTCTATCTGGTACGAAATAGTACGTTTTCAAATAATTAAACAATCCGAAAGTGTCATGCGATGAAATTCCAAGGAAGTGAAGTTATATATCTATATATTATGTATGTGCCTTTTATTTTATATGATAATTCTGCAATATGCAGTAAATATTAACGCAAAGTTGTGCTCTTTTTGGCGCAATTATTTCAAGCGCATATAATTTGTTATTAAAGTAATGTCTTTTTGCTTATTTATTATGTCAAATGTGGTCACTACAAATGCATAACTAAAGATATGTGTATTTAATATTTTTATTATCAATAAAGATTTAACTTTGGAATTCCTTTTGGTTTTATTTGGATGGAAATGTAAGGGCAAAAGTTGACAACTGTAACATTTTGTGCAGTTTTATTAATCTAAAAGATTTACATTCATTATGCTTTGCAAATTGCACAATAATCGTTAATTTTCACATATGTATAAATTATATCGAAGCCGGACGAGACAGTTAGACTGTGCGTCTCTCTACTCTAGCCATGGAGACGCTGGAACATGAATCAAGCCGTGGCGATGAAAAGTAACCGGCAGTACAAAGTAATCGTTTCGATGTCGTCTCGGTATTGAAAAAGATAAATGTTAGTTTAGATAAATGTTGCGTTTTGTACCGGCAATACAATTTTTTTCCATATGTTATGTATCAAAAGCTAAAAAAGTTCTTGAGAAAATTAAGTCACTGTCGATATTGCTATAGGTGTCCACCGAATCGATTTTTTCTCAAATATCATTATCTGTAAAATTTATCTATTCATGATGTTACGATACTATATATGCGCTGCGACTTTAATACTTATTCATTAATGTAATCAAATAATAAAAACTACAAACAACATGTATGACATTTAGGAAAATCTGCAAGTTTTAACTTTTGCAGTCATTCGAAAAAACGCCATGCTGTAGTCTTGTTTTAATTCCACTCGTACCACTGCAACTCTGATAATTTTGGTAAATAGTGAACGATAGCGGGGTTTTGTTTTTGCAGTGCACATATTTGACTACCTCGCTCCGTAAATACGAAATAATGCCGCTTCTAACGCAAATATAATGCATTTTGAGAGTGCACAAGCATGCATCGGGTATAAAAAAGTGGCACCATATTTCGCGTTTTATGTAAACAGAGAGCAGCAAGTGTTTGTTGTTGTGAGAGTCTGCTTTGCTGGGAACGAAACTCAATGATAGACATGTTGCAGGGAACGAAATTCGATAGGGATGATAATAGAAATGAATACGGATGGGTAGCAGATGCTGTGATTTAAGTGACTTTAGTATAATTTATAATTTGACTTATATTACTCAAGACGCCCCAACTAGCTCTTGATTTGCCCACAAAGCAACAGCACTCGGCGATCCACTTCACAAGCAGTTGCAGAGCTCTGCCGGATGCCTTCGCCTCTGTGGGAGCGCAAAAGAGCGTATCGTGTGCGACAAGCGTTGCGCTCTTGGCTGGCCCCATCTGTCACGCGATTTGGGGCTCCGCGCTGTTGCTAGTGGCAGAGTGCGCTGAGTTGGGAGTTTGCAGCCGTACGAAACGCTTGCTGTGTTCGCTTCTGTTCGCGAGTTGCTCAGTTCCAGTGGCCAGGTGTCTTTCTTTCATTACTTGTTTTAAAGCTTTTCTGTTGCCGTCTTAAAAATCATTTCTACGTAACTTTCCGCATATTAAGTTTTTTGTTATTCAAATCAAGCGCAATTTAAACAAGAAAAAATATTTCGCGAAAAAGTGAACAATTTATGTGTTTTGGATTTTACCCAGCAGCTGCAAGACAACAACTGACAACTGCAAATCCGTGCATTTACGAAAAGTAAAAACCAAAAGAAATTAGAAAGAAACGAGCAGGAAATATTTTTTGCTCCGCAAAGAAAAACGGGAATCACTCGGAATAGCAATAAAAGCCAGAAAAAAATTAAATTTTGCTTGGGGGCTCAACGGTATATGGCGGAAGGAAATAAAGGTATCATGCTAGCGAAATCAATGCAGAAACACGCCGGACGTGCAAAGGAGAAGGTAAGTGAGGCACAACCCACCCATCTGCACTTCACTTCGCCTGCAGACTGCGGTGGCATTGATTGCATTGCATTGCATTTTTGTACATAAAAGCGAACTATTTGACTGCCGCTACTGAAAGTAAAGTGGGCGTACGTCGGAGGGTGGTTGGGCCGGGGATGCATGTCCACCAGCTCGCGCCTGCAACAGTTTTTGCTCTCGTTTTTTCAGTTGTAAACAGGTCGCAAGTAACTGGAGCTGGCGTGCTGTTCCTTTTGCGTGCCTTGTGCAGAATCTTAAATCTTAGCAGACGCACGCCCTCAATAAAAATGGCATTGCGTGGCCGTGCCTTGCATTACAACACACACCCACATACAGCATAGTTGATTTGCTTCCTGCTCACCTTCCAGCTCGCCCACACAGCGTGCGCTCTAGGTCGCTTTTCCGTCTGACCTCAATCTCTGGAAATAGGTACAGCATAGCATTTTAGGTGCACCTGCACCCAACAGCAGTCCATAGGTACATGCGGTACATACATGTCACGTACAAGTGACCTTGTTCATTTTTTTCTGCTTGGAGCAGGAAGATTAGACTGTTTATTTTGAATATGATGCTGAATCTGCTCAGGTTCTGCGCCTGACATTCCGCGATTTCGTAGGAGCTGGCCTACTAAATATGGATTTACGTTTCATAAAGTCTTTGTTATAGAAAGACGGGAACACCCATTTGTTACATTCATATACACCTTACTATTAACAACATTTATGGTATAATACAGCTGAGTGTTTTGCCTCATTCCCACTGGCACAACAACCGTCCAAATCTCATAAATTTCGCAGGACAGTTTTTTAAGATTTCGAAATTCAATGCTTCGGCGAAATCCTGCTGAAATGTCATCCTTGCTTACTAAAAAAAGTTTGATATATTTACAGCCAGACAAATAGAAGAAGAATTGGCCACTCTATAAAGATAGTGTTTGCCATAAGAAAATGTTTCTCAGTCCCGTTCGGACACGTCTATAGAATAAATTTGTAGATCCCGTTAACTTGTGCTAAATTCTTTCTTAGGAAGCAACGAGCTTTCGCAAAGGCTATGGCTTCAGCATATCCGCAACCGAGGTTCAGCTCTTCTCTACCTAACCTAACCCAACAATAAAATAAATATGTACTACAAACATCCTGCGAGTTTGTGACCTCTATTACATTTTCATCGATACTAGTCGTTTTATTCTTTTATTTTATTTTGCCTCTGATAAGATTATTTTACGTGCCTGATTACGTTATGTGGTATTTGTTTCAAGTGCACTTTGTCACTTTTAGCCATAAAATAACGTGATCCGGAAATTAATAAACATTTCTTTTATTCACACCAATTATGAGAACTGCGAAATGAGATCACAAATAATCGTTGTATTACAATACTAAAGATCACACTTCAAAAATTATTATAATATACTTTAAATAAAGTCAAGCTTTGCTTATAAGGAAATAATTTGATGTTATTTTAATGTTATGTTTCCTTATATTATATTATTATTTACATACATACATATATCATATTATTTGATGTTTATAATATGGTTATTTTTCGATCTTATGTGACTGACGGTTTTTTTTGCTTCTTTATTGAGTCTTTTTGTAAGCATCATGTAAACATGATTAGTTAATAGAGCTTTAGATTAAGCTGGAGTAGTAGTTCTAGTAACTTATGGTATGTTAATCAATCAATTTGTCAAACTATTGCGGTACGAAATAGTGAGATTGATTAAAGAAACGGTCGAATTGAATTCAGATTAGTTAAATTGATTTAAAAATTGATTGTTTCTGAAATCAAATTGACTAATCTGAATTAAATTACATTGTTTCTGATATATAATTTATTACTTCTGTTTATTGAATCTATATTTGATTCTCGTTTGTGAAATCAAGTTGACTATTTTTTCAATAACTTTGAATAATAATATATATTTTAATTTAATTTAATTTTTTTTGAAATAAAATTGATTTTTCTAGAACCATTTTATCAAATCTAAATATGTACAATTTTCTTGTTTCTGAAATCAAACTGACTATTTCTGAAATAAAATTTACTAATTGAATTCAATTTATACGTTTTGGAAATCAATTTGACTTAATGTGAATTTTCCTGAACCATTTCTGAAATCAATCTAGAAATGCTGTTGTTATAATATACCGTTCGATTTAATATACATTTGTTGTAAGGGCGCTTAGATACTGATCAATGAAACCATTATAAACAAGTAAGGAAGCATCAGTCGGGTTTGCCCGACAGAATAGTACCCTACACCTAATAAGGCTTGGGACGGTGGGTCCACTGACAGAAATGAAATTGTGGATGTATTAAATTAAACCGCCTATATAGTGGGAGGACCACGCCCATTTTTTTGTATGACGTAGAGGGCCCACACCTTACCTTAAATAGCATATACCATTCCTTTTAATGAATAATTCAACAAATTTAAGCAATTTTACTGGAAATATTCCGGGGTAGTGGGACTTACTGGCCCGTTGTGGGCGTGCCCTTCGACCGATTTTTCTAATCTCGGAACTTGAAGTAGTGAAAGGTTCACTGCGACTGTGTGCCGAATTTGGTCTAAATCGGACAACTCCTTTTTTCTCTCCTGTGGCCACGGACAGACAGACAGACGGACAACCGGAAATCAACACAGAAAGTGATTCTAAGCATTTCTATATACTTATGTCTATACCTAGGATGGCTCCTTTAATGCGTTACAACTTTCGCACAAAGTTATTATACCCTATTACCATAGGTGTAGGGTATAAAAAGTGCATATGATAAAAATTGCGCTATCGTAGAATTCTTACAAACTGTGAGAATTGTGGCTTAACTGGAATTACCCGCTGTGGAATTTCGTCGACACACTTTTTTTTCAAAAAACACAAATTTTTGTGGCACTTGGAGCAGACGCATGTTCTGCATCTTGCTGCAGCATCCATCAATTTAGACACCACCAACAACAAATATGAAGCAGTAGAAACAAGCAAAAATAAAAAAATATATTAGAAATGATTGAAGCTGTTTTGGAAAGTTTTTTTTTTCAAAGAAAGAAAGTATAAACATTGCAATGACAGCAAAAAAGAAACCACAACAAAAAGATTTTGTAGAAAGAATACAAATATTTTTAATAGTATATTGCTGCACCTTCAGCTTCAAAAACAGGCGCAAGCACAACAAAAAAAGAAGAATCGAAGAGCAGCGATAAGCTGACTGACAGATCGGGCAGAGCGTCTGGTCAGTGGCAATTGCTTAGCGGCGAGCTCAGCGCCAAGAGATTCTTCTTCTACTACTGCGTCTGCGATGCATTGTTTTTTTAGACACTTCAGTTCCATCAATGATTTTTTGCTTCTTTGATATTTTCGAATTTGCTTTTCGATTGGTGTTTCATTTTCAACTTGCCGCGCGCTGCGCTTAAGTGAAAGTCGGCGGCTGAGGTTCGGATCTCTCGCTCGATAGCCAGCAGCGAACAAGCAAGACGGCAGGGAAGCAAGCAGGCAGCAAACAAGAAAGAGAGTGGTCAAGCCGGACCTGCAGCACGTCTGCCCGTGCAGTCTCCCGTCCCCCTGCCCCATAAGTGACTATGGCAACTTTGGTCCATAATCGTAAGCAAACAGCTTTTGACGCTGCACTTGAGTCGCAGTCGCTTGTAGGCGCAGCAGCGGCGCACAGTGTATCACTTTCATAGTAAGCATGGCCAAATAGTACATACATATACGTTTTTTAATAAAAATTCCGCGGTAAAAAATTGAAAATATCGTACAAAACACGCGTCAATAGTTGTTGATTTTTTCGAGTCTTGCTCCGACTTTTGGCTAAGAGTGACGCACTGTGCGGCTGGCCGCGCTGAGCACTGCATTGAAAAAGACGAAATTAATGCAATTTGTTCCATCGATTTTAGGTTTTCTGATCTTCGCTGTTGTCTTTTCCGCAACGCAGCAAGCCGGATCAACCAGCGCAATTCACAGCAAATGAAACATTCCAATACTTCCCGCTCTGCCGTATGCCGTAATCGCCGCTTAGGATGGCCAATGCCACTGCCACTTGGCGACGCACACAATCGAGTTTCGACTCTGGCCCACACGCTCGAGTCACGTAAATAGTATTTAATGCGCCGCCCGTCTATTCCTGCTACATGCGTGCTTCAATCCCGCATGGAAAGTCACTTAGGCGTACCGATGGTACGCGGTGTCGTGCACCTGATGGGTCTTGCTCGACGTACCGACGGTACGAAGCGAAGCGTTCAAAGAGAGACGAAACACCTGACTACTAAGCTGGGTTCTAAACCTAGCACAATAGCTAGATCCACCTCTTGGATCCGCCCACTATGTAGGCGGTAAATTTAATACACCCACAATTTCATTTCTATCAGTGGACCCACCGTCCCGAGCCTTACTTGTTATCCAATATACAACTCGAATTGTATTACTTAGTAGCTTAAGCTAGGTGTAATTCTATGAAATGTATTTACATTTTATACCGTTTCAATAAAAAAAAAAGAAAAATGCCTGCTTCACTCTGCTCACCGTCAGCGCGCCCGCCTGCAAAAGGTTGGTCATTAAACTTGAGCATTCCATTCCTGCGCCAGCCACGTAAATGTCGATTTCTTTGCTATTTTTGCCACTGCGAAAAGGGCAAGTTCCTGCCGCTCTTGCTGCCTCCTCGCCACATGCTACTCTCTTGGCTTGCATCACCGCCGAGTTGGCATTTTTTGGCACGCTGCGCTTGAATATGATGAAATCCCCATTTATCCCCATTTTGGGGAAGAACTCCCCATTCTGGAGATGGAATCCTAATTTATACTCATTTAGGAGATGAAATCCCCATTTATCCCCATTTTGGGGAAGAACTCCCCATTCTGGAGATGAAATTCTAATTTATACTCATTTTTGGAAAGAAATCCCCATTTATCCCCATTTTGGGGAAGAACTCCCCATTCTGGAGATGGAATCCTAATTTATACTCATTTAGGAGATGAAATCCCCATTTATCCCCATTTTGGGGAAGAACTCCCCATTCTGGAGATGAAATTCTAATTTATACTCATTTTTGGAAAGAAATCCCCATTTATCCCCATTTTGGGGAAGAACTCCCCATTCTGGAGATGGAATCCTAATTTATACTCATTTAGGAGATGAAATCCCCATTTATCCCCATTTTGGGGAAGAACTCCCCATTCTGGAGATGAAATTCTAATTTATACTCATTTTTGGAAAGAAATCCCCATTTATCCCCATTTTGGGGAAGAACTCCCCATTCTGGAGATGGAATCCTAATTTATACTCATTTAGGAGATGAAATCCCCATTTATCCCCATTTTGGGGAAGAACTCCCCATTCTGGAGATGGAATCCTAATTTATACTCATTTAGGAGATGAAATCCCCATTTATCCCCATTTTGGGGAAGAACTCCCCATTCTGGAGATGAAATTCTAATTTATACTCATTTTTGGAAAGATATGAACCAAAAGCAAGAACAGAAGCAGAAATATCACACAAACGCACCAGCAGCGGCCGTGAAAGCAGGGCAAGAAGAGAGGCACCAGCAACGAAGTACTAAACACAGCCCCATACATACTTAAATACATATTACATACATACAGCAATAAAATCAGAGCAATCATATCCTCAATTTAACAAATAATACGTGGCATATTTGTGACGCGGTGAGTTGTTGCTATTTTGTCAGCAGGGCGCGGCAAGTAAGTTCCTATCGTTTTTCATTCATGTGTGGTGTACCTATAATTATAAACTGAAGCCCGAGTGTGTAGTTGCTTGAAAAGTGCCACGCCCCTTGTCCTACGCCCATAAAATTTTACCAGTGGGACGACACATCCAAGAGGCGACTGCATACGAAATTTCAATGCTGCACGACCTTTAGTTCCAAAGTTAATCGAGATCAAAAATTTTGTTTGTATGGGGGGTGCCACGCCCCCTTATCCAGTGCACGCCTTATTTTCTCAGTAGAAGGATATGGATATGTAGTAAGTTCCTACCGAGTTTCATTGATGTGTGATGTGTAGTTCTAAAGTTATACACGAATCTGGAGTTGATAAAAAAGTGCCACGCCCCTTATCCTACGCCCATAAAATTTTACCAGTGGGACGACACATCCAAGAGGCAACATTAGTGACTACTTCCTAGCAGACAGTACGAGTTTACAAAAATTGTGCTTTGATTGGTGTGGCCTTAAACCTTTCTTCTTTTCCACCCCATTTTTTTTGTCGTTCCAAAATCTAGGGAGTATGTAATCAACCTTTTAAGTCAACACGCCCTTCCGCTTGGACGCTAAAGAAAGTTGCTTGTAAGCAGTTTTGGAGAATTGTGGCATGAAGAAATTTGAATGCAGTTTTATAGGCTTAACGGGACACTGCCTTGTAGCAGCGCATGCACATAAGATGGGTATAACGAACGACGAAAGCTGCAGGAAATGCAAAGAAGCGGGTAGCAGGAAGACCTTAGAACGCATACTGTGCGCCTGCCCCGCCATCGTTAGAACTCGCCTGACTTGTTTAGGAGCCCTGTCTTTTCTGGGTTCGAACAGATCTCGAAACTGGACATCAAGCCTCTTTGAAAATTTTTGAAACACACCCAAATTCTGACAGATCACTACTTTGAGAACTCTTAAAACGGAACCCTAACTGGTATCGCTAAGGACCCAACAGGGTCTATGCGTGGCCTTTCTTAGGTAGCCAGATCAACCTAACCTAACTTATATCATATCTGAAAGATCGACACCGCTCATAAATTTGTTAGACAGCAACTTCTTAATGCTTACCTAACTCTTGTTGGCCAAATAAATTAGCTTGGTCCATGACAAAAATGGTATGTAATTACTTATTTTTGGAAAAAAAGTTACCAAAATACTCGACTAGAGATTTAGCTCGTATATCTCCAAAATGAAACTACGTCTCCCAACACTTTTTGGCACTTCAAATTGTCTGAATCTCCATCAAAGTGAAGTGCAGATACATTTTCACTGATTCACTGCACTCAATTGCAAGTTCTTCCACAACTTGTTCATCTTCCGTCGCAACAATATTTTTCAGAGGATCGGTTTTTTCTCTCGTCTGCTTGTTGTTGCTTTGCAATATTTCCAATAGATCTGCTTCGTCCTCGCCAACGTTCTTATCTGCTGAAATATTGTAAAGGAACTAGAATAGTTGTTTTATTTCTTTTTTGGACCTGCTGTGGTCTCATAACTTGATAAGATACATAAGATACATTTTACGTTACATGGTCCAAAGGCACACACAGCCAACTTCCTTCTTGGTGTCGAAATATACTCTTACAAAAAATATAAAACAAAAATTTTATTTTTAAAATAAGAATTTACATAAAGCCAGAAAAGTTTGCTTTTACTAAAATATAAGTAAAACTGAATATTGTAAATGAAAAGACTTCAGCTACTTATTTCGGCGCTGTTCAAAGTGTTTAGGGGCTTCCAACTTACGGATTTTAAAGCCAATCTGACAAAGATTTCAAGTTTTCCACAAATTTATTATGACTGCATGGAACTAATCGCTTTTCCTTCTGTAAATGAATTCCGCAATCATGACAAATATAATTTTTGCTCAAAAAAAGCAGCTACGGATTGTCTGCTCATTTCAAATGGAGTAATTTTTACGAGTTGCGCTATAACTATAAAGTTTTTAAAAAAAATTTCAACATTTCGACATTTCGTATTTATGTGTATATTTTTTTTCAAATTTAACTTTATACAAAATTCTCTCTCATGATTTCGCATATACATACATATTCATAGATGCCGTCTTGTATTCACCACATCCGCTAATGTATTTTTTGAAATTTCATGCGACAGCGTGACGCTCAGATGTGTACCCAAGTCATTTTATATCTATGTACATGTGTATGTATATGTGTGTAGGTATGTGTGCACATATTATTTGCAATCGGCCGGGACAGAAGTGCTAGCGTACAGTTGCTTTTGCTGGCTTTCTTGCTGAAACACTCAGTTTTCGCCCAGAAGAATTTCAGCAAAATTTCAAATGAATAAGCGGGCAGCTTTTAGATGCGTGTCGCTTGTCCACTTTCGCGTTAGGAAGCGCGAACGCAGCGAAGATGTCGGCAAAAGTCTGAAAATAGCCGCTGGCCGTACGCATTCGCCGCTGGTGGAAAGTGCAGGCCGTGCTGTGCTGAGTGGAGCTGAGCGGAGCGGGAGCGGCTGGGACCGGCGTGCTGCAGCCAGCGACAATGTTTGACAAGCTAGAAAACGCTTTTCACTTGGCACGCTCGACGCCGAAAGCAAATAGAAAATCGTAAATGAGAAAAGAAACGCCGCGCCGAGAGAAAATCGTGAATTAAGAAATTCTTGCTTGCGTTAACGCAGCTGACGATGGCGACATTCAATAAATCCCAAAATAATTGCACCGGCAGCCAAAGGCAACAGCAGAATATTGAAGTTACATATGTACATGTATTCGAGGCATGCCCACTTTATATGGGGTTGCCAGATAGTTGGAAAGGCAAAGTTTTTACTGCCTTTGTCCCTCTTGCCGACTGGACGCGTAGCCAAGCCTTTCTCAAATTATTTGCTGGATGCACCTTTGTATATTTGTCTTGTAATATTCGAGGATGCTCAGTAATGCCTCACACCCAAGGGTAATATTTCAGCAGAATATCGTTGAGATCTTGAAATTTCTACGGCGAAATCTACGCAATTCGGATGGCTTTTGTTAAATCCCACATTTCATGCCAATGGAAATGAAGTAATATGTATTATATAATAATAATTGAGCCCTTGCACAAATTAACGGGACCTACAAATAACCGTATCCGTACGAATTGAGAAGCTTTTAATGCAAAGAATACTTTTAGAGAATTGCCAATTCATCAAATTCACCAAAGAAACAATTTAAAAAATACGTTCCCTTTATTTTTGTTAGATTTTATGAGGCTCGGCTGAGATTTGAACCCAGGCTTCTCGCATCAGCGACAAAGCACTTGTTCACTGAGCTGCCTCGGCGCATATTATTTATAGCTTTATTCTACGAAATAATTACGAAAGAACTCAAAGATGTTGCCTCTTTTTTAATCCATATCCTCTAAAAACGCAAATTTAGTACCCGGGTGTGATAAGTGTGTTTTTTCTTTAAATTCCGTTTGATGGTATGATTCTTCAAAATAAATTAGAATTAATAAAATGAAATATCATATTTTTTACTAAGAAATTTTATGGCATTTCTTTTTTATTGTTGTCTTAAATAAATACAGAACGCACAAATATATCTGTATACATATTTGCAGAGTTTTTCAATCACTCTTCTCGTATTTCAGCAAGGAAGATTTGATTAAAAATTACTCTTTTCGTATTGGAATTTCGGAAAATATTCTAAAATTTGACTGAATTGCTCACTGAGCGAACAAAATTTCATCTTTTCAATACTTCTAAATTTGTATGTTCACCTTTTATAAAATTTTATTTTTCAATCTTCGAACTTCGAACCATTGTTAATAGGCAGTAACAAAGGATGAATGTTCTAATAGCATAGAATGAGTTGCTTTTTCAAACGGTTGGGCTTTAAAGTTTTGGTTACTCTTAAATGCAATCACGATAATGTTCTCCTTTTTAATTTATATTAAAAAGAAATGTAAGCCTTTTGTATTTTTCGATCTGGTAGCGCTATTTTTATATATCCCATTATGAATTTGTTTCCAGCGAGAGAGCAAAATGCGAATGTTCACAGCATTAATTGAATTCACACGAGGCACTGCGCTGCCGCTCTTCCTAGGCAGCGGCTGCCCTGTTGGACCCCACTCATTTTAGATTGTTATTTTTAGCGCAGAGATTGCCAAATCGGTTGCCACTGTTTGTTTGCGCTGCCAATTTGACATTTTATTGGCAGTCGATTGCCACTCAACAACTTGCCTGTTGCTCATTGAACTTACACTTTTTGTGTGTAGTCCGCAGTCCGAAGACTTCATTAACAGCAGCTCTTTTGTAACAAATTTACACGTCTGTTGTGTATGTGTTGTAGTAAGTAGGTGCTAGCCAAGCTAACAGACACTTCTTTATGCCAAGTTTACATGTGCACATTAAAAAGTTCAAACTTGTATAAACAACGTTCATTCAACTGCGTCTTAACTCGAAATACTCTTGTAAATTTATGGTTTTTTTCTTGCTCTAATTGATAAGCTTAAAATTGGCGCTTTACAAGTGTTTCCCTTACACACTCATCTGCGCAGTTCACAGATTCCTAAGATTTATTTGGAATATCTAACAAAGTGATATGCCGACTCGTCAAGTAGCATGAGAAGAACCTAGGTAGGTAGGTAGGTAGGTTAAGTGGTCGTCTCAAGGACATCCCTTAGGCCAATAGGCCCATTGTGTTACCACGCGGGGTTTTCACCTATGCACTTTCCATGCATGGGAGCCACTTTGTGGCTCTGGAATATTTGTCGATATGTCCTGGTGGCGTTTTTTCAAGTCTGCCAGACAGCTCAGGAAGTAATGTCCCAGGAATCGGAAGCACGTTCTTGCTAGCGCTGGGCATTTGCAAAGGAGGTGGAGGAGAAGAACCTAGAAACAATTACTAGAGATTACAAAAAGTTTTTTACTAAAGAGCTTTTATTGAACATTCAACAATGCACTTTCTAAAAATATTATTTCCAACAAAAATTGGAAGTTAAAATAATTGTAAGAGTATTGCACCGTGATGTAAAAATCTATTGTGTCCTCTTTCAAGTATCTAAAACTCATTGATTAGTGCTATTTCTATATTTTGCTGCCATCGAAACTTGTGTTTCAACTTGTGTCTCCTTCAGGCTATTTGAAGAGGCAATAGGGCTGCCTAGTTATCTAGGACAAGAGAACCAACTCTTGTGTAAGTGCCTGGACACTCAATGAAAGAGAGACTGTCTGGGGACAACATCGTGCATACTGGCACGGATCTAAACCAAAATTTTATAGATTACGATTTTTGGCATGACGAATTAAGCTAAAAAGAAAATACTAAAATCCAGTCTAGTTTAAATTATCCAAGTTGCCTTATTGCCTTAGAACGTAGCCATTGACAAACTACTTAAGTAAGAAGGTTCAGAGTTTTGTATTTCTCGCAATCACTAGTATCTTACTATGCTAGCGCTTACGTCCCGATTCAATTGAATTGATGATACCTTTTCGATTTCTAGTAGCTCAATTTCAAATGCATTGATTGCGCGACCTACTTTGCATGTCAATCAATACGCCTTCGGTAAACAGTGAAAGCTCGAAAATGACCACACAAATATTTGAACTTTGCCATCGCTTATTAACTACACGATAGCTTTTCAACTTTTGATTCGACAAATTTGAATTCATAAAGACATAGTTATAAACATAGTTTTTGGTTGCGTTGAGTTCGATGATCCCACGCAAAATCATAATGTACGGCTTATAATCGAATGCATATGTATGAGCGTCGGCGTTGCATGTCGTCTGTGTATGTACACAAATTTTCAATAAAAAATTGTCAAATCGCAAAACCGAAAGCAAGGTACATATAAATTACCCAGCTCGATGCTCTTTGGAGTCTGGTTTCAGGCGTTAAGCGTTTTAGACTGCCGTTAAGAATGCATGGCAATCATTTACTGCCTCTCCGCACTTGCTACTTATCTACATATGTATGTACATACTAGGGAATTCAATGCCGGAATATTTTGAATTGAAAACTAATATCCCGAGAATCGAAAAAATATTTCATAAGAAGATTTATAAAATTCATATGAAACCACTAAAAGTATTCGTAGCCAATATTGACGAGTTTTTCCGTCCTAACAAATGTAACTTAGTAACTTTTTCATGATGTTTCATAATAGCTCAAGGCCAGAGAAAAAATTTTGTATTATGTACTGCAATCCCGGTACCAAAGAATGTTTAGAGACGGCAACCCTGGAATTGGCTTCCCTAATGCACACAACGTTCACACAATGTGGTGACTTGCAAAATGTTAAGTAACTACCAATACTACCAATCATTGTAACTGGCTACGGCTACGGGTGAATCGCTTGTTCCCACAGTTATTTAGGTATAACGAGCTGGAAAAGCACTTGTTGCCAGCTGAAATTGCTATTACTTCGCTTGCGAATGTAAGCGGAGACTTGAACGTGTTAATAACAAATTTTCGCAATATACAGCTACAATCAGGAATCAGCAAAAGGCCCTCACAATTAGTTAAAGTTTCAGTTTAAAGAAAGCAAACACAAGCTGAAACGGAAAACAATTTCGAAGCAGCCAAATACAAAAACCACATTCATGCGGTTTTAATTTGTCGTCTTTGCATAAGGCACGAGGAGTATCTGTATACACTATACCTACATATATACTATATGGTGTGGGTATCTCTAACTTTGTGTATGAGATATAGCTTAGTGTTGAAACTAAGCAGCGATAAACGAGCCGCAGATAAACAAGTGCGCAAAACGAAACAACAAAACGCGTTCATAGAAACCAAAAGTAAATAAATATTTATATTTTACAATTTAACTCGTTATTTATAAATATTCAAGTTAAGCTAAGAATGTGAATAATCAGAAATGATTAGCGTTCGTATCTCTCAATGCAGTTAGCTATTTGACCGAGTGTGTGTGTGTGTGTCTATATCTGCAATAAAGTATTTCTGCTATTTGATATACATACTAATGTGGTGATTGACTTTATCGACACTTCTACTCGATGCGAGTTGTCTTGCAGCACATGCATATATGTATCTTTTATTGTTTGAATAGTTTCACATTCAAGTGATTAGCTTGAGCGGATGAGCTCACCCACACACCTCATCGCAACGCACCTCCACAGCGTGTCATTTAAATAAATGCATTTTCCACACACAATGAAAAATAAAGCTGGAAAGTAATCAATACGATTTATTATTTGAAACAGAGATTTTAATAATTTTGTTCAATCTTTTGTCACACAAGCTATCAAGAATGAATACAGTAGCCCGTTAACTAATTTCTTACTAATTTTTCAGTAATCATAACTAATATTTTAGTCAAATGAAGCAATTTTTTCAGTTTTTTTTGCAACACAAGCGCCTCAGGAATGAATATTCATTCAGTTAACTAATTTTTTAGTAAAGATAACTAACATTTTAGTGAGCTTTAAGTGCTTGCCTCAGCGAGTGACAGATTTAGCGCAGTGTTAAGAAATTATAGGCATACTACTCGATTTGTTATTATTTAATATATTTTATCACACAAACTGTGCTCAAAAATCAAATTGGTAAATAAGTGGGCGTTCTTTTAATGGCAATAACACGAACCACATCTGTTAGCGCCATCTGTGAGCAGGCAATCGCTTCGTCACAAATTCGTTCACATTTGCTTCACTTGCTATTTAAGTATATACAAATTATAAGCATTATACGCATACTTATATATTTCAGCTCAGCAAAATTGCTTCATTTGATGAATAAGCACATTCATTTTAGGATTTCATGAATCAACGTGTTTTTCTTTTCAATGAATAAAATGCGTGTGATAAAATATGGTATATAGTCTAAGCAAGAGTTGCTGATTAACGATACAGTGAGGTGAATCTATTTTTTTTTTACAGTGAGAAGTAGCTTAATAAAATTCTATTCATATTATTATAATCTCTTTTTTTATTGAATAGGTTTAACTTTATAACAGTCTGAAGTTGTTATCGAAAACCTAAGCCAAAGAATATCATTACTGAAGATGATAAATTTTTTGTGTAGTTTGTGTCTTTTTTAATTCTTCTTTTATTCAAAAGTTGAAAAAGACCTTTACTTTTACGATATGTAGAAGCATCCTGGCTGAACTGCCCTACAGATTGAATCTATTCAATAAGCTCTAATGTTTGATTTTAATGAATAGAAATGATATTATTTAATTAAATTTTTAAACAGAAGAGATATTCAAATTATACTGTATTTCTGATTCTACAGCATGCTGGGTTTTTTCTGACCAAAACCATCCCTTTTTAGGATCAATCAAATCAAAGCGCTTTAAAAAGTTATACCTGCAATAGTAGGGTCCGTTTTATAAATAATTTTTTAAATGCTTCGACATCAAAAAATGCATTTTCGTAAATACATGTAAAAAATTGCTTGAAACTTTTATAAAAATTACAAAAATATGGTGTCCATCTTAATTTACCGTCTTTTATTTTCCATCAAATCAAGCTGTATTCATTGAGGACGGACGCTTTTGTAAAATCTGCAACTCTCTTACATCTTTCAATACAGCCAACAAAATTTTGATTGTAACCTCTTCCAGTTGGTAACCACACTTCACTAAAAGTTTTAGCATCATCGCCAAGCATCCTTTGCACTTAAACAGAAGGACTTTGCTACGAATGCTGGTTGCTTTAAGCGGAAATTTTTATTGAATCAGCATTTTAAAATGCTGCTAAAGAAATTCGTCAAATTGCTAAGGAAATCTTTTTGTAATCTTTGATTTTCAGAGCATTGCTTTGATGAAATGATAACATTTTGAGTAACTCTTTTGATCTTGATAGCGTAGGCACGGCAAAGTAAATAAACGAATCTAGTCTTAGCCAGCTCAATTATATCGCTACGATTGTATGCCCAAGCGAAATTGGAACCGCCATACAATATCACACTTTTTGCGAAGAGGAGGCCACTGGCCACGCCGCGCTGAAGCCGCAACGGCACAGCAGAAAACTGAAGTGCATTAATTGAGTCGATTTCTCCAGTGGAGTCGTAATCAAATAAGCCCGATCCATTATTGCGAATTGAGCCTGACGTCTTTACTCTGCTTTGCGCATTTCTGATTGCATAACAATTGATTTCATAAATTTCCTTTTACTTGTTACTTTTCAATTTGAAATATTTCCTTTGTCAGCTGTGCTTTTGTGTGTGTGTGTGTATGGAATTGAGATTGTTTTGCTGTATACGCGAGACCTGACTTTTTACTGAATTATGTGAACTCGTGTGTGTGTGTGTGCTGCCAGCTTCACTTGACTTTAATCACATTTGCGCGCAATTGAGTCTTCAGTATTGCTCTTGGAATTGCCCTAGCACAATTTTATTTTCATAGCGATTGCTCAGATAAAATATTATTCACTTATCTAAAGGCTCGAGTGTGAAATTGTACAATTTCTCGTCGCATTGTCAGAGACTGTTTTGATCGCCCCTTAATTGTGTGCTATAATGTGCACATAACTTTTATATATAATTTGCATTTGTTTGACAATTCTGACGCATAATGTTATCATGTAGAAATAATTGCAGCTTTAAGTGCCCGCACAAAGTTCAAGTACATTTGCTTTGCTGTGCTGACTTGTTAGGTCTAGTGAACTACATACATATGTATATATGTACATATACATTTTCCAACCTGGGCTAACAGCAATTTATAATTTTGTTGTGCTTCTTAATATACAAAATAAACACACACACACACACAAAATACTACATACAGGCAGACCTTTCAAAATAAACAATTTTCCAAAATTGGCCGCTGAATATGTGTGCTTTTTGTACTTTCAACTCAACAAAAACTTCCTAAATTAAATCAACAAAATCGAAATCAAATTAAAAAATATTCCAGCGTCTTAACAAAACAACGTGCAAAACGCAACGAGTAAAGATTGAACGAAAGCAACAGGCACGAAGACAACAGCAAAGTGAGGAGGAAGTGCCTGCCAGGTCAGCTGGTGGCAAAAAGAGCGCAATCTGGAAAAGGAGAGCTGGAAAATTGTGTTGTCTATGGGCAATTGTGCATTACTCTTACATAATGCAGTAGTCAGTTTCTTACATGATCTGAAACAGGAACTCAAAATCAAATGTTTAAACAGCTGATTTATTCCAATCAACTGATGTTGAAATTTGCAACCACTCAAGATATCGGATATGTTATTTTAATGAGTCCGCCAGGGATCGAACCAGCGACCTCTTGCATTGCATATCTGATAGAACTCATGATAAATTATATACACAAAACTGAAGTTTTGTACAGTTTTCTGCTAAAACAGATTTTTCAGATTTTGTTTTCTACCGTACGGTCCGGTATTTTTTTGAAAACTGTTTTCCACTTTGAGCAGCTGTTGCAGCCACATTCATTTTCAAGATGTTTTGGAAGTCTATTGGTTGGAGCATTGGCTTTAAAATGAAACTAAATTTTGGTTTGGTTTTTATAAGCTTTATTTTGTCATTGTACAGATAAGTTAATTCTCTTTTACGGAAAACTTTCTGATCTTTCTGCAAATCGGAGCAATTTAGAAAGTGTTTTCCGTATTTGACTATGAGACAAATCAATGTAGAACGATCAGACATAAGCTACAGGAATATCTCGCACTTTGTAGATAAACTATCTAACGATTCCAAGCGTACAAATTTAGTACTGATTGCAGCTAGTACAACATTAAAGAGCAATTTTTTAGTCAACATTTTTACAACAACTATCATTGGTTTATGTTGTGGTTCAAGCGGCTTCGAGAGCAGTGCCAATTCACCGGACTCTCGGCAGTGTTTGTTATAAAGCGAAATGGTTTTTCTATAAAGTTGTTGAAAATCTAGGTGAAATCAAAAAAAAGAAATTCTTTTTAAGCATTAATAAAATTTGAAGTGTTGCTAATTTGAAGTAACTCATACCTATCTGATTTTTCCCTATCCGTTACGCCTAATTTAATGTGGCATAAATACAAGAGCATCAAATTCACATTAAGTAGCCAAGAAGCTCTCTTCCCTTTTTGTGGCGCTGAAATTCGAAATTCTTTTGAAACAGCTACCGCAACGTCAAAATGCAATCGAGCGTGCTTAATCAAAGCAACATTACGGAATTTCACTTAATCACCGAAGCAGCCGCTGCATTCCCGTTTGCTGCTTGACTTCTTTGAAAATAAAAACTCGTACTTGCACACTTGATTTAACATGGCCAAAAAATGCGCAAAAAAAGAACATCGAAAAAACAGTTGTAAACAAAAATTATACGAGTGCATTACAAAAGACTTGGCAACCGGCTGACTGTTTAACGTTATGCGTTACACGTTGTTACAACATTTTGTTGTTGCTGTTGCCGTTTTGCTGCAATTCACTTGATGTATGTACCTATACACGACAATTCTGTTCATCATGACATCAGCAATTGATAGCGCTGTGACTTGTTGTTGTATCTGTCGATTCGACAATTGCGCGTACATCAAGCGTGAAGCAAACTGTCAATCGGAACATGTATCTGCGCAGTAGTATTTGTGATTGGCAATTCTTTTGGGCAATTGTTGCTGCTATTGCCACTTTGCAGCTACTCGTATTCTTAACCCTAAGCTTTTCAGCTAATTTCTAGTTACATTAATATTTTTTTCTACATATAAATTTGTTCAATAGTTGTATTTTTTGATAAATTTATAGTACTATTTCGAATTTTTAGCTTTGGCAGTGCAGCTTAACACTAGAACTACCAACATTTGTCATACATATACCTACCTACCTAATTTATGCTACTTACATACTTACTTAATTTGCATATAAAGGTTATTATCTGCTTACCATTAAAGAGAAGCTAACTGAAATGTTCTAAGCAAAATTATAGATTCTCGCTTCATGCAAAAGTTCCCATCGATTTGCAACTATTCATAAAGCATGACTAAAGTGTATGAAAATAATTGTCGTGAAATCGTGTCGAAGTAGGAAACCAGTTATTTCTTCGACTAAGGGAGGTGGTAGGTGGGTAGGTACGTAATCTCATCATAGTTCGCATTTGAAATGTCAGCATGCATTCTATGCGCTGTGTCAGGGTGGCAGGTAGAGCCCGACCGAACCCGAAATTTTGGCCGAGACAGAGACCGAGACCGAGCGTTCGGCCTTTTTTTAATGTTCGGCCGAGACCGAGACCGAACCTTTCGAATACATATGCAAAAAAAAGATGAAGCATTTTAATTAAAAAAAATTTATACATTTTTAGGAAAAAATACATTTTATTCTAAAAACCAATTCTTTTGAGGTATAAATACCTACATTAAGCATCTGATGTATGAAAAATCAATAAAAAGTATTATTAAAAAATTTATATTTTGTTTAAAACTATACAATTTGTTCCTCAACTATTCGGCTAAATACTCGGCCTTTTGTAGCCGAGACCGAACCGAGACCGAACCCGAACCTTTTGGCCGAACTGTTCGGTAACCGAGACCGAGACCGAGCGTTCGGTCGGGCTCTAGTGGCAGGTGATTTCTAGTAATCACCGGCAAAAGCTCGAGATCTTAATAGCAGATAGTTAGCTATAAAATTGCTGTTCGTTAGAACTGTTGGCCAAAAAAATACATATATTTACTTAAAAATGTGAAATTTGTAAAATTCTTTATGTATTTAGATTAAAATTAGAAAATATCAGATTTGATTCTGAAACAAACAATTCAGAAATGTAAAAATCTTTCATCAAAATGCTCTTCACGATTCAGTGTTTAACTAATCTCAAGACAGTACTGTCAGCAATTTTATGAACTAGTCTCAACTCAAATTTTAAAAGTCTAGATGATAACGAATTACTTATTTGACTAAGTCTTGGTTTTGCTCGTATGCTTTTGCTTATTTTCGTTTCTGAAAATTGCAAATTATTTTTGTTTTAATGTCGTGAAATCACTTGGAAAATAAAAATAATGCAATAATTTCAATCAGCTTATACTACTAACGGAATACCATACTAGATTTTTGCTTGTTTTTTGAAATAAGAAAATTTAGTAGCTCTCAGGCTGGTATTAGTGCATTCTATTGATAAGTAAGTTCACGTTTACTGGCATTGTCACGATCTCTCTGAAGACCGGAGTATCATACTATATGGCGTGTGTAAACGTAACGAAGCTGTTTTTCCATCGTCTGATTCAAACAGCTGTAGTCATGATATAGAAAAGACGCGGTGCTAGCATAGCAAGTGACTAGCAGAATTGTCGTGCTGCAGCTACGAGTAGATCTTCTGCTACTGCTCAGATCTGTCACACAGAATGCCATAAAGAATCCTATAATCCCTCGGGTTGAGAGACCTCAGTTAGGTTTAACTGGTAGGCCAAATAGGTCACGCATAGAGCTTGTTGGGTCTTTAGCGATAGCGATACCAGATGGGGATCCATTTATGTGTGCAAGAAGTAGTCTTTGTTGTAATCTTTTAGAATACGAGTATTCATCGCGAGCTTCATTGAAGAGTTTATTTTCAGCTTTGAGTCCTTTTAGAGCTCAGTAAGCCATCGGACTCCCAAGAAGGTTGGGCGAAATCTAGAAATGGCGAGACAGAGACAGAAGATGCTCGAGAGGTTCTCTAGATCCAAGTTGAGAAGCCTAATTAAGGGAAGTATTCCTTTTCTTTTTTTGTGTTAGATTGAAAGGATATGTGAGAGATATATATTTTTCTTCTGAGTATTTTTTCTTTAGCAACACCTCTAAAAGTTATATACTTAGGCATTACAATAAGCCATATTTGTTGTAAATTCATAAATCACATCGGAATATATTTAAACTTTGCACGCTTTCTACAAAATTTTTTTTTAATTCAATGGCGCTCAAAGAGAAACCATGTAGGTTAATGTCTTTTTATAATGTCGATAATGAAATAAAATTTTTTTTAAATCCACGAGGGGTCGCTCAAAATTTGCTCTTTTTTTGCTGATTTCTTAACACGTGCGAAAAACTATTACAATAATTACAATCAAAAAAAATTGTACCGAAAAATGTCAAGAAAAGAATGTGCACACATAAGAAACCCAGAAAAATTCAACTGGCATCGTGATACGTGCTTTCAGAAAAATTACCTTTACACTGAATTAGCATTTTTAATTTGAAAATTTGCTCATAATTCCTTAATTTATTTCTTATGAATTTCGCAAATAACTTGCAACCGATTTCGATTCGCAGCAAAACTGCAAAACAAACAATTTAAAAATGAAATTTGCATGGCTTTTCCTTTCACTCGGTGAGAAAATGAAAATATTTAACACTCGGTTTGTCTGTCTGTCTGTCTGATTGTTTGCCGGTTTCGCTATTGCCGTCACAGCCATTTGCATATTTTCAATTAGCCGAGCAATACGAGCACACCTTCCTTCAGCTAATAGCAAATGTCTGCGCCTACTGCAATAACAATATCAACAACAACAATATAAGCAACGTCACTCACTGCAGTCAACAGCATAGTAATAACAACAACAACAACAACCATACTGCAAAATTTAAATGAGCAACAGGTTGAAATGTTGCTGGTAAAAAATATAGGCGCCCTTAACAATATAACACTCGCTGTCGATATACATATATTTTTGTTGTTTTTATACCCTACACCTATGGTAATAGGGTATAATAACTTTGTGCGAAAATTGTAACGCATTAAAGGAGCCTTCCTAGGTATAGACATAAGTATATGCAAATGCTAAGAATCAGTTTCTATGTTGATTTCCGGTTGTCCGTCTTAACCGAGATGAGTCAAATCGGCTGAAGGACACGCCCATAATGGGCCTGTAAGTCCCACTACCTCGGGTTTTTTGCGATCAAATTGCTGTAATTTGTCTAATTACTCATTGAAAAGAATAATACCTGGTATTCAAGTTAAAGGGTCTTTCATCTATATCATACGAAAAAATGAGCGGGGTCCACCCACTATATAGGCGGAAAAATTTTCCCGGTAAAATGGCTCACAATCGACTATTTACGAATTTAAATTAGTGAAATTTAGTTCCCAAGTTGATATATAGGTCCTAGATGCCATACAAGAAAATGGGCATGGTCTGCCCACCATGAGAGCAGTGAAATTAATATACCGATCATTTCTGTTGTACACCTGTCAGAGCATTAATATTTGGCATATATAGTCCCGTCAAATATATCTTGAAGTCTATAAAAAATGGGCGTAGTCCGCCTACTATATAGGTTGTAAATTAAATGCACCCACAATTTCATTTCTTTCTGTGGATCATCGCTCTACTCGGTTACTTGGTGTAGGGTATTACTCTGTCGGTGAAACCCGACTGATGCTTCCTTACTTGTTTTTAAGAGTAAAATCTGTTGCAACAAATGGCGGTGCCGCAATTTCAAAGCCTGGGCAATGTATTATGCCATGAGGAAAGTGGCGCCTCTTTGCCCCCCATATGACCTCAAGCTACTATCAAAATTTTTATAAGTCTACCGCATGTTGATAAGGCGGAAGTTTAGCAATCAAGTGGCCCCCTTTTTGATCTTGGACGCTGACAACTACATAATTGTGCTTTTGCACTTTGACACTGCATTCCATTTACTCCTTGACCTCCCTTCGCCCTTTACAATTTGAATTTCGAAATTAGTTGTCTGCCGTAGTGAAGAGCAACAGCAGCAAAATTATCACCAGCATTTCACAATGCCAATCGTAGTGAATTGTAGCTCAATCTGTTGCATACATTTCAGCAGCACCAACATGCCCAGAATAGCCACTGCACTTTTGTAATTTGTGATAATTTAAGCTTTTTAAAAAATACAGAAAAACAACAAGGAAAAAATCCAAATCGCGCCGCTTTAATCACGTGTAGTGGCAACATGTGCTGCCGTCGTCGTCGTCGTTGTTTTTGTTTTTGTTTTGGTTGTTTTATTGCTGCCTTTCAATTGTGTTGCTGGCTTTTACGTAATGAGATTTTATTGCTTGAATTGTTGCTGAGGGCATTGCTGCTGAGTGCCCGGTGAATTAATTCAAAGCTTTTCGCCCCTCAAATCTCTAAGCATGTAAACATGCATGCTATGCCCCTTCCCCCGGCCACTTCCATTCAATGAAACTGCTTTTTCTTCGTTTTGTTTGTCTCTATTCACTAGTTTAAATTTTTGAGCGTGTGCTCAGCGTGTAAGGGGCAGCTTATACTTTCAATGTTTTTTTAAAAAATTTTTCCGCCGCCGCTGATTAACTGTTTTGGCTCTGCTGCTTCCTCTAATTGAATTATTTCCATTTTCTGCAGCAAATTAATTACTGTTGCTAACGTTTGTTTTTATTTCTTATCTTTGCAGGTAAATTCTACAATTGTTTTTACAAGACGTCAACATGAGTCGAGCAAATGGTTAGCAAGTGTTAGTGCGATAAGCAGTGTAGAACAACAATAGCGAAGCTTTCTTCCACCCCACCCCCTCAAGTACAGATTTTGTGTGTGCTTATTTTGTGGCGTTGAACCCCCTTTAAAATTAAAGTGCTAATGGCAATTAATACTAGGCTATTTTAGAAACTACGCTGACGTATTCAAATAGTCAAATTAATCGAAAGCGTCTTCAATTAAAAACCACAAAAATTAAATTACGCGCGTATTCAATACGGATATATTACAAATATGAAAAAACGCAACTAAAATTAAGTTATTTGTCTTTCGTGGATCCCAAATTCCCATAAGCTCTATAATAAAGTATAACAGAAGAATTTTGCTTCAGAAATAAAGGAACATTTCTAGTGGAAACTCGCGCTTTGTTTCCACAAAATTATTTGAATGTCTAATGATGTAAAAATTAGCGATTTTTGAATAACTTTATTTAATTAATTTTACTATTCAATATTTATTTATTTATTTAAAAGTATTTATGTAGCAATAAACTATTATTTAAGTTATGTTGGTATCCATCAGTTCCATTGGACGTAACGACGCCATTGAATATTTAAAAAATTTAAATTATTTAATTTTAAATGGCAACACTAGCTCTTGACACAACATTCTCTAAACCTCACTTCGAGGGATTCGCCCTCAGTAACGAAACCTGTGCCTCCTCATTTTCTTCCCCTGGACAGACTTTTAGTTTTTGTCAAAAACTCCTTAAGCTAGCCACTAATCTGCACTGTATTTCCTGACTTTTTTTATCTTCTTAAAAAAGTGTCCTGAGTCAACAAAGTGCAATGGGATTCATAGCTTAAGTGCTTGAGGGTTTTTCCTAGTTAACGAGGAAACCCTTGAGCCATCCCTGTTATATTCTATAGGGAAGCCTACACGTTAGGTATTTTTGCTTAGTTCAGAAAATGCTCATCAACTAAATTCTAGCTTTTAACATTTCTTACAACTTTTCTTTTTATATGCCTATTTTACTAACTGAACTAACTGGTTTGGACAAGGTGCCATCTGGCTAAGTTGATATGTGCTCGTTCTCTAATATACCAAGGGTTCCAGAATCGAACCCTGCCAGGCTCAAAACAACCTTCAAAAAAATATACATAGTTTATTTCGAATTGTGCGTCATGTCTTGCGATAGACTGGATTTTCGCGGATAGTATGCTTGCCTTGATACAGCTGGTCCAACCGATTCCGGTTAGGTTTTGAAAATAAATTTGTGGATCTCGTTAAATAAGAAATCTCTAGAAGCACAGTTTCATTTTAAAAATTAACGTCTTTTAACTAATAACAGCATGGCTACTACTTCAAGTGTATTGATTAAAAATGACCCCCGGGAGGGGCAGAGCGGAAATCTCAAAACAATTATATCATAAATAGAATTATGCAAACGCTGAAAAACTTTTACAAACTTCTTTCACGTGACATACCAAATATCAGCAGAATTAAAAAAAAAATTCAGAGTAGGTACTTCTCCATTAACCACCCCCTCAAGTATGCCTACCACTTCTTCTTTTTCAACTGCTCTTTGTTTGCCCCTTTTCAGCTTTTAATGAGCTTTAAGTAACTTTTGTTTTGAACTCTTTGGTTTGCCAGCAACTTTGTTAAAAGAAGAAAAAACCATATTAAATTTGAGATTTATGAAACAATTCCAAACTTAAGCCGCTGATGGCACAAGTGCAAACTTTTGCTCACGCATACATGCACAGAGCTCACTTGTAACAAAAATCAGTGACCCATTCTGCAAAGGGGCCCCTTTGCATGGCTACAGTTGGCAGTAGGTCGCTAACAAATTATTGCCAACAACAACGAAGCAAAAAGCATGGAATAGAACATGGAAAAATTGCGTGCGACTTGTAAGTGGCAAAGAATAACAACAACAAAAACGACAGCAACAAGAGCCAGAGCAGCAACATAAATCGGCAGGCGGCAACAGCACCAACAGACACTGCACTGTCAGTTGACCCTGCAATCGGACATTGGCAGCGTGACCGCAATTTTGTTGTTGTTTTTGCACACACTTTGCAGCCGCATTTTGAACTAAACGTGCCACAAGCAGGCACATGTTGCTGCCTTGCGAGATACATTTTTGAAGCAATACCAAGTGTTGGAGGGCGGTGGCTCAGCGGACAAGTGCTTGGTCGCTGATGCGAGGAGCCCTAGGTTCAAAATCGGTCTTAGACCATTTAATAAGAAAACAGATAGTTTTGTTTTCAAATTGTTTCTTTACGCATCGCCACTTCTCGCGATGAATTGGCAATTCTCCGAGAGTATTCTTTGCCATGAAAAGCTTCTCAATTCGTTCGGATTCGGTTAATGTAGGCCCCGTTAATCCGGCAAAATATAACAGGCACACATAAGTTAATGCGTGAAAGATAGGCCTTAGCCCAAACGGGCCGTTGCGCCAATTAATTATTAATTAATTACCAATTGTGAGAGGCGCCTCTTTGCATATGCCATTTTTTTTTACACTACAATTATGGTAGTAGGGTGTATTAAAACAAAAAAAAGCGACCATTTTATTTTTCGCCCCGTCAAAGAACAAATTACGCGAACCTTTAATATTAAAGGTCTTTAATAAGCCATCAATTACCGAGAGAACTGTTCTCTAAAAAAATACATATTTCACAATCGAAAAGCAAAAGCTTTTTTAACAAAGGAAAACGATTAACCGAGATATATATCTTTGTGAGAAATCAATTAGAAATAAATGGTTACGTTCTCTCGTGAAATTTTATAATTTAATTTGATAATTTATTGATGATTTTGTACAAATAAGATAAATCTTTAATCATTGAAAAAAAAATACATTATTTAATTAGAGATATATTTTTAAGTGTTACTTAATTATAAATTTTTAAAATAGTGTCTGAATTGTCTGTCGGTTTGTATGTCTACTTATACATATGTATATGTTCAGGGATATAAACCACAAAAACAGAGAACCCAATTTGACAAGGACAGCATCCAGCTCAGCTCCCAATTCGAAGACTGTGCCATGTTTTGGCAGTATGTACGCCTTTCCATTACCGTCGATCCCCGTGTGTACTCTCTTCCACATTAGGGTGAGCTCATTTTCAGCCGCGCGTTCATTGAGTTCAAATGCAATCATTCCAATGCAACCTTTGCATAGATCACTGCCCGATCCTTACACCTGATCGCAGTTTGATTGCCCAGTGTAATATGAATATTCATATGGCACATCTGACTTTCGCTTAGATGATCCAGTGCATAGATAAGTGCCAGCATTTAAGCTTGCTATATGAACGTAATGTGCCCTAAATTAATGTGACAGGTTTGAGTTCTTCGAGAAGACCCTTGCTCCTAATCTTCGAATCATCAGAAAACGATTTGTATATATCGTCAATAAAATATTGTCTTAATTTCCACAATATATAAAAGTTTATTCCTATTACGATTGTCAATTAATTTCCATAAAATTGTTGTGGTGCGTATCTTTTAAGTTACACTTTCCATGTACTAATTTACTTTTGTTGATCTTGGATATTACACAGTCGATTAACCCTGACGGAAGCTTTCGTGGAAGCTTGTTGGACTAAATTTGGCGCTTTGAAATCAAAATGGCGCCAAATTGTTGAACGTTTCTGGCTGTCGCCGCCGCACTATGCGAGTTGCGAGTTCATTGGCTGCAACTTCTTTCTCCTTAGCTGTCGCTAAAATGCAGTCACAACAAAAACAACAGCAGCAACAACATTAAAATGAAATTGCACATTTTTGTTGCTGACATTTTATTTATTGCTTTGCCATAGCGACGCGTGTAGTGACGTGACAACACATGACAATCGCTTCATAACCTCAACGTCACAACATTCCACTCTGCCCCCTCGTGCCGCCGATATCTGGAGTTACCGGAGAGACACGCACACTTAATTTGTGTTTGTTTAAAAAAGTCATGCGTTTTTGTTTTTGTTGTGCTGGTCACTTCACTTCACCTGAGCTCATTTCAGTTCAGCTGTCATTGTTTTTTGTTATTGTTGGATTTTACGTGATTACTTTGAAAATGTCCTACCATGCGTAACTGAAGTCTAGATAATTATAACTTCAGCGATTATGCGTTGTCATTTCAAGCATTTTTCATTAGTTTTTCCAAATATTTATGTGCAATGAGCTTTTATGTCGTCGGGTCGTCGTCGCCGTCGTCGTTATTCGAAACGTACGCATTGAAAGTGAAATTTAAAATGTACGCAGTTGACAGTAAAATTAACCGCTACAAAAACTACATTCACTAACGGCAATTTGTAATCAAGCGGCCAAAATGGCAATTAACAGTCGAATCGAAAGATGGTCGAGTTTAATATCAGCAGCGAATTATATTTCGCTGAATTTTATGTCGAAATTCCTTTTTTTAAATTCACATTTTTATCAATTTAAAATTAAATTAATTTTGAAAAATGTCCTCGCTGACTTTGCACAATACGATTTTTTTTTATAATTGGCCATTACTGTAATGTTGCTTCCACAGAAAGTGTAGTTTTTTTTCAGCAAGAACAAGTTTTTTTTCCCAAGGGGTTTTGCAATATTTTTATGGATTTTCGGAATTTTCATTGCTTAGAATACGAGATTCCGTTATAGCCGTTTACCATTTAGACAGCATAGGTACTTATCAGTTTATTTCAAGAGATTGCAGTTCAGCATAAGAAATTTTTTAGAAACCCAATTGTTTCCTTCAAGAAAATGCAATTGCAGGGTACTATCCTAAAAGATGTATTGCTGTTTCTTCGTGCGAGAACACGCCAATTTTCATCAGATGTTTCTTCAGCTTTTAGTGCACTGTTAGAACTGCTGTTATTATTTTCAAACTAATTTGTTGTCCGATTCATACATTCCTCAACGTTTTTAATGGAATAATTCCATTCATATTATTATTCCGTTCAAACTGTAGACCTCAAAGATGTCAGTGTTTTATGACCTCTACTAGTTTTTCATGAAAGACATTACTTTCGAAGAGAGCGCAATAGTTTTACAACGGTGTATGCCATACAAGTAAAATTCAATTAAAATTGTTTAAATATCCGACTACAGATGGCATGTAGTTGAGTAGGGGGGTAATGGCATTAATTCAAAAAGAGTTTATCTCAATGCAAGAAACTTTGTTCCAAACATTAAACCCACAACTATTACAAATGATTTTTCATAGTATTTTCTTTAAATGCCCAATAAGCGATTTGATCAAACTGGTCAAACACAAGAGCTGACGGACTTCAGACTCGCGATTCCAATTTATCTTAAAAAGGCAGATTTTATATCAGATGCAAATTTTTGTGTCTATTATAATAGAACAAATTCTAAATTCCATTTTAACTAACGTACATATATTACAATTGATTGTGCTGGGTACATATTTCCTTTAAGAAGCGTTCAAAAGTTCTTCAAAGTGTCAGCGTATCGCCTTCCGATTGCATCATAGCCATACTCTAAGCTCTGCTGCCAGAAATATAATATATGCAATAAATCAAATTAAATTTTTATCGCAATTCATTGAGCATGTATTGAAAATTACACTCGTATCTATGAATTTCATTAATGGCGCAAGCGTTTCGCATATTCGCACATTTAATGCCGGCGTTAAATGTTTTCATGGGAATACGAGTATGCGCTCAGTGCTTATCGCAACATCGTACTCGTTTGCTTTTGGTTCTTCTCCGAAATTAAATTTTTCGCCAACACTTTGGGCGGTTCTCTACATTCGGCGCAAATCACAAAAAGTATGGGAGTATCTGTCAACATGCAAGGTCGGCGTGGGTTAAGTGCAGGCCAATTGCGGTTTCCATTCAACACGCCGCCATATCCGATAAACGTGCGATAGAAGCAGTTTCTTTATAATTATGCCGAATGTTTCGAATATTTTCCTTATCAGTGGCAAAGCGCGCGAATCAGTTCACTTCTGCTCAAACACACAGACACACACACACACATACGAACTGCATGGCTGGCAAGAAATTCATATTTTATCGCATTATTTGTCTGTTTCTTGTGAGTAAAATATTTGATTAGTTTTTTTTTGTACTTTCATTGTGAATAGTTTCGCTTTTCTTTAAAAATTCGTAACTTTTCTGCGTTTATTGCTTTACATAATTTGCCTTTTTTGCGTTTTAGATAAGACGAGTTTTATCGCTTTAAAATTGTTTACTTGCTAAACTATATATCTTAGCGCTCTCTTGTGAAATTCCAAGGCTTTTACGTCATAAAAAAGTGATTGTGCTTTTTGATTGCCTCCATTCAAATTGACTTAGGGGCAGTCTAATAACCAGGACTAGGATTTCGAGCATGTAATATCTTTTTTCTGCTGCTGCGAAAACGTTTCCTTGTGATTGAGGTGCATCGAATCACCATTTATTGTTTCCAGATTCCAAAAAAGCAGTCAAGTGCGAATTGGGCTCGCTCACTGAGGGTTCCGTACCAGAAATACCCTTTTTAGCGTTCGAATTTAGATTCTCTTTGGCCGTCTGGCCATAAAATTTTTGACATTTTGACCTACATCTTCGAAACCAATTCACCTAAAATTATAAAAAAACATTTTTGGAATCCACGGACCAAGCCCTTTCTAATGATACCCCACTCGATATAAACAAAAAATTTTTTTCTGAGGGGGTCATCTTAAATAAAAAATAAATTTTAAAAAGCTGCACCCTTACGGTAATGCGTGATAAAATACCTAGCTACTCCGATTTTATAAAAATTTTAGTTTGAGAAATGTGCTGTGCATATTGGATCATGTGGGGACAGGTCGGTTTTTCTCTTATATCTTCCTAACCCGTTTACATAAAATTAAAAAAAAGTACATTCTATAATCTATGGATATAGCCCTTTCTAACGATACACCACACGATACGATTTAAAAATATTTTTATTTTTTTTTGTCCGACCCGAAAACCTTTAAAAATTATAAAAAAATATTTCTAAAAATATTTCTTAACTTCCATGGATTCCAATGATATTTTTTTTATAATTATCTGTGAAGTGGTTTCGAAGATATAGCACAAAATGTCGAAAAAATGACCATACCCCCCTGGCTTTCTACATTTCTTAAGCTAAAATTTTTATAAAACCAGAGTTAGTAGGTCTTTAGTCATAGATTACTGGAAAACTGCAGCTATTTTCGATTTATTTGTTTTTCTATTTTTTTTAATTTTATTTAAGATTACCATAGTAAAAAATTTCCTTAGCGAAAAATTTTTGTTTTTTACATATTGTGGGGTCTCGTTAGAAAGGGCTACGTCCGTGGATTCCTAAAATGTTTTTTTTATAATTTTAGGTGAATTGGTTTCGAAGATGTAGGTCAAAATGTCAAAAATTTTATGGCCAGACGGGCAAGGAGAAACTAAATTAGAAGGCTAAAAAGGGTATTTCTGGTACGGAACCCTCAGTGAGCGAGCCCGACTCGCACTTGACAGCTTTTTTTAACAACACTTTGACACTGAAAACAGTGCCTATGGTGTTGTGGTACTTATGTACATACATATATGACGTTCTCTCTACTTCGAGCATCTCTTTTTTTACATGGTTTTTTACAATAATCAACTGCAAGTGAAAAATTTAGTGTGTCTATAAAATCTACCTTTAACATGCACTTGACCGACATTTAATGGCTGAGTACTCGTCGAGGCCGAAAGCCATTGTTATTAGCCATTATTAAGTTGGATTTTTGGTCTTTAAAACATTTCAAAGATGGATCTGTGAGCTGAATGCACGCCTAATCTAACACATACTTTACATTGTTTCAAATTGTGTTGATTTGTTAAACGATTATCTACGTTTTTCTCTGCTCTTCACACACACTACAATGATTTTGCTGGCTGAGCTGGTAGTCAAATCTTTCAACACGTGACGCGGGAATTTATGAGTTTACGTGACTGACAGCGTAAAGCACGATTTCTTTGGTAGTTTACACGCAGCGAGCGCTTCAACTCATCAAGGGAACTCACACACAGATTAATTTTTATTTTTCAGACAAGTTGTTAAAATATTTTTACTATATCTCAGCTATTATGTGTCTTAATGAAGTAGAGATCTTCTTGCCCTTTATATAAACGCAAAGTAGACATCTTCTTGTCTGAAAAATTAATAAGTTTCTATTTAAAATAGAAAGTGGCTAGTCTGATATTTCAGTTCATAAGTTTTTTTTGGCAGCTTTAACAGAAAAGATGAGAAAATTAAAAGCAAAGAAACCAGCGATTACTTCTCTGATGAGAATTGAGCCGCACATTTCGGCCTCTTTAACGATAGGCACGCTTCTCTTGAAATTATATATTGCAGTATATTGAATGTTATAGCTTAATAGCTGCTTTACATAAAAGTCGACATCATTTGCACTTACTCTCTGGCTTTATTTATTTACAGGCGCTTTCTTTGAAAGCTATCATATGTGCTTTAAGCGATTTCGACATATATGAAGCGACTGTTAATCTAATACATATATCGATCGAAGGAGTAAACGATTTTCTACGCTAATTTGTATGTGTATATGTACATATAGATGTGTGCGTGTACATTATTTAAGCTTGCAGTTCTACTTTTGAGCGCACGTAGTTTTTAGGCGATTTTCGTTCCGAAATCTGTACACTGTAGATTAATTTACGTATTCTTGCTAATGAAGAAAACTTCACATATGTACATATACTTCATTTTTTCTCTTTTATATTTTTGATATGCTGCGAACTTGCGCAAATATACGCAAAGTGTTAAATCTGATCTCATGACTGACCGCAATAAAATATCTAAATGTAATTTTGTTTCGAAAGAATAATTCACATTTGTGTGCACCATGTAGATAATATCGAATATTAGACTGTCTCAAATGCGAACGCTTGGATCGTTAAGATTTTTCCTGTCATATGTAGTATCAGTAGATTAGGGCTGTCAAGAACGAAGCATTTTTGTAATGCCTAGATTTTGGCAACCCGGTTTTTACTATTTTAATAATTTATTACCAATCTAATATCATTGAAATACCAATTGAATTCAATTACCAACACAAGTAAAAATGAAATAAAAGCTTAGAAATTAAAATTTGCTATGTTAAAAAGTACCTATGTACTTCCCAAATTTACTTCCAAGCCCCCCTTGAAAATTATATTGTAGTATTTTTCGCATCTTTTGTCTATTTTACTAACTGCGATAATGGCTGTAACTTGTCAACGACTTCGAATATCGAAAAATCGGATTACCCACCCATATATTTTAGAAAAGTCATAGAATTTCGATTTTTTTTTTAAATTACTACACCAGACGTCGCTTCAAATGTGCACTTTACTTGCGTGTGTAGAATATAAATTAACGAAAGTCAAAACACACCCAGTCACTTTCTTACTTAGTCATTGTGAGCGTTAGCTCGTCGTCATTTCATTTCCAAGTGCAGGAACGAGTACATATATATTATGCACGATCCGCCAGTAAAGTAAACAATAAAGTGTGTATGCATACATAATATACTTCATACATTTATGAAATATGATAATTCGAATTCTGCTAGAGCTCGTCTCGTAATGGTGTTGCCACTCATTAGCGTCTTTAATGTATTGCCGGCCTGAGTTAACACTCGGAAATAATATTTATTTGCCGTAGAATACAACAACAACAACACAAATACACGCCCTGTTTGAGTTTAAGCGACCAGCAGATACAATATCTAATATCTACAAGTTGTGCAGGCACATTTGACAGTAACACTAGCGCAAATCGCTGTAGCAGCTATACATACATGCTATATAGTATATAAATGTTAATATGTAATTTATAAGCGATTTAAAATGCTCTGCAATGCCGCCGCGCAGTTGCAACTGAAATGCTTGAGCGCCGGCGCAGGCAGCAGCCATGAATAATTACATACTCTGTAAAGAGATTTGACGTTATTAAATGTTTTCATTTTTTGCATTTACGTCATTCGCCATTAACAACAGCTCTTGCAATTTCTGCTACTTCTTTGCTGTGTCTTAGTTGTATCTTGCATCTACAGTTTCGCCTCTGCATCATCATATCAGCTATGCAAATATTGTTATAAACTTGCGCTTCTTATCTCACATTTATACTAAAAATTTTGTACATTTTTACTTTCTTTACTTTTTTTAAACTCATTTCGTTAAGTCCTAAATACATTTACTCGTCGTTTTTTGCGTATTATTTTGCTCGCATTTTTCACTAGAAATACATTAGGTCTGCTCTAGCAGCTATTAATAGTCTTCGAGCCTCTGAAATGTATAGTATACATCCTCATATGGTTTACATGTATTTACAATTTCGTGCCACAGTTGGGCCAACATTTGCATGCAACATTTGAATTCAGTTTCGTTCGGTATTCACTTTTGATTCTACTGTTTGTATGCACATACATACATATGTAAATATATTTATGCATTGAAGTGATTTTATACTAAAGTTATAAAGCTGTCAATACTGAGGGGTATCGCGGGATTTCTGATATAGTATGTAGATACAAACAAATACTTCCAACGAAAGCACATTTATTCAAATGAGGATTAATTAAATTCAAGCAAGTAAAACAAGAAAAGCCCGCCTTTAAATTTTTGTCTCTAATCAAAGAATGTGTACGTAATAATTATCTTGAAATGTGAGTTGGGAACGCAGAGCTATTTTTGGTAAGGCGTTAAAAAAGCGATTGTATAGTTTCATACCTTGAAAGTACATCAGGCATCATCCAACCATTTATGTATATAAATCTGATAATTTTATATTTTTTACAATAAATAATCAAAAAATTTTGCTTAAATTGTAGAGATAATTCAATTTAATTCAATTCAATTTATTAGACTATAATAAGAGTAATAACAGAGGAGGAGAGATAGATGAGAGATGAGATTGTAGTTAGGAAAAGTATTTGAAAATTAGATGCTTAAAGGTTCTTTATTTGATACATTTTTAATAGTAGACGGTAGCGAGTTCCACAGTCTGATCGCGCTTACGAAAAACAGTCTACTTGAGTTCATATAGTTGAATTGAGGAATCGTGAGGTTCCTACTTCTACTAGACCTACAGAACTGGAGCTTTTCGAATAAATACCGTGGAGAACGCGAGTATATAACTTTATGCAAAAAGATGCAGTTTCTTGCTTGAAGATATTTAAGCAAACCAGTACCAAGAATTTGGTTGCAATATGACGAGATGTGGTCGGATCTCTTTAAATCATAAACATAGCGAGCAGCATTGTTAAATGCAACTAGCAGCTTGTGGGAAGACCTCGAATCAAGTTTGCTATACACAACTTCTGAATACGTTATAATTGGTAGCAGCAGTTGTACTACCAATTTTCTCCTAGTGCCCGTGGGAACGAAGGAGGCTGTCATGCGGAGATTTCGTAATAGATAGTAAACTTTACTCACACAAGAGTTAACGTGATCCTCACAGGATAATGATGAATTTACTATAAATCCGAGGTTCGTTACCTTGTTGACGGCTTTCAGCTGAACTGCGTTCAAAAGGACGGGCGGAAAATTGATATTCTGAAAGGGAGCTTTCGAAATTGGCAGTACGTACGATTTAATCGGATTCAGCTTCAACATATTTCTATTGGCCCACTCTGCGACTGTTTCGAGGTCCTCATTGATTTTCGAAAATAAATCATCAATAAGGCCAGCAGGCCTGGAAAGATACAATTGAAGGTCTTCAGCATAAGCATGGTGACATGTTTGCACCTACTGAATAAGTCATTAACGAACATAGTGAACAGGAGTGGGCCGAGCACAGAGCCTTGAGGTACTCCACTGGTAGTTTTGCTGAATGAAGAAAAGCAGTTTCCCACCTTAACCCTTTGTGACCTTCCAACTAAGTAAGAGAGAACAAACCGAACAGCAGTGTCTGAGAATCCAAAGTAGAGCTTGAGTTTATTGCATAGCAATAAGTGATTCACAGTGTCGAATGCCTTAGAGAAGTCTAACAGACACAGCAGAGTCAAATGACCCATATCATAGTGTATGTACTCTTATATCATCCAAGATTTTGACCACTGCAGTGGAACAACTGTGTCCAGGTCGAAATCCAAACTGATTTGTCATTTTCACAAATTTGCATTACATTAACGCATGTTATTAATTAAACATTTAGACAAAGAAGAAACAAAAATCGATCTTTCAAACATTTTGGCATAAGCTACTTTTAATACTTCAACTTTCTACGCCCTCAATTAGATAAATAAAAATTATAAAAATTTGTTTGCCAACTTTGGTAACACTTTTGCATTTTGAATGAGCTTTGCCATTTTCGTCGCTTCTTGCTTTGGTCATTAGTGCTGCAGTTTCTCCCGTGAAATGGCACAAAATTTCACACGCGCGTACCTTAACCCACACTGAGGTGTGAATGAATGACCAAAACTAAAATCTGTAATTTATTTAGTTGCTTGGCGCCAGTGTAAAAACTTCTCAAAACAAATTGCACTTCAGGAGAAAATACAAAGCGACCGCGCAAAAATTTGATGTCAAATCAACAACGAATTGAACTGCTTACTTCAGCTCATAAAAGCCAAAAGCAAGGGGGGAAGGTTTTATTGAAAATTGTTGCTGGTGCAAGCAATCAAAATAATCAACAAGTATTGTAGCGTAAGCCGCAAGAAAGAGCCAACAACAACAAGCACACATGACAGCGAGCTGTAGCACAGAATCTTGGCGAGCACACTTTAACATGTCCAACACAACAACAACAACAACCACCAGACAACAGGTCCCCCGATACAACGCGAAATAGTACTTTTTCTTGAAAAGACTTTCAGTTGCAGGAGCTGTTAAAATGCTCAGACAGGTTTTTCTTGACTATTTCCAATTGCTTGTATTCCTGTTTAAGAGTAGTAGGTACATTCTCAATATCTCGTGCTGAGACGCGTGTACCCGTTCCTGTGCTGCTATTGTATGTGTGTGTATTTCCCACTACCTACACATAAGTATGTATCTGTTAAATATCGTTGTAGCCGCTGATTTTGTTTCAATTGTGGAATTTCTTACAATCGCGTGCCTCAACGGCAGCAAGTAAACCGCTATAAAAGTACAGCTAATTGCAAGTGCTGTTGAGCGGGGAATGGGAAAGGCACAGGCACATCCACAGGCGTCAAGTTAGTTTTGGTGCTGGATGGTGGCTTTGTGCCAGTTTGATGCTGATTGCTGTCTATTCTTGCTTGGTGCGCCGACAGTTGGAACGCTTTGCAGCTAAATGTTTTTTTTTTCCAATTCCAAATGCTAGGAATACATTAGCCGTGATAACGATCTGTTGTCTGGATCTGTTTTGAGCGTGCTCGAAGGCGCGAAATAAGTGACTTGCTCCGAACATTCGAAGACTTGGCACGTATCTTTGCTGGTTTTTGCACGACTGAGTACTCAACTGAGAATCTGTTGGGCTCATTACTAGATGACTAACCCGGTAGCACAATTTGTATGTCCTATATCTATAATCATAATAATTTATTGATTGGCGCGACAGCCTGTGTGGGCTTAGGCCTAGCCTTTTCGCATTAACTTGTGTATGCTTGTCATATTTTTCACAAATTAACGGGACCTACATACATACATTAACCGAATCCGAACGGGTTTGAGAAGCTTTTCATGGCAAAGAATATTCTCGGCCAAATCATCGCGAGAAGCCCTATAAATATGGTAGAGGAATTGCAAATGGGCCTGTTAACTTGGAAAACTCTCAAGCACTTAGGCTATGAAGTCCATTGCACGTGGTTGGCCAAGGGTAGGATTTGCTAGCCATGGGATGGGCCACATATGTTAATTGGAAAGGCGCCTAAATGTTTGGGTAACGTTATAAACAATTGAATTTTATTTAGAGCACAAAGCTAAGATTTTTATATTTGAAAATTTCAGGCATTTCAAAATTTAAATTAGTGACCAGGCCGATCATCACATTGTCATCGTGAGGCGACCGATAGGCCCATGTTAGTGATGGGAGGGCGCCGATTAGACAGGGTATACTCACGTAATGCGAAAATTGCAACGCTTTAAGGGTGCCGTCCAATATAATATAGATTCAAGATATCGAAATGATCAGAATAACATTATTTGTACGATTGTCTGTTCGCAGCTGCAGAAGAGAAGTAACCTGTGATTCGATTAAAACAAATTTCATACAGAAACTGACACTGAACCTTCTTCTAAGTAGTTCAATTCTGATAAAACCAAAATCTTCAAAAGAACACGACCACATTCAGCTTATAAGCATGCATACATACAGAACTTCGTATTTTAGCGGTTATATTGATCTGAACTGCCTAATTATGCATCTAATGTAGTTATGTTTTATACTTACATAACTTAAGATACTCATTTTACATGTTTTGGAAGAAAATGGACGCGTTGCGTCTTCTCCTCAATACATAGGCGATAAATGAAATGTGCTCATAAGATCCATAATATAGCCACCAGATCAATGATAGGTGGATATTTTTCCAATAGTATAGTTTGTTAAACTCTTCGCTTTCCAACATAGGCTGGTCTACCCACTGTATAGGTATATAGATGGTAATTTTAATTTTAATGGTAAATCATATACTATAACCCCAACTCCCTTACTTTGTTTTACTCTGTTGGTAAAACCCGACTGACGATTCCGCTGCTCTATTTTTTTTACAAAACATTTAATCTTTGATTCTAATCGGTCTTTATTATTTAAGCTAGTTTTGCTTTTAAATATCTCTTCCAGAGCTGGCATTTTTCTATATTCTTTCGTTATTAGAGAAATACCAAATTCTGAAATACCTTCGTATTTAAAACTTGCATTTATTTTTTTTTTTTCAAAAACCTCACAAATTAAAAGCTCACGCACACACAAATTTTTTCAGTTTTTAATATACTTATAAAAGTGAAATTTTGCTTTGAACACCTTTCTCTCTCTTAAAGAAAAGTTTCACTTTTAATTGGCCTTTCAAATAAAATATTATGTAAATTTTTATGTCAACATTGAAAATTCAAAAAACCTGCTAATGGCTAATTAAAATGCGCAGACCAGGCCGATGGACAGACAGACAGAGACAGTGGAGCCGGTTTGCCGGCTAGACATTATGTAAGCAAAGCGTAGTACATACTTAGTATAAAAATATGATACTACAATTGTTCGAGACACATTTAATCGACATTTTACGTGTACAGATACTCGCTTGCACTTCGATGGCAATCTCAGTGAACCTGTTTGTTTTAAACATTCGAATTTGATAATGAAGTATGTATTAATTAAAGTAATTTCAATTTAAGATGCGTAGACACTCAAGGCAAAGTTGAAGGTCTTGATGAATTTCAAAGAACTCGTAAAGTTAGTTGCTTTAGGCGGAGTATTTTGAAAGGGTTGATATTCAGGCTTGCATTTTAGACTTGGTTACGTAGCTTATTCCGACGCTACTACGCTCTTTAATAAACTTGTATGTGTATGTATAGTTAGTTAAATGACAAAACGTAAACATTGAATTTTGAAAACTTCAACAAAATATTACAACATTTCGAAAACCCACACAAATTGTTAGCATTCTCACATTTGGCAACTTAAATTGGCACTTGAAAAAATTCCCATAAAAACTCAACTCATGCAATTGACACAGATCATTGCCTACAGAGTCGCAGATTGCAGGCAGTTGAAATACGAAAAAGACCAATTGGCCAGTACGCGTCAGCGTGCTGTAATTTACGCATTTTCACGCATAAACCAAGTTAACTGTAAGCCGCGCTCAGAGCGTCAGCACGCAAGCGGCTGAGCGCGTGATCCGGCAGCGCAGCAAGCCAAAAAAGTCGGATTTGTAGTCGCACGGCTTAAGTGTTTTGCTCTCGCGACTTTTGAAAATGCAAAACATGTTTTCGACCGCATACCAAAATGCCAACACAACACCGCAAGGCGGCTCAAATGACGGCGCACAGAGGGACAAAGCAGCCAAAAATGAGAAAAATGTTTAATCAAAAACTAATCGAAGAAAACCAAAAACATTTTCCGATATTATTTTAAAGATAATTTCAATATTCAATCATTGCGAGAGGTAGCCAGAAGTGCGTCATATGTTTTCCAAAAATGTTTATAATTTAATAAATTTTATTGAAATATTTATCTTAATTAAACGCCTACTTGGCTCATGTTCAAAAATCAAATCAAAAATTGGCATGCACTGTACTTACAATTTTTATAAGCCAATTTACTTTAAAATATTTTTTCGTAAAATTATAACAATCTTCGTAATGTTTTCATGCATGGAAAGTGGGCATGACCATTCCCCCACGGCCATTTATTGATCAATATCTACTGTAAATTTGTTTAAATTTGCTAAAAGAAAGGTATGTGCACAGTTAAAATGCTCTAGGGCAATTTAAAAATTTGTTCATATATGGAAGGTGGGCGTGGCCTTGGGCGTACATATTTGGTCAATATCTATGAATTTTTTTAATTATGCTGAAAGGGAAGTTTGAGTTAAATTCAAATGTCCTAGAATAATTTTAGTGATGTTTTCTTGTATGGAAGGTGGGCATGGCCGGGGCGGTTCGATATGCACAAATTTGAGTTGAAATGCTCTGGGACTACAGCTGCTTATTTTGCCTGAAATTTGTGCTAAATCGTTCCACTGTACGAACAAGAAAAATATGTCTCCATGGCAGTAACTTTAAAGCCAGAAATCAAGTAAACTTGCGCCTTGAACGAATATGCCCGGCATGCACTTGTAGCGCGCCGGCTTTTGGCAGTCATGCCGACTGTCCGTCCCTGCGTTCGTCTGTCTGCACTTCTCTCATACTGTCAGCTACATTTTGTGGCATTTGCCGCACAGCGTCAGGTGGTGTACGCCACAATTGGCAAATTCGCACACCATCATCAGCAACAACAACACAATCACCAGCAGCAGCAACAGCAACAGTTTGTGCCACATTTTGCCTATATTTTTCATTCTTTATTAATTCAACTTTACTTTTTGTACTTTGCTTCTTTCATATATCTCCTTCATTGTGCGCTTACAATCACATGCATACACATTTATCTTTAGACTAAGCTAATGCCCTATCTACTTGCCTTCTAGCAAAATAACAAGAGGCGAAAAATAAATGTGCGCGTGTATTATTGCCATGGTTGTTGTGTTTGTTGTTGTTGCGCGTTCGCCTTTTGCCGCCGTTCAACTCATAAAACCAAGCCGCCGAGCCCCAACACGCCAATTTCGAATTCCTCACAAACTGGGCCATCTCTCTACCACCTCCTCCTCCTCCTTTTGCCAGCCAGCCATTCCCTGCCATTCACTCATTTCGTATGCACTTTTCTGCATTCCTGCCTTCTGCCTCACTTTCGGCCTGTGCGGCTTTTGGTTTTATTTGTGCAACCGCCCGCCCGCCCGCCTGCCTTTTTACTCGTACTACTCCTGCGAGTGTGCATATTGCAATCTGTCTTCTGCACAGATTGCACTTGTTTCGAAAATTTTTTTAATTTTTTTTCCAATTTTACTTTATGTTTGCCATTCAAAGTTTCGTAGCGCATAATTTTTGTATTTTTGTCTGCTTTCGGCCAGGCCAAAAGGCATCACTTAACTTATGCATTTTTGTTGTTGTTCACGGTTCATTGCTGCAACTACATACATAAATCGTAAAATATATAGCACACTTTATTCGCATCAAATAATGCATTTTTGCGCATTAAAAGGCTGCTGGCAGTTATCTGTTTGGCGTTCTGAGTGCACTATAAATAGCATAAAAGTAGTTCCCTTGGCAAATGAATCGAGTTCGTGCGAGATTTATTCGCCTAACAGTAAAGCTACTTCAGCCGCACTTTTCCCGTTTAAAATTATTTTATTCAACTTAAGTCAGTGCTTTAAAATTCAAGCCAGATGCAAGTTCCCACGCACAGCAACTTTTCCAGCTTCTCGGTTCTAGATACTGCATGAAAACAGTAGCAGATAGTAGATAGGTTCGTACTATTTTGCATAAAATTGATTTCAGTTCAATTATTCGAACATAGGGTAGGAGCGATACCTTGGAACACATACTGTGCTCCTGCCCCGCCATCGCTAGAACTCGTCTGATTTGTTTAGGAGCGACTGTCTTTTCTGGGTTCGAACAGATCTCGAAACTAGGCATCAAGCCTCTTGGAATGTTGTGAAACACACCCAAACTCTGACAGATCATTACTTTGACCATTTCTAAACCGAACTCTAATTGGCATCGCTAAGGACCTAATAGGGTCTGTGCGTAGCCTTTTTAGGCAGCCAGCTCAACCTAACCTATTCGAAAATTTTTCTCTTTTTCTCGGAAGTTTTTGTTTATATGCAACTCTGATTTTGGCATATCTCGCCTCCTTATTTTGACGGCTCTACATACGTAGCATATCTTATTAATATGCATGTACATATTTTTTAAATTCGATTTTTAAGTCATTTTTAGTAACATTTTTAATTCTAAAGAATCATAAATAATACCTTTCCGGGTCATACTAATAGCATCAAGCTTCGTTACCTCTTACAGTCTTATCGAATGTGCTAGTCTTGCCGCCTTCAAGCTTTGCATGAAATAATTTGGCAAATTGAGCACTTGCCTTTTTTTAAATAGTTCAAATGGCGCGGACCAATGCGCAGATTGTAAATGCAGTAATTATCGAAATTGAGAAGCTTCAAGGAGGGGAATCTAAAAAGGTTTTAGACAAGTGTATTTTAAGTACATGTTCAGGAACCCAGAAATAACGCATCGTCGTTTTCACCAGTAATACCATTTTACGGCAAACTTCCTTTTCCGCTTGTTGCCTTAATTGAACTTGATGACACATGGCTCTTTCAGGCCATTAGAGAAGCGTGCCGATATGGACATATGCTCGAAAGCTCATACGCCTGTCCATCGACAACAGGTTTATTGCGCGCAGACGCCTTGGGAGCGGTCTCATAATACCGACAGTCGAACAGACGCACAGTCTACGTGCCCATAATTGGCAATTGCTGATGGGCGAGTTCATTTGCATTTCTCCTTATGACTGCTCTTTCAGATTTTTCCTTTTAGTGTGCTTCACCCTCTACTGTAGCAATTCTTTTGCGCCTTCGCGAGTGTCATTATACCCTACACCTATGGTAATAGGGTATAATAACTTTGTGCCAAAATTGTAACGCATTAAAGGAGCCTTCCTAGGTATAGACATAAGTATATAGAAATGATCAGAAACACTTTCTCTTTTGATTTCCGGTTGTCCGTCTGTCCGTCTGTCCGTCTGTCTGTCTGTCTGCGTGTATGCAAAAAAAAGAAAGAAGGAGTTGTTCGATTTGGACCAAATTTGGTATACAGTTACAGTGAACCTCGGGTTAGGTAAAGTGTTAAAATTATTCAAATTACCCAAAGGACACGCCCACAACGGGTCTGTAAGTCCCACTACCTCGGATTTTTTTCGGTAAAATGGCTATAATTTATGTAATTACTCATGGAAAAGATTAATACTTGGTATTCAAGTTAAGAGGTAGGTCTTCTATATCTCAGGAAAAAATGGGCGTGATCCGCCCACTATATAGCCGGCAAAATTTTTTCGGTAAAATGGTTCCCAATTGACTAGTTACGAATATAAATGAATGAAATTCGGTTCCCAAGTTGATATATAGGTCTTAGATGCCATACAAGAAAATGGGCGTGGTCCGCCCACTATATAGGCGATAAACAAAAAATCTTCTTAACTTCCATAATATATACACCAGAGAGTCCAGATTTGGTTACTTCGTTCCTGGTAGGAATATCTTTTAATTCTCCAGAAATGGGCGTGGTCCGCCCACCATGGGGGCAGTAAAATAAATATGCCGATAGCATCTGGTGTACACCTGTCAGAGCATCAATATTTGGCATGTATAGTCCTATTAGGTATATCTTGTAGTCTGCCAAAAATGGACGTGGTCCGCCCACTATGTAGGTTGTAAATCAAATGCACCCACAATTTCAGTGAATTATCACCCCACTTGGGAACATGGTGTAGGGTATTACTCTGTCGGTGAAACCCGACTGATACTTCCTTACTTGTTTTGTTCTGTTGTGGGGGCAGAAATAATGGCAATTTATGCTGTGTGTAGGTTGTGCATTTCTCATACAACTTTATTTGACTGACTTGGCACTTGGCGCGATGCTGCCAAAAATGTGTGTGCCAAATTGAATTCGTTGCCTTGCTTTTAAGGTGTGAATAAACTTTGGCTTTTATCACTTTCAGCAAACACATAAACTGAAAAGCAATATATATGTACGAATATATAGATATAGGCGCGTATCTAACCGATCTGGTTCATTCCCACACTCTACTTTTCGCTGCTCCTGCTCGTCATGGTTCAAAAAACAAACCGCCTTTCACTTTCATCGCTGGTCATTTGCCTCTTGCAGACGGACTTGCGCGTCCCAACACCAAACGCCATGGCACGTATCGCCGTTCGGCATATTTATCAATTTCAGAGATATTCATTTTCTATTGCTATTATCTATAGAAAGAAAACAAGAACAGCAAAGCTAAATCCCACATAAAATGATAATGACTTTTGTTTAACCTCATTTTCAATGCCATAATATCGTAACTTTCTTTCAAACTTTTGTCTCATGTCTCTTTAACAAAATGCCCGCCTGGCTTATATTCAAATTTATCCATACTATTCCTTCAGTTTATTATTTTCTACATTTTACATAATTTTCCTCCGCAAAATGAATTTCGAAAGTGCTTAAGTAAAATGAAACTCTGCCGTTCCATATGAAAATTTCCCCACAAACAACACTCACACGAATCGCTCATTCTGTCACACTTTGCGTCATCTTTTTGGCTATTTTAAATATTGAAGAATATTCGATTCGGTTGTTGCTTCTATTTGTACATATTGCAAAAGCATTTGGCAATTTATTTTAAATGCTGAAAAACCAAAGTTTTCTTTTCGTGCTGCTATCTTGGCACATGCGACGATATGAAACTTTCATATACTACATATGTATGTAAATGTGTGTGGGTGTGTTTTTTTTTTTTTTTTTTTTTTTTTGTTTCGATACGCAGGAAGGTGGGAATCTTCATAGATACTGCTAGCCCGTACTAGTCAGCATGCACGATTCACGTATCTCCTCCTTGTGCCTACGTACTAAACCCACCTCCCTCCTGGACTCAGTCCTGTTTTCCCCTGCGGTACCACCAATCAAGGCATTCCTTCGTGTGTGGGTGTGTGTAATGTTGCATATGTACATATAGCAGCGTTGCCACTGCCAGGTATAAATATTTCTTACAAATTTATAAAAAATATAAAAATCTTCAGAGCGGAAGCAAATTCCTCAAATCACCAAATAATTGTCGAGTAGTCTACAAGAGCCTGGTCTCTAATTGATGAAATATTCAATAAATAACTAAATAATTGCTCAAAATATAATAATTTTTAGAGTTTAACTACATCATCGTCATTCGACATCAAATAATGCTTTTTTCTTAGTTTAGAGTTGGAAAGTTATCGACAAATGCTATATTTGGTATTATGGAATCATTGACCTTCGACGTCATCTTTGACTATCCTAAATAACTTTTTAAAAACCCACCCTATCCACCATCTTAAGCTTCGTTGTCATAAGCTTGACTATCTGTAAAAATCAATAATGCGTTCGGAATTTCAAAAGTCCACATGTTCGACATTTCTTAAATATTCCTTTAAATTTCCGGAAAAAGCAAACTCTGCTTACGTTTTGACGAATTAAGTACCACAAAGTGGCAACACTGACGGATATAAGTTCATTTCCTCAGCGTCGGCATTAAATGTGTGTGTAACTGTGTCTGCATCTGAATCCGTGTGTAGTCCCACAATCATTGGCATGTGGGCAACAAACTTGGTCGGCGTGTTGGCCGGTTGCTTGGCTATTTCCACCGTATGTCTTGACGGGTTCTAGCTATGCGCTTTTGGCTCTATGCTGTGATCGCTGTTGAGCTCTTTTTTGGTCACTTTGCCACTTTGGTAGGTGTAAAATCTGGTTGTTTGTAATCGTCGATGACAACACTCTGGCTCGGCTCTGGCTGGCATTTGTGTGCTTCTATTTACATTGGTATTTCTTGTAAAGATGTTCAGTTCGACATGTGCACTTATCTCTGAATGCGCATTTTTAACTAAAGCGTTCATTAATTACCGCCACAGGGTGCTTATAGAGTTCTTTCTTGTTAGAATTTCGTTAGATATCGAAACTGAGACTGTGACTTCTGCATGCTGTCACAAAAATTTAAGAAGGTATGTAACTTAAAACGACACTTGCGCTAAGATATTTATTTGCTATTCTGAACAAAATAGTCACAAAATTTTGTGACCACATTCTGTGCTAAGTTAAATTTTTCCGAACCAGCAAATGGTATTCAAGTTCCGGTAATACACTTGATTGGCTCATAGCAGAGAATTATTTAGCGTTTTCCCTCACAACTTTGCTAGCTAAAAAAGTAAATGTAAAAGTTTTCACATCTTTAATAAGATACCAGCACAACTATTTCAGGCATCCTAGAAATTTTGGAGTAAATTTTCTGTCAAGAAAAATAATACTTCCGGTCTGGCAAACACTACAATTCTCCCCTTTGTTGCAGTTTGCAAAGAATTTTAATTCTCCAAAACTCCAGTCAAAAAGATATTTGAAATATTGCTGTTCCTCCACTTTGTATAATTTCACAATTAATTGAAAAGCAAACATTTCTTCTTGCATTATTCATGTGATGTTTTTCGAGTTTTTCTCTCAGAGCCCAAAAGCATTTATATAAGTAGGTGTCTCGATTTTTCTCTGCAAATTTTCATGATAGGTCAAATTTTGATCTCAAGCTTTGAGTCTAAATTTTTAATCTTTTTGTAGAACAACTTTGAATTTTTTTTCGAAAATTATTTCCATTTTAAAATTTTTAAACTTGATTTAATTTGCAACGAATTCTTTATTATTGCCATTCAAATTATCTTATGGCTCAGCTAAATATTGATAATTGATGAGAAAGTCAATATCATACATACATACATATGAGAAAACAATATGTACATATGTACACGAAAAAGTATCAGCCGGATTGGGCCATAAATGTTATGGTCGTGAGGGTTAAAACACGTGCAGATAAATTGTTGAAGCGCCGCCTTCGAGCTTATATCTAACTTATCTAACTCTTTATATAGCATTCTTCTTCTTTTCTTTTAAAGCGAAATTCAACTTAAAAATTGAATGTCACACAAATTAAATATTAGCTTCCACTTATCTGCACACATGATAAAAAAAGATAAAACGCTGCAGAGATTAGAAATTATCTTGGACGCCACAGTTGCGTTCCTATGATGTTTTCTGCAAAAAAATTCACAGAATTTTCACATAATCTAATTTCAGTTGCTAACTCTACTTTTGAATTTTGAATTTAAAAGCATGCTTTTCTAATTAAATTCAGCCAGATTTTAAACGTTTAAAGGTACTTTTGTATGCCAGCTAATTCGCTGGTTAAAATTCATTTTAATATGAAGCTGCACTCATCAAAGTAACTCAAGGTTGTGTCAATTGCTGACATCTCTTTGATTCTGTCGGTTATTACATACAACAGGGCTTACAGGGGCTACAATGGGCAACACAAGCATTTTAATTATGTATGTAAGAGCAGTATGTAAGCATGTGCTATGCAACTAGCACGGCCCCAATTAATACATGTGTGCTTGTGTGTGTGTGTGTCTTGTGCTAAACGCTCAATGTGCGCATGTATTGAGTAGGCCACTTTTGCTTGCAAGGACATTTACTTATCTATGTAATCGGAATGAGGCATACCTTTTCATGTGAAGTAGCGCAAAATTCCTGAACAAATTTTTATAAAAATGCTAGGAAATGCATAACTGTCATGACTTTCATCAGAGCATACGCTAATGAATAAAGAGCGACTTAGACAGAAGTCTAAAAAATCATTACCCAAAGGCATCAAACCTGTCCGAATATTCTCTACATTGCAATGACTTGCCGATATAGTGACTTTAACTAAGTGCTGTCCAACGGTGCTTTATATTTTACAAAAACAAAATGCACAGCCGAAATGCCGCCAAGCTGTAATGCCAAAATTGAAATGGATAAAGCAAATAGAGAATAAAATTGAAATGCAAAAAGAAAGCATCATCGAGAGCCTAAATAAAGCTCTCCAGAATTCTGAGGACAGGGTGATGCAGAAAATTAGTGAGATTGCAGGTGATCTGGCCAATATGAAGGCGTCTATAAGAACTGTTGCAGAAAGAGTCTCAGCATACACCAAATAGATTTTACGCTAAAATAATTGCGATTGTGTATAAAATTTTATGGCAAATGATCATTTTAATTAATTATGATGAAAATATAATTGTCTCTGCTGTGCAACGATTCACATGGAATGCACTGAACCGAGTGCATTATGCGCGCACAATCTATGAAATCTGTTCGTGTTGGCGTAACTGTGAACCAGACAACCAACGTAGTACAAAACTGTGCATACAGCCGACTGGGGCACAAGCAGGCAGGCGGACCAGTTGTTGAAACTGGGTGCTCTGTGGGTGAGGCGAGCGGGCGGTCCAACGTTGCCTGCGCTTTGGCGAAATTGATAAATTGCATTTTAAATCGTTCAAGTGGGGTGTTCACTTAACAGCTCTATCGTGCAACATTGCCTTGACATTGTGAGGCTGTTGTTTCAATTGTATTGGGGGGATCATCGTATTTAGGGCAAACTTGTAACATCACACAACTGAAATGTGTTAGTTTCGAAATTGCCGCACATTTTGAAGTTACTTTTAGCGCTCAATAAAAAAATAAACATTCTTATGTGGGCGTATTATTGAGGTCGTACAGTGTCGTAAAACATTTTAGACAAAATGCAAATTTTGTTGAACTAAAATAATGTTTTTAATGCAGCTTTCGTTTATAACAAATAAATTTGAATTTTTTAAAGAGCACCCAATGCGATTGAACACTCTGACGAGAAACTTGAAGCTAAATCTTTTCAAAAATAAGCCACAGATCTAAAAAAATTTTTTGTTCTTTTCATTCAATTTAATAAATTTTTACGAATGTAGCTTAAGTCTCATTCGATAATTAAGGTGCAAACTTTTTTAAACTTTTGCATTTACAAAATATCGTCAAAATTGCAAAAGATTAACAGCTTTTCTGGCTTCTAGACTAACACTAAGCTGACTTTGTAAAGACTTCTAAATAACTAAAAGGTTTCTTTTAAAAACCACTATTTTTCACCATTGTGAGCTGCAAGACTAATGCCTAAATCCAACACTATGCCTTTGCATTCATCCGTTCATCCATATGCATCTATGCCAGCAGTTTTAGTCTGATTCATTTGTTGCTGTATCTTTTCTTGTTGTGTTCATATTGACTTTAAACGTTCGATACAAAACTTTCGATACAAAATCTCTCAATTTTCCCACACACACGCTGTCAAATATACTTTTTCCAGCAAATATCTAGATATTCAACTTGTTCTCTTTTAATGCTCTTGCTGTCTGTATGTATGTACATACATACATATGCATGTATGCGTAAGTGTGTCGTGATCTGTTTAGGCGTACGCTTGCATTTAACTGCAAGTTGATGTTTATTTTATGCACAGAAGTACAAGAAAAAACAACACTTTTCAAGGTCATTCAGTTTTTTTTCTGCTTTGCTATCAGTTGATACATATATGTATAAAATGGTTTGTTTAGAATTATTACATCAACAACACAACTGCTTATAGTTAAGCCATAGATTCTGCCGTTTGATTGCATTTGTAGCTGCATACAGTAAAGCCTCGCTTTGCGACGTTAATTGGTTCCCAAAAAAATCCGTCGCAAGCAATACGTCCCAATGCTAAATCCAAAGGTTATTTGATCAAAAACAAAGCAATTTCCAGTTTTTAATAAATTTATTTATTATTACAAAAAATGAAAACTTAAGAACTTAACAATGCGATGTGAAATGACGAAAATTTATTCGCCAATTTTTTTCGGCGCAATGTGAAACGTCGCTAACTGAAACGTCGTCAAAATGAATCTACTCTACATTCAAATATAAAAAACATACATACAACCGTATATTATATTTACGTTCAACAGACTTGTATACTAAGCAGAAGCACCTACGTGCCAACCTTGGAGACTAATGAGTTCTAATTAAGTGCATTCAACTGTTTAGTATGATAGGAAGTAGTCGGTCAATTAGAGTAAGCATTTCGTTGCTCAAGTTTTGATTTAGAATTCAGCTTGCATAGCTACTTTATTGAAGAGGCTGCACCTTTAACGTCGCGCATGCCTTGTAGCTGTTTACGCACACAAGATGAGCATCACCGATAGCGAGGAGTGCAGAAAACGCAGATAACTTGCATACAGGGAAACTCTCGAGCGTCTTCTGTGTCTCTGTCCCGCCATATCTAGATTTCGTCTAACCTACTTGGGAGCCCCTTGCCTTAAGGCTGAAGAAGTCTTCAAAGCTGGGATTCAGCTCTCTACTGAAGTTCGCTAGAAGCGCTCGTATTCCAACAAATCACCACTTCCCGCACTGTTAAGCGCAACGCCATCTAGCATCGCTAGGGACTCATAAGTGCTACTGCGTGGTCCATTTTGCCAGCCAGTGCAACATAACCTAACATCGCTCAAAACCAAAGCAAGAGGACATTGCTTTTAATTCTCCAATTTCGGGCCTTCGTAAATTTGTTATGACAATTGCTAGATAGGATCATCTGTCTAAGCAGTCCTGCCGGTCTAATTTAAAGGTACAAGTTTTTCGGCTGGTATTGAACTCTTCTGTCAGATGTAATGAAATCTGGATTAACCAAACATACTATGCATGAATAATATGTGATCACTGAATCAATTATTTCCTGGTATTCACAATAACATTAGCATGGCACATTTTTAAATATTTCGCGCCATCTTCTCATATATTTTGTATATGTACATATGTATGTATTCTTTGGTAGTACATATTCTTACCATATTTCTCCGCCTCCCCTCACTTTCTTTCCGTATCTTCCATGACAAATGAGACAACGACTGTGCTAGTGATGTGGAAGCTGTCAAAGTGCAAACGTTTACTGTCAATTGTTGCCCCCCTCCACAACAACAATTTTTATGAATAATACTGCCCAACAACGGATTGCAATTGTTTTACATTGTCTTAGCCTCCGGTTTAACCGGAATTCATAGCAAAAAGCAAAAGACAATCAAGAGAAGTAGAAAGAAGTGTTGTTGTTTGTTTTCTTGTGGGCAGACATTTTGAATACCAAATTACGTAGTAAACAATAAAGTAACATTTCTCTTTGGCTTTTATTCTTTTCATGCACACTCTATGCTCTCTCGCTGTCCCTCGCCATCGCTCTGCTTGGGTCGTATTCTTTTGACTTTGTCTGACTTACTTAAGCCATATTTGAAGTCTTCATTCGGGTTGTTGCAATGCTTTAAGGTTTCCTTTTATTTCTATTGCCTCATCGTTGTTGTTGTTGTTGTGATGTCAATTGTTGCACATATGATACGGCAAACGTTGAACTCTTCCGGTTAACTGCACGTCTTTTATACATACGTCATTCGCACATTCTTTGTTGATATGAGCATAGAATTTAAAAGCTTCTACAAAATCGAATTTTAACTGCTTGAGTTTTTTTAAAGAAAGCCCACTAGCTTATCAGCGACAAGCACGATTGTTTGGAATTTTATCAGAAAGTTAATGCTAACTGTTTAATACTTTTTCCAGCATTGTACAAGTGCGCAATAAATCATGAACGTTTTTTGCTTGAACTATTTTCATCATTTTGTTTCGATTATTTTTAGTAGCTGTGACATATTGCGTTGCCTATTCTGGCAATGACGTAATATGCATGCATCTGTAATATGTTGCTATATCTCACTTTATCTTTTGATGCCATTTCGGCATCCCCCTTTTCGGTTCCTGAATGTCTCTGAGTTTGTTTGCTAAGCTCGATGGGTTTGGTTCAATTGTTATTTTATATACATAAGTACATATGTAAATATTCTAGAAGCGTCACCACAATCGTAAAGAAACGAAATTGTGTTCAAAATATGAACTTAATTGTTTTATTTTCTAAATATTTCTTGTTTAATACTTTGTAAATTTATAATTCGTTTGTTTGTCTGAAACTGTTTTTTGTTTGCATATTCAGAAAGTCTTCCGAAATTTATTGCCCTCCTTTCTTCCAATTTTGTTCACGCACTATTTTTAAAATTAGATGAGCATTTGTTGTTGCCTGTTGCAAGCACGTTTGCCAAAATCTTTTTAATTTTTTGTCTGCCATTTTTGAAATGGGAATGAACCTAAGTAGTACCTCTGCTACACAAATGTGCATTCATATATGTATATAGTTATATGCATATATGTATGTATGTATATTTAAAAGTATTTTACACAAATTTTAACTGCATGCAAGTTCGAGCCAAGTTATTTCCGCATTTGTATGTGCTTAAATTTTTGAAAATTTGAACGAACATTCTCTCGATTAATTTGTACGATTTAATTTGTCTAGCTTTTGTTTGCGCTAAGTTCCGCTGCCACCGCTGCTCCTGCCTCTCTCTGGGCGTTGGCATTTTAATTTGGGTTAAAACGTAAAATGCCCGGCTTTTTGTCATATCTTGTTTGTCTGTTGCGGCATTTTAATGATTCCGTATATACAAAGTTGCCTTATTTCTCTCGCTCTCTCTCTCTCTATCTTTTGCTCTGCCTTTCCCTATCAACAGCTCATTTTTGAATATTTATTGTTTTTCTTTTAAAATTTTTGTATAAAACAATGCAAGAAATTTATAAATGTCAAAATATACAAAAGCAACAACAACGTAGGGCGGCAAATGTCTAGAGATTTGTGCCAACTTAACATTACTTTGTGCATACCTATATAATAAAAATACGCGTATATTTTGACTATTTAGTCTGTATATTAAGAACTAAAAATGCTTGCGTGCCTCTCTGATAGACATTCCTTAAAATTTGTTATGTTTTGCCTATCTTCTTTTTGGTATTTCTTATTTTTAGCACACAACTTACTAGAACTTGAGTGCAGTGTACTAAAAAATATTTTAAAATCGTTTGAATTTTATTAGAACAATGAATTTGTCATTTCTAATACATTTTGATCCAATAAAAGGTTTCACATTTAAGGCAATTAAAAGACAATTTATAATTTTACACATGGCCTTAAAATATTTGGTTTTGGTGTTTGATCGAAAAAAAACGATCAATGGTTGATTTATATTGCTAACCGAAAAAGTGGCGATCAGTGATGGATTTTTACTATAAATAAGTAACGATTAAAAAATTATTGCTATGCAAAATTTGTAAATAGTTTCAGCCATAAATAAAGTTGTTGATATTAGGCGTGTATTTAGCTTGAATATAATAGAATATTTCTTAGAAACCCCATGTGACTGATCTTGTCACAGGAAAAGTAGCGTGGTAGACGAGGAGCTAATCAAATTATAAAACATATTTAAACTCGGCCAAAATAAAAGCAACTCTAATTATTATATACTTTTCTTTGCCGTTTTAGATTTTACAAAATTTGGGCAAAGTCGATCGGACAGCGGATGAAATATTCGACGATCACTTGAACAATTTCAATCGTCAACAAGTTAATGCCAATAGACTACAAAAGGAATTCAACAATTATATAAGATGCATTCGAGGTAAGGAAGCTAGCAAATTTTTAAACATAATTTACATGCATTATATCACGCTCTCTTTTTGTGCTCACAGCGGCGCAAACAGCTTCAAAATCGCTTATGGATGCTGTTTGCGAAATCTACGAGCCTCAATGGACCGACTTTGATGCGCTGCAAGCACAAACGGCTGCCTCAGAGAGTCTGTGGCAAGATTTCGCACATAAGCTGGGGGACCAAGTGCTCATACCGTTGAACACATACACGGGACAATTTCCAGAAATGAAGGTGCGCCATGCTAAGAATTGCATATATGAAAATCTAATTTGCTCATTTATTCCAACTGTTTTTGTATTTGCAGAAAAAAGTTGAAAAGCGCAATCGTAAACTCATCGATTATGATTCACAACGTCATTCGTTCCAAAGTCTAAATGCCAATTCCAACAAGCGCAAGGATGATGTTAAGGTGAACACACACATACACACTATTAATACATCTATCACAAGAAATGTCTATTTTGAATAAATTTTAATAAAAACCAAATGGATTGCTCTAAAATAGCTCACCAAGGGACGCGAACAATTGGAGGAAGCGCGTCGCACATACGAAATTCTCAATACTGAATTGCATGACGAGCTGCCGGCTTTATACGATTCAAGAATACTGTTTTTGGTTACTAATTTGCAAACACTCTTCGCAACAGAGCAGGTTTTCCACAATGAAACGGCCAAGGTTTGTAAAGCGAAATGTCTTTGCTTTCAAGTTACCAGATCTTATATATATGCACAATTTGCAGATATTCTCTGAATTGGAGGCCATTGTTGATAAATTAGCTACAGACTCACAACGCGGCTCCAATACGCTTCGGAAACAAACAAGTAAGTTCATGGAAAGTACGTACACACGCGCACGCTCGCCAAATTCACCACTTCCCTCTTTCCTTTCATGCCTTGCAGTGAATGCCATACGAACTTCAAGTCCAGTGCAATCGCCGGTGAAGACAAGCATCAACAACAGCAACTATCAGAATTCAATTACCACGAATGGCGCCAGTAATGCCAACAGTCGTAAGTATTGGCCGCTACATTGTAGTGCACTGTTGTAGTGTGTTTTGTGGTTGCTGCTGTGTGATCCTTGCACACGCTCGCACACACACACACACACACAACGAAACTTGCTTTAAAGGCTTTTTCGTTACGTGTAGTTAACAGAATCATATGTTGAGTTTATTTCAAACAAATTGTTTTGTTCTTTTTATTTTATCTTTTTTGCTTCTCTTTTTTGCCTTAATTGCTTCAAACTGTAAAAATTCATTACAATTTATGCGAAATTAGCTTAAATACAATTTGGTTCTTGTAAATTTAGTGAAATTCTGCATATAAAATTGTATTTCTTTTTGTATTCCTTGCAAATTTCCCAAGTGCTGTCGCCCTTTTAAAATTGTAAATATATAACATTTACCATTAGATACATATATACAAACTTCTCAACATTAAAATTCCCTTCACTTGTATGTCAAAAACGCTAGAGTCGTACTTTGAACATAAGCAGAATATACCAAAACGTCAGTCGTACGTCAATCTTGACTTGCTATAGCTTATATTCCAATCATTATTTTTTGGTTGATTTTACAGATCTGGGCATAATGAAGTGAATCTGCTAGTCAAATCATGTTGAATTCAAATGAAATTGTCTATTTGAACTGTAGTGGAAACATTTGCCTAATTTTAGATTGAGATTTTAATAAAATCAGTTATTCGTGTGAAGATTCTTCAAATCATTGCATATACGCAAATCACATTTAAATCAATTATCGAGTTAGTTCGAATATTAAAATCAAATTTGCAACTTGATTTGATTTCAAAATGATTTGACTAAAAATAAATTTGATTACGCACAGGTCTGCAAAATATATTGAAATAATTTGTCTGGATCGGCTACATATTCGCCTCTTATCTATCGATTTAATATAGAATTTAATTTATTACCTGTACAAATTAAAATTTTCCTGCGATCGTAAAAAATTCGCATCTTCCTCTATTCTCTCACATTGTATCTATTTCTCCCTCGTCCTCCGAGCAGGCGTCAGCACTGTTTTTTTTATTCTTTTTTTCAATTGAAATGCGTTATTTCTCAGAAAATAATACAAAAAAACTTTAAATATTTGTCTTGCTCTCAAATTCCTGCTCGATTCTCCTCTCGAATTGGCAACATAAAAAATTTAATGAATTCTTATTTTAGTTTCTAGCAATTAGAGAAATGGCGTGAACTCTTATTTTCGACTAACTAATAAACAAGTAAACATTCCGATGTGAAGTGGTCAATAACAATTACGTGAAGGCCTTCAAGCAAAAACAGTTTTTTATTAAACTAAAAGCATTTATCATTAGAAATGGAATTCTGATTCTCTTCTTCTTTTAATCTTAAAATCTAAATTGAACAAACCTGCCGGAATTTTGTGCAATGGCTTTTGAAAGACACCGCGAAATTGCGAAGTCGCCTTTGATTGCGTTTCTGATCGACAGCAGCAGCTTATGTTGAAACCTTGCGCAATATTGTCTACTTCACTATTAGGAATTTTGCATGTTGCAAATAAAATTATCAAACATTTATATTAATTAAAACTGTAACCGTGCATGTGATGAGTTTTTTCCAATCTTGTTTTTCTTTGTTTTCTTTTTATTTTGTGCGCGCCTTTATTTTGAATGAACCTAACCAAATTACAATTAAAAATAATACACATGAAATCTCACATAAATACAACAACAAAATGGAATATTCGCAAAATGAAATTTACTCCCAAAACAAACAAAAAAATACAAATCAAATTGAATCGAATCGAACAAAAATGAGCAGCAACATCCTCCAGCTCAGAGCAAGAAGCTAGACTTGATTCCGTTTCTCCAACACCAGAATCGACGCCCGAGAATCAAAAAACGGCCACACCCTCAACGCCCAGCAGCATCGGCAGCAGTTGCCCGGCAACACCGGCCGCAGCCGCAAATGAGCCCTCGTATCAAAATATCACCGAACCCCAAACCAACACAACAATAACAACAACAACAAACACAAATGGTAATGAGCAATTGGACAGTCCGAATGCCAATACAGCTGCAGCAACAATAACAACAAAGGCAACACATGCAGAAACGGCAGCGACGCCTGATGCGGCCAAGAGACTTCTTGGCGGCGGAACAGCAACGACAACAGCATCGAATAACGCAATTCCAGTTGCCGCAGCCGGAACAACTACAACAACAACAACAACCACAACCACAAAAGGCGTGAAAGCAACACCACAAATACCCACAGAACAACTGAACGGAAATGGAAACGAGAATGGCAGCAACGACACAGCCGCCGCCAACGCCACAAATGCTAACAACGGCAATCTTGAGGATGCAAATAAAAAGTCAATAGGTAATCAAATTGTTAATCAATACAAGCAAAGCAATGATAAACAGAGTGATAGTAGCGAATTAGTAAATAGAAATCCCTTTGAAGACGACGAACAGATCTACGAGGTGCCGATGGGTGAGTACCTCCTGCCTTGCAGCGTCAAATTCGAAATTCACTCTTGCTCTCTCTATTTCGCTCTCTCATGCGCTCACGCACTTTTGCTATTCGCCAACGAAACAAAAATGTGCACTTCCGGTTTTTATAATTACTATCATGGACACTGAGGGAGCAAAAAGCAAAACAAGGCTTTACGAAATAAATTTGGGATTAGATATTTAGTGAAAACTGTCAGATATAATCTTATAAGTGTACCAGTGTACCTGCCGGCCCATGAAATAAATTCAATCTGAGCAAGCTAGCATTAGGAACCAGTTATTCATTTCTATTTGGAAATAGTTTTTTCGATATTTATTATAGGAAGATGTTCTGAAGAGTATTGAATTGCCGAGATCTACAAAGCAGTGTACTACTACTTGCACATACTCACTGAAATTTGAGCGGTACTGGTAACAAGCCAGAGCATTTTTATTTTTAAGTATTGGCTCTCTCTCTCTTAATTAATTTCTAACAATTTTGTTCGAAAAATACGGACGGAATTCGATTTTTTTAACAGAATTAAAGGCAGCCGTTTTATATATACGTACATACAAATCGATTATTAATTACAAACTTTCATTGTTAAAATAAACTAGTATTAAACGAACCTGTTATTGCTCCCTCAACAATTTCAACAATTTGTGTTGTTTTTGTTTTCTGTGAAGTTGTAAATGCTTTTGGCAGAATATAAAACCATAAGACATATACATATATTCTTATACGTTTATATATCTGATAAAATTCATGAATAGCATCATTAAAAGCTGAACTCCGTCTACGAACGGCACTTACAACAGCTATCATCTTATGCTTCGACGTTTGGAAACTACTACAAATATGAGAATTTACATTTACTTTAGTCATTTAAAAGAAAAAAGAAAACATTTCATTACATTGCTTTCGACTGACATCGTTCATAGTTGCTATATTAAAAGCATGTTTGTTGCTGAGGTCTCTTTTGATGTTTTTGCCTAAACTGGCGCAGCAGAACAACGCTACTCACTCCGAACGACAAAACAATTAAAGAGATTAACATATTTCTTTGTTTTTACTAACCAAAAAAATTGAAATTTTGGCCTATTAACAAACAATTGACCTGCAAGCCGCCCCCGCCCCGATGCGTGTTGAAAGTATGTTGCAGCAACGAAAATGCTCCCTGAAGGAAACACAAATCAATAAAAAAAAAACAGAATTGCTTTATTAAATGTTTGTACCGTTATTTCTGATGTGATGTGCTTTAATTGCAGTTCCAATGGGAACACTGCATTTAATTTTGTACTGCAATTGCTTTTAATAAATGAGCTTTTTTTTGTGTGTTCCACAGACGCCAGCACCGCTGATCTGCCGCCGGGCGTGCTCTATCGTGTCAAAGCCACGTACGGCTACGTTAAGGAGGATGGCGACGAGCTGAGCTTCGAAATTGGCGACATCATACAAGTCATCGAGTACGACGATCCCGAAGATCAGGTAAAGCGCTGCAGTGGCGAGAGCCGCATGCGAGTCTGTACGAATTGGCATGTGGTTGGGCACCAAGACATTTCGCTCTTGGAATTGAAAGAGGATCCCGGGGGCAAAAGGAATAACAACAACCAAGAAATAACAATCAATTCAAAATCATTTCTAAAATGTAAAGAGACTTTGTTTTCAAGTTGTTTCTTTTCCGAGAGAATTCTTTGCCATGAAATGAAGCAAACCCGTTCGTAAAGGGCTATAGAATAATTTTGTAGGTCCCGTGAACCTGTGATAAAATAGAACGAGCACACATACAAGTTAAGGCGAGAAAGCTGGTTCTAAGGCTCGATTCTATGGGCTGTTGCACTAATTACAATTTGTAGGTACTCTACGCACAATATTACTCAGTTAATCTTTCTACAACTATTTTTCTCAAAATACAAGCTTTTTCTAATCTACATTGACGCATAATGAGAATCGTCTTACAGTTCAAATTAAAATATAAACCGAGTTTTTTGCATCTAAATTCGTTCAGTTTCAGTTGGTTGTGATGAAGACGCTACCAAACTGATTTGCTATACATATTCTAATTTCTTCTCGATGGCTCTCTTCAATATCTAAAAATAAATTGTATAGTCAACATAATAATTCATTTGAAAGGTGAGTCAGGACCACTGAGACTTCTTTGAAAAAAGCATATAAAGAGTTATTGCCGATGCTCCAGTTTCAAGACATAATTAGCTACACTTTATAATCCAAAAATATAAAATATGTTGTTATTCCTTTTGAACACAGACTTTTCTTTTCAGCGAAAAGTTTGAATAAGTTCAATAGCTACCCAGAAGGAAAAAGTTGCAAATGTTGTTACTAAGTGCCAATGCCTTATTTCACTTGATGGATTTAAACGCAATGATGTCCTACCAAATGTAATGCATGCGACGTTGCATTACCGAGTAATGCGGAAATTCTTGGTTTAGTATAGCCGAATCACTTATCCACGAATGCAACAACCCTGACACCTTTATCTTTTCCTCACTCAGATTTGTAATTTGCATTGTAAACATGGTGCCGGGGTGGCTCAGTGGACAAGTGCTTGGTCGCTGATTCGGGAGTCCTTCAATCAAATAGGATTTCTTTTTCAAATTGTTTCTTCTCATGATGAATTGACAGTTTTCCGGGAGTACACTTTCCTTCTGGGTGCTTTCGATTATTGAATATCTCTATGTTTACTTGTAGGAATGTTTGTGTGTTCACTAAATTCCTTGTAGTTTTGTTATGTAATATTCCAATACAACATATGCGGCAATTTTTATTTACATTTGGACTCGTGTATAAAATATTATACGGAAATAATTTATTGAACTTATGTTCCGGTTAGTCATGACTTAGCTTCCGTAAAACCCAAACTTAAAAACCTGAATCAAACAGCGCTCTAAGTTACGACTTGAGCAATCGCCCATACAGAGTTTCCGTGGGGCTGGTCGGCCCAAGTTAAGTTAAGTTACGGCTAAAGACTCAGTAACACATATTACGTAAACGTTAAAATTGGTCCGTTTACTTGAATACGTTAAACGTATTGCAGCTTTTAGTCTTGCATATTTCCCTCTTTGTTAGTGCTGCCGCATAGTTTCATGCACAAAATAAGCACCCTGTTCATTTTCTTTTGAGGTTAAATTTTACATTCTTTATAAAATCCATTACACAGAAATAAGTTAATTTTGGCAATAATAATCCGTTTTTTTTTTGCTTAATAAATAAAATCGAAGAGCAGTGACAGCACTTTTCTGCAAAAAAAAAACAATCTCATTCTCTCATCATCTCCCAGAGCATCAGAGTAGACTCATTTTTACGTAAATTTTTCAGAGAAACCTGTTTCGATTAGGTTTTCTGCGTTACGTTTACGTAAAAATACTTTTACATAGAGCGATCGCATAGAGCTCGAGTAAGTTAGGTTGTGTCAGTTGACACAAAAAAATACGTTACGTCTAGTCTAACTGAGGCTTAAGTCGTGACTGACATGATCATAACAACACCACGTGAAACTAGAGACCATATATAGAAAAATTGCTTACTTCTTCTCTTTTCATTATCTGGTTTTGTTTCCTTTTTGAATGTCTCTAAAGTTGATATCCTTTGAGAGGTGAAAGTTGCATCCTTTTTTGTCGCAACTAAATTAAATTTAATAAAGATGATAATTCTGTGCGCATCTAAATAGATTTGGAATTCGGTTTTTCCAGTGCTTAGTTAAACTCTAAGTTCAGAGAATGAAGAGCTAAGTACGCAGTTCGATTATTCAGAAAAATACTTTTTATTGAACTGAAATTTCCAGAAAAGCGTCACTGGGCGGAAGTATGAAATCTGTGGTTATCAACATAAATACCATTTTGTTGTTCTTTCACATTTTAACTCTCTCTCTTTCTATCACTCTCTCCTATTCAAAAACCACATCAAATGCAATTCGACAGTTCAAATTTTGTTCAATGTCCTTTTCGACTTCAGTGTCAACTCCCCTAACTGGAGCAGCATTTTTACACACCTGTGCTAGTAGCCCCTCTCCCCTCAATGTGCCAACGATCGCTGCTTTGCTACTTGTCATTATTAAACACAGTTCTTCATATCTAATTTACAGGAGGAGGGCTGGCTGATGGGCCAGAAGGAGGGCACAACTGAGAAAGGTCTCTTCCCTGCCAATTTCACGCGACCAATTTAAAAGTAAAAATCAACAACAGATCGAATCAAACAACACAGCAGCAGCAAGCACAACAATAACAACAAATATGGAACAAAAATTTTTTTAAATATTTTATATTCATTATTTTCGGTTATTGCAAATAACAACAACACCAACAACAAAGCTAAAACCCAGAATACAAGAACAGAAGAAGTAAAGTTGTAACGAAAACGGCAAATTCTTGGTTAAATTTTAGTACCATTTGTTACATTTCTTGTAATTCCAGCGTAAAGCAAAACGTTACAGTAACTTTACAGTCATGTGCTGTTCTTTGTATATTTTTGTTTGTCACTATTTTATGTAAAGCAAACCTTTTTTATTTTACATATGTAAATGTGCTGAAAAATGTAAATTCAATAACTTAAATTCACATTTTTGATAACGAGCTTCCAAAATTATAAAAACACAACACACAAAAGAACAAAATACAATTAACGTAAATTCAAAAAATTGCGCAAAAATTTGCAAACATTTTTTAGAACTGTTTTAGTGTATGCGTAAAATGAATGAATTATAACTGTTAATTGCATAAATTGTTATTGTTATTTTTGTAAATCAAATCAAGTAAGCGAAATTGCTTTTTTCGTGCTTTTACAATTGAAATTTTATTTATTTATTATTTACAAACAATTTGCAATGGCGTAAAGCAATTTTTGGCTAGAAAATGATCCTTTGTTTGACCATTTGCTTGCATTTTTTTAAATTTGGCTTGAAGCGTTGTGTTTTTTTCTTTCTTCTTAGTCATTGCTTAATTGTGTAGCGCGTAAATTAATAATAAAGTGAATAAAAATAAAATTTTAAAACAAAACCTGTTTTCAGGCTGCATGCATACATACATACATACATATATATGTATATGCACATGTATTTTGAAGAAGAACAAAATGCGCGAAAGTAAATTTTACAGATTTACATTTTTTGTTTAAAAGAACAAGCAGCTAATTTATATTTAATTAATGTTTAAGTTTGTGCAGAAATTTTACCGCAAACTAATTGTTAATATCATGCCATCCTTGTCCCCTTATCCCCTGCCCTCTGTGCAGCTACAGTTTCAGTTAATTGTTTTCTTGCTCAAGCAGAGCTCCTGATTTTTGTTCGGCTTGATTTTGTCCTTTTTATGTGTATATCCTTTGACTTTGAACTCCTCTCTTTTCCCTTTCTAGAAATATATTTTTAGCCTTTACATTAATAATATTACTTTTCAATGCAGCTCTGAAATTTTTGTTGTGTTATCTAGCAATTGTTGACCCCCTTTTCCTCTCGCTCTTGTTTTACAGCAATATGAATTCTTTACTTCTTATTAATTATTGTTTATAATATTAATTAGCTTAATAACCTAATAAAATTGTTATATTATGAGATATATACTTTTTTGCTAAAATATGCCAGTGCAAACAAATCAGCAAAATCAAATTCGACAGAAGAAAAGAGCAGATGAAAAAGATGAGAAGTTATCTAAACGATAATGTATTTAATTTAATTCTTTATATATACATATATATCAGAAATACTGATCATACCGCATATATAATACACAATTTACAACAACAATAAACAATAGATTGATCCAAATGTAATAGTCTGCTTTTCAATTCTGGGCGGGCAGGGGACGTTGCGGTTGTATTTTCTTTACCGTTAGTACTATTTACTTTACCGTTAGGACTATTTATTTAACCTTTAGAACTATTTAAATGGCAATGATTGCTCGCTCTATTGCGAGAATTCTATGAATTTTCAGCTAAATAGCTTCCAATTTGGGACTGAATCTTCTCTGTAATATCATTTCTCTGGTAATAATTTCGTTGTCGATAATCTAGTGTACCCCCAAAAATTACATTACCGACGTTCTTATGTTACAGAGAAGATACAGTCCCAAAGTGGAAGGTATTTCTGTGGTCAAAAGCAATAACGACTTAAGTCGACTTAAGACGAAATTGAGTTGACGTTACCACTGTATTCCTGACGTTGATGCGCATATTTTGTTCAAACCCCGGTATCTGTACCCATCTCAGAAAAAAAGTTATTTTAAAAAAACACATGCACTTATGTACATGCACTTATGTGCATTTCAAATTTCGAATTCCATTTTCTCGAAACAGTTGTTTTCGACTTAAGTCGTTATTGCATATGACCAAATTTTGGTTGAACATTTTTAGAATTCTCGCCAAGAAAATTACATTTTATAATCATATAATATTCGTCGCAACAAGGGATTTAAATAAAATTATATAAAAAAAAACTTTTTAAAAATAAGCTTTAATGTACTAAAAAGTAGAAAATAAGTTGTTTCCAAGTCACCTGTATCTTACTATCAATAAAAGCTTGGGGCGCTCATGTGTTCAATATTTGTCAAACAGTTACCACAATATTTTATTTAAATAATTTTTTGCAAATAGATTCTAGTAATGAAAGATATTTTGAATATGGATATTGAGCGCACAAGCTTTTATTAATAGTAAGATACAGGTGACTTGGAAACAACTTATTTTCTACTTTTTAGTACATTAAAGCTTATTTTTAAAAAGTTTTTTTTTATATAATTTTATTTTCTACTTTTTAGTCTTCCATAAATTCAATTTTAGAGCTCTGAAATTTTTCACAAAAAGAATTTAAAACTTGCAGAGCAGTACACAATATTTAGGGTATTCACAGTGTCTCCTATCGTCATATCCTCAATTTAACAAATAATACGGCTGTGATCGACCCTAATATTCGTGGCATATTTGTGACGCGGTGAGTTGTTGCTATTTTGCCAGCAGGGCGCGGCAAGTAAGTTCCTATCGTTTTTCATTGATGTGTGGTGTACCTATAATTATAAACTGAAGCCCAAGTGTGTAGTTGCTTGAAAAGTGCCACGCCCCTTGTCCTACGCCCATAAATTTTTCCAGTGGAACGACACATCCAAGAGGCGACTGCATACGAAATTTCAATGCTGCACGACCTTTAGTTCCAAAGCTATTCTATATAAACGATTTTGTTTGTATGGGCGGTGCCACGCCCCCTTATCCAGTGCCCGCCTTATTTTCTCAGTAGAAGGATATGGATATGTAGTGTTCCTACCGAGTTTCATTGATGTGTGATTTGTAGTTCTAAAGTTATACACACGCCCCTTATCCTACGCCCATAAAATTTTACCAGTGGGACGACACATCCAAGAGGCGACTGCATACGAAATTTCAATGCTGCACGACCTTTAGTTCCAAAGCTAATCGAGATCAAAAATTTTGTTTGTATGGGGGGTGCCACGCCCCCTTATCCTACGCCCATAAAATTTTACCAGTGGGACAACACATCCAAGAGGCGACTGCATACGAAATTTCAATACTGCACGACCTTTAGTTCCAAAGCTAATCGAGATCAAAAATTTTGTTTGTATGGGGGGTGCCACGCCCCCTTATCCAGTGCCCCCTTATTTTCTCAGTAGAAGGATATGGATATGTAGTAAGTTCCTACCGAGTTTCATTGATGTGTGATTTTTAGTTCTAAAGTTATACACAAATCTGGAGTTGATAAAAAAGTGCCACGCCCCTTATCCTACGCCCATAAAATTTTACCAGTGGGACAACACATCCAAGAGGCGACTGCATACGAAATTTCAATGCTGCACGACCTTTAGTTCCAAAGCTAATCGAGATCAAAAATTTTGTTTGTATGGGGGGTGCCACGCCCCCTCATCCTACGCCCATAAAATTTTACCAGTGGGACAACACATCCAAGAGGCGACTGCATACGAAATTTCAATGCTGCACGACCTTTAGTTCCAAAGCTAATCGAGATCAAAAATTTTGTTTGTATGGGGGGTGCCACGCCCCCTTATCCAGTGCTCCCTTTATTTTCTCAGTAGAACGATAGGGATATGTAGTAAGTTCCTACCGAGTTTCATTGATGTGTGATGTGTAGTTCTAAAGTTATACACAAATCTGGAGTTTATAAAAAAGTGCCACGCCCCTTATCCTACGCCCATAAAATTTATTGATTCATGTATTGGGCTCTAGATTAGGCATGTATGCAAAGTTTCAGATCTCTAAGTAGTCGGGAAGTGGGTGAAAAATTGATTACTAGATTTGACGACATACATACCGGATGTGAACCTAATATAAAGCTTATAAAAATATGCTGCAGCTCTTGCACTTTTGGTTCCTGTCACAGTAACTTACATAAGCACATGTAACAACCTAACAATGACTCGTACTAAATTACTAAATTGGTACTAACAATGGAACAATTACAATTCTAGCGGTTTTTTGCACCGCCCGCCCCATTTCGGACTTGCTAAACATTCAATGTCGGCAATGTGGTGTGAAAGGAAATTTTTGTGTATAAATAAATAATAAATTTAACAAGCAAATTACATTATATAATCATAGAAATTCGTGGAACAAGGGATTTAAAAAACTTTTTGGTTATACATATATGTATATACTGTTGTAACTCGAGCTTTAAGCACATGTAACAACCTATATGTAAAAATTGGTACTGGTATGTACTAATAAGGGAAATGGTATGTACTAATAAGGAAATGGGGAAATAGTATGTACTAATAAGGAAATAGAATGTACTAATAAGGGAAATTGTATGTACTAATAAGGAAATAGTATTAATAATAAGGAAATAGTATGGTTTTCAGCGGTTTTCAAATATTGCAACATCACTGGAAGACAGCTGATACGATACAAGAGAGTGGTATTGCTGGGTGACTCAGTGACTCATAAAGCCGAGTTTCATTAAGTAATGTATTCCATATAGTTTTCATATTTTCTTTAAAAAGAAGAGAACGAAGTGATTTTTAAAAAATTCCGCCCCATTTCGCATTGGCTACACTGCTCGTCTGCCATTCATTCGCAGTGTTGTTAACTCTAGGGAAAATTCGAAAATTCCCTTCATGTAGGGATTTTTGTCTAAAAAAATTTGTGTAGGGAAAAAAAGGGCAGATTTTTTTAAATCCTCTAAATGTAGGGAATTTTCAAGAGAAACAGAATAAATAAAAATGTAGCTTTCAATGCAAGGAATCTCATTATAAAAGCATGGTAGCTTCAGAACTCTATGATCATAAACAATAATTCATCATTTTTTAAGCTTTGAAACTGTATTCCTTCGCCAAAATGAAAAAAGTACAAAGTACAAACCTTTTTTGAATTGTTTTCTAATATTGTAACTTATACTTAGAAAACGAACTGAATGCAATTTTTGTGACCTTAGTCAAAAAACGGTGTTAAAAACTCAGTTAAAAAACAATCTTATGTTTTGTGCTTAAGTTGGTCTTGTTTTAGAGCTTCAGAGCTGAATGTAATTGAAAAGTATAATTTCCGGTCTATTTACTGAATTTTTCTTTGTTTTTATTATAATACAAATGTATAAGTATATATAAATACATAAAATAAAATTTCTGTATACAGAAAAGGTGTCAAGAAATGCACCTCAATTAAAAACTTGAACATTAATTCCATTTTTGTGTTATAAGTACATATGTACCTCATTACAGTGGGAATATAAGAGAAAAAAACGTAGGGAATTTTGTAGGGAAAATTTTTAGTGGGCGCAGGCAAAAGAAAAGGGAGCCTAGGAATTTTTTTCGGCGCTGTAGGGATTTTTCCAAAAATTTGTTAACAACACTGTTCATTCGTTGTGTTGGTGTGTGGTGGTAATATTGGAAGAAAATTTTTTGTACAACTTTTGTAGGAAATTTTGAAGTTTTAAAGCATAGTTTGGAGCTAATTAGTATGTAATAAATCACTTAACTAATTCAAGTGCGACTAAACGGAAATTTAATACATATTGTAAGGAAAGCGCGACGTGTGAGCGTAAAATGTAGTTTTCCTTCGCCTCGGCTGCCGATGCGAAATATTCCCAAGAATTGTTCCAATAAGAGAAAAAATTGGTACAAGTGAAAATTTCTTCTGAAGCCAATTGGAACTGCAAAAAGAGCGATATTGAAAAACGTTTTTACAGCATAAAAATGTTTAAAAGCCTAAAGCAAGGATCAGATATGAAGAAAACGCAATTTCCATGACAAATTTTCAAAGTGAAAAAGTGTATTGGCGTAGAAGTGGAAAGTGCAGAAGTGCTAAAAATGAGAATAAAAGTCTGGATTGACGGAGGCCCGGTTTCATATAACATGCACTGCGGGTTCGTGTAACTTACAAACGTGAATTTATGGTATTAAAATTGCCACTTTTTGAAAAGTATTTGTGAAATTTGTGCAATTTCAAAGCGTAAAATAGTCGAGGGTGCGCCGCTTAAATAAATAGAACCCGCAATGCAATTGCTGTGGTCAACCTGCGGCTTGCCGTAAAATTACGGCGGCAATATTTTCCTAAACTGATAATTGGGAGTTGCTGATTAAAGCTTATGATAAGTGCGTACTTTGCGGTTACTAAAAATCCGAATGTTTTTCTAGCTCAAATATAAAATTTTAAATTTTCATGTTTTCAAAGTATTTTTTCTCCCATTTTGGACCTCGCCCGTCAAATGTCGTCGGCTCTGCACTCGTCGTTCGGTGTATTCCATGTGTGTATTCGTTTCGCGACGCAGTGTTGCAATCGGCTGAAAACTGTGGTTTTCTTTTCACCGAAAATTGCCAAAAATGAAGACATATTGCAATAAAATAAAAATGATTCACGCAAAATCTAAAGTTTACGTACATACAATTAATTATAAGCATCTTTGTTTATTTAAAAGATTGTTTTCGTAATTGTAGTTGTATCTCCTCTATGTTGTGCCGCTGTGCACAGACCATTTGACATATGCCTGAGAAATAGCGCCGCTGCAAACAAAAAGGATAAACAGCAGTACGGGAAAATTATTCACGCGAAAGAGTGATCAATTTTATAGACTTTAAAAAACCGTTCAACAAATTCAATTGTATTAAATTTTGTGCAAAGAAAAGTAATCATTTCCGTGGGTTATTGCGGCAAATTGTAAAAAAAATATCAAAAAATAAGTGTGTGCTTTGCACATACGAAATTTGAGAATCATTTGCCACAATAACCACACAGTGTCAGTTTGTGTTCCCCACCCATACATCTTTTCTTCGTCCCTTGCACCCTGCAGGTTGATTTCAATGCATACATAGCGTGAAAAGTAAGGAAAATGCATATTATGCCCCAAGTTTTTGTGATCGACTAGGAGATTGTGTGTACCGTTAGAAAGGAAAGACAATTTCTGAATGTAAAATTTCTTGTGGCATTTAAAAAGCAGAAGCATCGGAAAGAATAAGTAATTGAAACACCAAATTAAAACGACTACTCTTAAAAGGAAAAAACAAAGAAACACACACGCACACACGTTCCTTAAACGCAACGCAAATCTACCACATTTGTAAGTTGCAACAACAGCAGTAGATGCAGCAGCAGCGACAACAGCAACAACTATTTCAAAATGCTGAATGAAAAATGTATAAATGAATGAAAGTAGCAGCACTAACAAATCAAAGCGGAAGGCAATAACAACAACAACCATTAAACAGAAAACAGCAACAACAGTCTACAATAGCAAACAGATCAATAGCAATATTTATCTCTATCTCTCAACAATAGCTCTGTAGGGATTTCGGCTACAAAAAGGATTAGCTTTAAGCAAATAGAACAACTACATACAACAAAAAACAGCAACTGTAACAGCCACAGAAAGCCGAAACCCATATAAATCGACACCAACAGAAACAATATAAATACTATAGCAAAAGCAACAACAATAACTAAAACAGAAATTAAATTTTGATACGAAGTTTCGTTTTTAAGTTTTAAACTTGTGACACCAAAACTTAGTTTAATCGGTGAGTATATGTATGTATGTAAATATGGCTTTTTTTCACATTGACTTATTTATTTATTTATTGATATCTTTAGTTATTGTCATCTGCACTTATTGTCCCCCTCACTTTCCTTGGAAAAATCGAAATTAAGTTTAAAATCCTACCAAGCATCTTTGGAAATTCCAAGCTACGACTGTGCCATTTTCACTTGCGTAGGCTTTGAGATGCCTTAAAGGCCTGTCTCAAGATACATAGTGGCAACTCTAGTCAGAGATGAACGAAACAACGAAGCATGGATGCGTTGCCCTTGTTGAGACTGGACGGCTAGTGTTCAAAGAGAATTTGTTTGCTCGTAGGAGAAGAGGAATGTGTCTGCAGTGAGCATTCTAGCCTTTATTAGGAAAGCAAGGCAGTATTGCTTTAATTAATGACGCAAAATATCTTCAATTTTGACACTTATATATAATAAAAGTAACTACAGGCCTTTGACGATACATCTTTCGCGTGCATTCGTTCTATGTGCCTAAAAAGCTAAATCGCTGAATGTGTATGTATATTCGCTTTTCTGCATAATTTTCAGTTAATATAACTCACGAATGTCCGACCAACTGCACCCAAAATTTAGTTATATATGGCATTGTTACAATTTTCAAAATCAGCTTTTTCTATTGCAAATTTTATTCACGTTTGCTGTTGAGCTAAAGCTCTTGCCAACAAGACACTAGAACAACAACCACAATCCTACTCAAAGCTGTCGCCACGGCATCCCACCAATCCCGGCTACATGGTATCATCGTGCCACCGTAAACTCCTATTGACACAATTTCTTGTGCCATTCGTTCGTTGTTGTTTTGTCTTAACTTTGTCATTTCCTGTACATTGATCGGTCACTGCTCCGCCTCCTACTCCTGCAAATCTTGGTCGAAGCTAGTCGACGTTTATTGAGAGCAGTCATTGGTGCCTGGCTACACCGAACTCCATTTAAATGCTATGTACATGTATTCACATATTCGTATGTATAAACATACACGAATGTGTGCGTAGATTTGTGTATGTACTACATGACTCTTAATCACTTATCTTCATTTTATCTAAAAAAAAAACAAAGTGTAAACTATGCGCCATGCTCACTCATTCGTGCTCATATTCGCAACGTAAAGGTCTTTCTTTTCCTTGATATGGCAAGGGGAACCGGCGACGACGCTACTCTACGTCGCTGCATGACTGACATTATCTCTGTTAACTTCAGAATTTATTAAAATTTATATACAGACATACATACATGCATATATCAATAGTACATAAACTGCAGTGTGCGCTCGTAGTCACGAAAGCGTCAACAACAATTCCTAAAGTGGGCAAAGAGTTCAAAAATAATATAAAAGTTATAAAATAAAATAATAAAAGAACTGGATATCCGCATTTTTTTGGTTATTTACATTATTTACTAAAGTTTATAAAGTGTAACTAGTGTAAGTACCAGTAAGGTAATTGCTGGCGGTACAACGAATCGGGATAACGTTGAGTCAGCGTAGCGGCCTAAGATGATAAACAGATATGCATGTTGCCTGCGGTGCGGAGATGGGGCAGTGTACATATAGTTTAAAGCGCACTCATAGCTGATGGCAAGAACTGATGACATGCCAGGGCACAATGCCTTTTCTCGCTGTTTTCTCCTCTTGCGCATTGTTTATTAATAACAGCTTAGTAATCTGATAAGAGTGCACATCTTCATGCGCCACTCTCTACCTCCTGCTGCCTGCTTCGTCAATGCATTTCTGTAATAGCATTAAGCTCCGCTAGCACAATGTCAGAGGTGCCACTCTGGCTGTGGCACTAGCACCTTCTAAAATCAAAGCCATTGTCAATGACTTTTGATTTTTCATTTCTCCTGGGGTTTCCACTTTCGTATGTATTTTCGCCAATCACAAAGAAGAATAAATCAAATGGTTTCCGTTGGACTATCACGTCAGCGTTCCGAGTTGCGATTCCCAACAATCGCACTGCATCTTCGCATTGTTGATGTCGACAAAAGGCTGAAATTGGACGCTTGTAAGAATAAGTACGCAACGACTTATTCTCGTCGTCTCAGGTCGGCGAACTTATATCTGTAAACCAATGTTAAAACGATCCCTGGGCAATTTTCGCAGTTTTATATCGAAAACCAGAAATTTGTTGTTGAGTTGAATCAACGGGATTCAGCCTACATGTATTCGCCAGCAAAAATATGCTATCCCGGTCTATTTGGTTCATGCTCAATGTTCTTCACAGTCCAACTGCAGGCATGCATTTTGCCTCAAGCTCAAGTGCTTTTAATTAGTATTTGTGGAAAATCACGCGTCCATGCTAAAATGTTTGTTTTGCTGCTGAATTGTTTCTTGGCCTTACTTTTTGTTGCCTTCATGTAATTCATGAACATTCTTGAACGCGCTGGGCTGGGCTGGGCACAAGGTACAGCAAGCAGCGCAGTGGCGTTAATTAGATTTGACTTAAAATTAGAATGTTTATATTGGACAGCAGAGCTAACAACTGAATAGCGCAATGCAAAGCACATCACCGTAAATGTTGAACACCGCAATAACTGTGCGTGAGTTTACAACCCCGGCCGAAATCCCTTGATTGGCCTAGTGTTTTGTTGGTAATACGTTTTCCTTTTATTTCTTACGCTGCTTCAGGTCAACGACTCGATCTTAATTGAATTATTATTTTTATAAAGCTCCCAACCTAAACGTGCCCAACACCGTCACCTGTCACAATGCTGTCCCTTCTTTTTTTTGAAATTACGCCCATTTCCAAGAATCGACTTATGCAAAAGTTTATACAGACGAAAGGAAGAATTGCCTTTTTATACCCTACACCTATGGTAATAGGGTATAATAACTTTGTGCCAAAATTGTAACGCATTAAAGGAGCCTTCCTAGGTATAGACATAAGTATATAGAAATGATCAGAAACACTTTCTCTTTTCATTTCCGGTTGTCCGTCTGTCCGTCTGTCTGTCTGTCTGCGTGTACGCAAAAAAAAGAAAGAAGGAGTTGTCCGATTTGAACCAAATTTGGTACACAGTGACAGTGAACCTCGGGTTAGGTAAAGTGTTAAAATTATTCAAATCGGTCGAAGGATACGCCCCCAATGGACCTATAAGTCCCTCTATCTCGGGTTTTTTGCGATCAAATTGCTGTAATTTGTCTAATTACTCATTGAAAAGAATAATACTTGATATTCAAGTTAAGGGGGCGGTCATCTATGTCATACGAAAAAATGGGCGTGGTCCGCCCACTATATAGGCGGCAAAATTTTTACGGTAAAATGGCTCCCAATTGACTAGTTTCGAATATAAATGAATGAAATTCGGTCCGCAAGTTGATATATATGTAGGTCTTAGATGCCATAGAAGAAAATGGGCGTGGTGCGCCCACTATATAGGCGATAAACGAAAAATCCTCTTAACTTCCATAATATACCAGAGCGTCTAGATTTGGTTACTTCGTTCCTGGTAAGAATATCTTTTAATTCTCCAAAAATGGGCATGGTCCGCCCACTATGTGGGTTGTAAATCAAATGCACCCACAATTTCAGTGAATTATCACCCTACTTGGGAACATGGTGTAGGGTACTACTCTGTCGGTGAAACCCGACTGATACTTCCTTACTTGTTAACATTTATTAACAATCTTACCTACGTGGCGAGATACGGACTCGGTAAGCAGAGTTCTCTCTCGCCTGCCAAAACTGACACTCTACTAGACGCTCATCATCCCCGTATTGCTTTATGGCGCTGAAGCATGAGGGCTTTCGCAAACTAATGCTAGAGAGGCAGAGCAGTGTTCGAGAGAAAAGTGCTCCGCAAGATCTTCGGCCCGATCCGTGTTGGCGACGACTACCGCATCCGAACGAAGACGAACTGTACGAACTCTTCGCTGATATTGACATAGTCAGTCGCGTCACCACCCAGCGGCTTCACTGGGTGGGTCATGTTGTGCGTATCGACGAAGGAGCTCCAGCGAAGAAGGTACATATTTGAGGGAGCAGTTGGGTGACTGAGACTGCGCGGGAGTCCGTGCCTTCGATGGAAAGACCAAGTAGAGGAGGCACTGGTAACGCTTGGCATTTCCAACTAAGTAGATAAAGCGCTCGCATAGCAGAAGCGCCTGGAGAATGAAAGAAGAAGGCGAAGTACAATCATGAAATTCTGTTGATGTTGACACTACTACTAGAAATATTCTGACAAAGAAGGGAAGGGATCGGTGAAGAGGTAATGGTGGTTAGGGTACTTGTGATCAATTGCGACCTATCCACCGAAAAACGTTAGCGCGGTTGGACCACTGCCATGCCTACCCTTTTATATGAGAAAATGCATCGAATCCTTTGGCTTCAGCAAGATATACCAATGAAATTCGATGCAGAGGCACACGTTGTCAATGGCGTCCTCTTTACCGGAAAGCGGGGACTTAATTGTAACAATTCAAAGGGTTTGGACATCAGATGAGAATAGAGCTAAGAATCCGGTATTTTTCTGCAAAGTATTTAATGGCGAGACATATGTATTTTTTATTCACGCTTCCATTATCTTTTGGTTGAACTTCATGCAAGTGAGGTGGGATAATTGTATTAAAGATGACGGCATCGTGTGTACGCTCTTATTTCGGGTGACGGAATGTTTACATTCGCAACTTTCCGTAGGTGCTCTTTTTTCTTAAAATTTTTGTTTGAAACTATGACAAAATTTTTTGTATATCAATTTATTTCCATGAATTTTTGTATAATAAAAATGGTATTAATTCGAAAAAATCGTATGGAATTATTGTGGTACTTATAGGTGAGGGAAATGTGTACTTTTACGTTATGAAGTTGTATGCGTATCGCATCCTGGCGACTGTGAGTGCCCTGTCTGCCTATTTGCAATAGCCGCGCCAGAAATAATCAAAAGTATGACTAATTGTTTGCAGTAGTTGATAAGCGCGAGCACTTGTTATTTTGTTCAACTCCTAGACTAGTCATTAGGAGCGCGATTCATCTGTTTGTTTTGTAGCTGCTGTGACAGATTTTATAATTGATGTTTCATTGCATTTAAATCTAGAGTAATTAATTTTTGATACCCTACGACTAGACAATAAGCACATACATACATATGTCTACATATATCGACGACTCCATTTAAGAGTACACTATTTCTAGTTGGATCTATTTTTGGTTTTTCAATTCAATTCAATTTATTTATTCTAAGGTGTTAACATTTAAGACATTCGTCTTTTGTATGTCGCATAAATACAATAGATAATCAACTAATTCCGTCTGTTAATTCCGACATAAAACAATGTATGCGGGTTTCATATGTTAAATTTAAAATTTTACACAATAACTTAATCCTCCCGCTAGTACTATTATATCCCTGGCTCACTGTAACCCTCTGCATTAGCAGTAACTTGTAAGGTCTGCCGAAGCATCAGTCATCTTTGCAATACACCAGCTCACATTTTATAATGAGAATTATTTTACAAATCCCTACCGGCCTAATCAAATATTCGGATTACCGAGAGATCTTATATTGAGTTCTTATATATCGGCAAGCGAAAAATGGTCTAACTCATCCTCTAAATAGACGATAGTTCAAATATGATTATAATTACCGTAGTATAATTCTATTTATTGTATCTAGCGTTATAGTCAGAAGTGATTATCATTTAAACTGCTGGAGCCCTATTTAGGCGAGAGTTACAAAGTAATAAATCAATATATTGTATCTTGTTTTGCTATTATCGACATCCTGGTGGTGTTTAACAATACGTCATATGAGGCAATAAAGCATAGCATGATCGGGAAAAGCATATCTGCCATGATCATAAATTTGAAGTTAGTCATGATGAGAAGCAGAGTGCTAGCTGGGAGGTCAGTACGATCAATAACGGCACTAGGGCGTTCCCACAAAGGACCGAAAGGACATCGCGACCTTGCAGACTATCTCACGGGACACTGCTGCCTTTGGAACCACCTAATGAAAATAGATTATATTTTCCCAACACACATGTCCCGACGGTGTGAGACACATTTTATCTTGATTTGTTCTCGCGGCAAAGGCTTTCTAATAATAATTGTATCTTTTAATACTTTTTTCCTATCAAAATTAAATAAAATTGAAATGGCGATCAGCCTTGATTGTTTTGCTGCAATATGGCTGTCCAGGAAAGTCTCAATTCATACTAATTATTGAAAGCATTGTAATATGCTCCTTCAGTTTCATAAATTGGCATGGTCAACATATTCTAAGATGTACTACTATCAATCGGTAACTAAACGCCGACTGAAGTTCCTAACTTGTTTTTTTTTTTATAAAATTTTGCTCAAAATTATTCCCAACCATGGTCTTGGTCTTGTCCACGACCTTGCCATTGCACGGCGAATACCAGCGCAAATACAATTGGATTAGCGTGCATGTTTGCTGCGTTGGTAGTGGTAGTTAATGGCAGTTGAGACCGTAGCACTAACCTGCGCGTCTGTGTGCCTACACACAAGAATTAAGAAGAAGCCCTACACTTAGCAGACTCACCTTCCACACATGCCGCCAATGAGCCGAGTTTTTCCAAAGCACAGTCGTCATTTGCCGTTTTGTCACTTCAGTCCAGAGTGCAAGACTACGCTATGCTAATTTTAATAAACATTTTATACTCGGCACATCGTCGATAAGTGTTGGAGTGTCAGCAACTCGCGGTGCGGCTGCAGGTGCTATGTGTGTTCCCCGAAAAACATTTCTTTTTTACATACTTTATTTTTTTATAATGATTTGCAAAACTAAATTTAACCTGCTGTTTGTTTATTTATTTGCAGATGTTTATGGAGTTTTTAAAAACATTTTTACAACAAAATCAGTCGACGTCATCGTAGTCCACGTCGTCTTCTGGTCGAAACTTACAATTTTATGTTGCTGGCAGCAAAAGGAATCAAAGCCCCAACCCAAACAGAGTAGGAGAAGTAGCTCATCCACATTCACAGATTTGTAAGTAGGCGACAAGATCACGTTTGTACGGATGCATTGGCATATGCCTGGACATAAGCTGCAGCAGTGATTGCAATTTGCCGGAGTAGTGCGCGAGTGCGCGTCTGCGTAGAACAGGAATACGGAATTGCTTGTGTTGAATTGTTCGGCTCAATTCCTTTGCATGGTTTGGTGCAGCCTGAGCACAGCTTCAACTAAAATAATACTATTGGTTCAACAACAACTATCGAGCCGCGTAGCTTAACTGCACGCGCAAGTGGACTCGAGCCACATTTGAAGCTCAACCAAGCAACACACAGCAGACAGGCAAGAAATATACACAGCAGCTAGCAGTGAGAGAAGCAGCTTAAGCGGCTACTAAAAATTAATTTAGTATGGAGTGCTGTTTATCGGAAGAGGCCAAGGAACAGAAGCGCATCAACCAGGAAATCGAGAGGCAGTTGCGTCGCGATAAACGAGATGCGCGAAGAGAGCTTAAATTGCTACTACTGGGTAAGGTTAAAGAATCAGCTACAAGGAAAGCAAAGATTTCGTAATTATCATCAGAAAACTATGAGATAGCCGCTGTTTCAGAATCTCATATGATGGATTTCACAGTACTCATTTTAGTTGTAATTGATATTTAATTTCTAAAATTCAATTTTACAGTACGAAATTAAGTTCTATTAAAATTTCTAATGGTGGACATTAAAATGAGGCACAAAGTTGTCTTAGCTTAACACCTAATTCAAATTTAAGCTAAGTAAGCACTGTGAAATGAGCCACCATTAGCGACCATTATGTATTATGTCTCCAAATTGCGTACATGCGCTCTGCACAAAGCTCAAAATAAATGCATGTTATAATGAAATTTAAAATAGCCATTTGATGAGATAACTTTAAGCTCATGTCTAGTTTAGTTCTTTGCTAGATAAAGCGTGGCCTACCCGGCCGCCTGCGAAGCCTTAGCAATGAACCGTGAGAATTGTGAATTGATTTATGAAAAATCCGATGCTTTACCAAGGCATAATTTCTTTATTTGGAATATACATAAATAGAAACAAAGTTTAATATAAAAGATGTTTCATGACGAATCGAACGGCACTCTCCGATCCGAAGCAAATTTTTTTGCTGAGTTTGTAGTAACCAGGCTTGAATTGTGCAACCCTTTAAAATCAGGAGCAATATCTGAAAATGTATACCTAATGAATTCAGTACACAGAATTTCAGCAAAAGCATAGAAATGATTGCATATCCTTAATTTCTTTATTAATATAAGGCAAACTATATCTATTTGTCTGCCTCTCGATTTGTAAAACAAACTTCCAGAAATTCGTCATAAATACTTTGGTTGGCTTTTTTTTTGAAACTGAGGTTTTTCTTGTAGAGAGTAGATTGCTAGATTATTTTACTAGAGAGCATTCCATTGACATTATTTTATATAATATGGCAAATTAACCGTTCATTGGCAGGCACTGGCGAGTCCGGTAAATCCACATTCATCAAACAAATGCGTATTATTCATGGCAGCGGCTACTCCGATGAAGATAAGCGAGGTTACATCAAATTAGTCTATCAAAACATATTCATGGCTATGCAGTCGATGATCAAAGCCATGGATATGTTGAAAATTTCATACGGAAAAGCCGAACACAGCGTAAGAAAAATGCAAATTTAATTGGAAAACGGAATTGCTTAAAGACTTACACTCTGTTATTAGGAATTTGGCGAATTGGTGATGAGCATTGACTATGAAACAGTGGCTACATTCGAGGACCCTTATTTATCGGCCATTAAAACATTATGGGCCGACACTGGCATACAGGAATGTTACGATCGACGAAGAGAATACCAATTAACAGATTCAGCTAAATAGTAAGTACTTAGTAGACAGTGCTTGTGATGCAATTGCAATAGAAATAACAACACTTGCTGACAGCTATCGAAGAAGATTGACAAAACAAGAACGATGCTAGATATATAGACATATACTCAACTGTTTTTTTATATTCACCAACTATCATAAATTCTATGTGATAATAGCTATCTGATGGATCTCGATCGCGTGGCTCAACCAGACTATTTACCGACCGAACAAGATATTTTGAGGGTTCGTGTGCCGACAACGGGGATTATTGAATATCCCTTTGATTTAGAAGAAATTCGATTTAGGTATTGTTATCTTCCATAAGGCAATTGCCAACAACATATATACAGTTTTGCATGTATTTGTCTGTCTCATTTAAGTTTTATACTTCCTAACAATGGAAATGTGTACATTTTGCATGTTTTTAACAATGGTTCCGCTCTAATACATATGTGCGTTTTATACACATTGGCTTATACTTGTACTAGGCTGTGTCTATTTATTTGAGTTTTTTAAGCAGTCCTTAAACTGTTCAGCTTAAATTCTCTTAAGGCTTTATTCAATCGAATTACTACACTTTTTATTAAACAGCATTATTGACAGCAATTATTTGTTTTAAAGTGAATAAAAATTGTCAATTAAAACGAATTTTCCTGAACGTTGTAGATAAAGCGTTTTGAATATATGTATATTCTCGATATGTAGGTATACAGATTTTCATGGTAACTGACATTGTGACTCGCCCATATTCTGATAATGTGAAATAACACGATTAAATTGTTAACCTCTTGGATAATTATAATTTTAATTAACATATAATCTGTAACTCAGTTATCTAAGTGACTTGGAACGCATTGAACAAGCAGATTATCTGCCAACCGAACAAGATATTTTGCGAGCTCGTGTACCTACAACTGGCATACTCGAGTATCCATTCGATTTGGATGGCATTGTGTTTAGGTATAGTTTGTTCTTTTATGTACTCTCAACTAAGTATGTATGTATTGCTCAGCAATAAAACAGCTAGCAACAGCTAGCAGCTCTAGCAGTTGCAAAGCCGCTCTAATATTTGTAATTCTTTTTATTTGTAGACACTTACTTAACCCTTAACATTCGTGCGCCTCTATTTGTGCTTCATGCTTTACTAATAATTTTGCGCTATGCTTGCATTATTGTTTGACTACTTTCGCATTTGTTATTTCCTAATTTTAATTACAATTTTCGCCCCCTCTCTTTGCTGCATTTAAAATTCCACAGAATGGTAGACGTCGGTGGACAGCGTTCGGAAAGAAGAAAATGGATTCATTGTTTTGAGAATGTAACATCAATCATATTTTTGGTTGCGCTTTCGGAATACGATCAAATTTTGTTCGAGTCCGATAATGAGGTAATTGCTGCAATACGTTTTACTTGTTAGCTCATATTAATGTTTTCTGCTTTTGTCTCTTACAGAATCGCATGGAGGAATCAAAAGCTTTATTTAGAACTATTATTACGTATCCATGGTTCCAGAACTCATCAGTTATTCTTTTCTTAAATAAGAAAGACTTATTAGAAGAAAAAATTATGTATTCGCATTTGGTAGACTATTTTCCCGAATATGATGGTGAGTGATAATAATACAAAAGTGTCGCCCTTGCACATAACTTTTCCCTACAATATAAGCAGCAATTCTAAATCAAAGTGTATATTCAACTAACAAATTTTGTAAAATATTTTCTTTGGCGTCACATCGTGTATCAACACAATTACAATACACTATACTGCAAATCAAAACAAACAAACAAATAATAGGCCCCAAATGCGATCACGCTGCCGCAAAACAATTTGTTTTGAAAAAATATTTAGCAGCGAATCCTGATCCGGAACGTCAATGCTATTCTCATTTTACAACGGCCACAGGTTAACTTTTTCAGTGTTTTTTGCTTTTCATATGCAAATGCAAAAATGCAGTTGAAATGCGCTAAAGACGCTAGTCACTCGCCGAAGTATTTAAGTCGCTTTCTATTTGACGTGGTTTTATATTATTGTAATTATAATTCATTGCGGTTTTCAAAACTGATTGAATGATTTATCGATTATCTTAAGTACATATACGCTAGAATGTAGTAATGCTAGCTTAATGCTTTTCCTTTCGTATATTCCATGTTTTATTTGATGCAGGTCCACAAAGGGATGCAATTGCCGCCCGTGAATTCATTCTTCGCATGTTTGTAGACTTAAATCCCGATACCGAAAAAATTATCTATTCTCATTTCACCTGTGCTACAGGTAAGTGCGGAACGTGAATGTGTGTGTGTGTGAGGGGGTGGGTGTGTGTATGACATGTGTGAGAAGTTGGCGTGCAATGTAAGAACCCTCTCCTATTGATTTCAGCCCATAAGTAGCACGTTTCTCTTCAACATCTTTGGAGGTAAAGTGTTAAATTGTTTACTTCTACTTTGCTCGATGCTGCTTCGATACATTTCGTAGTATGTATGGCTCGTGGCTAGTTTGCTGTGCTTCTCTTAATGTTAACAAATATTTTCTATTAATTCGAAATTGTCTTATTCAACAAATATGCTTGCCTTGCCGTGCGTTGGAAAAACAACAAACAAATCAGATACTGAAAACATAAAGCTTGTGTTCTGCGCAGTCAAAGATACAATCATGCAAAACGCTCTGAAGGAATTCAATTTGGGTTAAGCGCAATCAAATCACTCACGCCACTCTGGACGCTCTGTTCGCATACAGCTTAAAGCATGGCCAACAGCTGTCGAAACGAATTTATATGCCTATCCTATTGTATTTTTACTTAAATCACAATTCACATTTTTTAGTTTAACAAGTTCTGTTTATTTATGCAAAATTTCAATTCAAAATTTATTAATAAAAATGTCATTTATTTTTAAATGTTTAATCCACAAAAAATGCAAAAAAAAATTGGTATTAAAGGTGAGGTAGAAAAGCTTGTTTTATTTCGCATAAGCCGCGTTTATTTTTCATACTTAAATTCGATCAGATTCAGATTTCTGCATGCAAAACAAATCTATACAATCTCAAATCCACACAGCATAGTGAGCAGAATTCAAAAAAGATCAAAAATAAAAGTTTAATACTATTCGCTAGATGGCGCTGTTTTTTTGGGAAGTTGGTAAATTGAAATTGGTTAAAGATACATTTCAATCAGACTAGTAAATTGGTAATGAGAAAAGGTAAATTGGAAAAAGAATAGCAAATTTTAAATGAAAAACAGAAAAATAGATGTTAGAAAAGGCAAATGAAAAATAAGCAAGGTAATTTGAAAATGGGAAAATATAAATTGGAATTGAGAGAAACCGCAGTAGAAAACCGAGGAATGAAAATCTTGTCCAAGAGTTTTTTTCGTAACAGATTTTATCTGATGGGATTTATGTGCGATTATTAATGAAGTTGATTTTTCTTAAAATCTGATTGATATTATTTGTTTTTTACTTGTAGGTGAATTGGAAAAAAATGAATTTGCATTCTCTGTTTGGCTATTGTACAGCGGTATTTACGAAGTAGACCAACTGGTGCGGCAGCAGGGGAAAAAAGAGCTACTGGAGACCTTTAGTAGGGCTGAGTCCCTCTTTTCCGTACTCTGAACTGACATAAAACTTTATTTTTTCCTGCTCCAAATTTTCAAACGAAATTAATAAGTTGAATACTTTTAATCTGTTTTTAAATGTCTGGGAATTCGTAGAACAGCGTAACGTGTGTAAACGAAGTTCCCATGAATAACGTTTCCACATTAGAAAATCAAAGAGTGGAATCGATTGTGGCATGTTATTTAAAATGTACACGTTTTTGCGTGCTTGTGTTTAAATTTTGGAAAATAATGATTTTAAGAAGTAGGTACATACTCGGAAACGTGTGCTTTTGGAGGAGCATGCAGTTCAAAATGGAATTACCAATCACTGCTTTTAAAATCTTTCGACCATCTTCCTACATACAATTGATTTTGAATTTGAGAAAGAACAATCAGCTGATATCCTAGCTCTATTGGCATGATGCCACTTTGTTATAAAAGGCGTTCGCCAACTTTACTTATACAGTGCTATTCTGCTCATCTGCCAGACCAGTTGCACTACTTTGTTAATACCGCTTATGTGCTCAAGTCTAAGAAGATGAAGCAATTATTCCTATATCACAGCATATTTAAAAAGGGAGAGAGAGAGAGCTTCAGATAAAGAACCCGTAGGCTAACAAAATTTTACAGAAATTGATCAGGAAGCTAAAACTTTTACTTGCAACTATGTTAAACTTGTGTTACTGCAGAAATAATTTTAATTTTTTTGGGCTCAATTTCCTTTTTTATTCAACACTTTCAGCCCTATTCTGGCGATTCAGTCACAATTGATTGTTCCGTTTTCATAGAGAAAAATTATGTAAAGTTTTGAATTGTGAACTGTTTGCCTCTCGTCAGAAGAGGACTGTTAGGCTTTAATTGAAGAATGTGTGTGCTTGATAATGTGTGATCGCAAGATTATATAGAATTGTGTTTTACCTGCAATCCATACAAAAGCTAATTAATTTTTATGGTTTTTCCCTGACTTTAGATACTGAAAATATACGATTCGTGTTTGCAGCAGTAAAGGATACAATTCTCCAATCAAATCTGAAAGAATATAATTTGGTCTGAACTGGATTTGGACCGAGCAACAATTTTTGTGATTTTATTATATTCATAATTCCTTTTTTCGCATAAAACTGAAACAAAAACTTCATAAAAATAAAACAAAAAATGAATATAAGTAAAGAAAGTAAGAAAAACTAAAAGGAAAGTAAAGTAAAGCAAAACAAAATATTAAGGTACATTTAAATGAGCAAAACTACAATTTAAAACGAGTACTAAACATAAAATATACATATACATGAAAATGAAAATCCTTAAAAGAAACGTAAAGTTAAAAAAGTAAAAACCATTTTATAACGCAAAAACAACCAAATTACATATATACTTTATATACATACTATATAATAATGTAATTTACAACAATAGCAAAAGGTGTAAAGAAATTTTACCGAAGCATGAAAACTTTGCGAGAGAATTGTACTAAAATATAATGCAAAACAACAACAAATAACTACATAAATTGTAAGAATGCAAGAAAGGAACTTTATATCGAAATGATAGAAAAACTGCAAGGAGAAGAAGAAGAAGGGGAAGAAGAAACAGCAGAAATGAGCTGATCTTGCTGCATTCATGCAGCAAGAATTGAAAATGTATGATTGATTATGATTATATATATACATATGTATATGTATATATATATAATATTAATAAATTATTTGTAAATGTATTGAAGTGCAACCCAATTCAATGTATATTAAAGAATCAAATAAAACATTAAATAAAATTTAAATTCAAAAAAGCATACTACTACCAAAAAGTAAGCAAAACTGCAGCAACTACAGTTACACACGCACACGCACAACTACAACAGCGGGCAAATGATTTCATTGTGCGTCATTTAAAGCTGGCAACACCGTCGTAAGCAAATTTACAGTAAATTAATAATGAAAGTATGCAAAAATCGCATGAAATGAGAGCGAGCGAGAAGAGAGAAAGAGAGAGAAATAAAGAAAATGTTATACAAGGCATACGCTTTTTGTTATATAATCCGCCACGCCTTAATTTTTCGTTTTAAACGTGTTTGTGTTTTGTTTTGTTTTTAAATGTTAATTTTTTGTGTACGTTTATTAATTATTGCTATATTTCTGTGTCATTTAATATTAATATAATTTATATATAATATATTATAAACATGTATGTGTGTATGTGCGCGTTATTATTTATAATAATAATAGTAATAATTTTAATAATAATAATAATACAAGTTAAATGAGAATGAAGCTTATTTATGAACAAAATGTGTAAGTGAACGAACGAGCGAGTAAAAGAAAGAGCGAGTTGATGAAATTATAAATAGAAGGAAAAGCAGCGGTTGGACGTTATTGTGTTTTTATAAATTTCTGCTTTCGATTGCAGCAAACCTGCATTAAAAATGCGAATTTTGTATATTAGTTTATTGTTTTTGTTTAAGGCTAGCCCAACTTGTTGTTCTTTTTATTGTCTGTAATTATTTCAAATTAGTTTAGTTTGTCTTAAATTTTTTTATATTAAAAAGATAAGTTATATGCTGACTGGACCTGTGTCCACGTAAATTGACCAATTGAACAGTTTTTCCTTTGGGCTGATCGGTTACGCTCGAATGCACGAGTGGCATATGCTTTAAGTGGCGGCTGGGTGCGCTCTATTAGCAGCGAGTTCAGAGTGAAATTGGTTTCAACTTAAATGGGGATCGACGCTTCAAAGAGAGCAGAAGTGTCCGGGTATAACGTTTGGAAAAATCAAGCTATGCAGGCGGAAGTTCCTGATTTCCGAATAAGGAAGTAAGGCTTGTAGAAATTCAAAGCAAGTCGAAAACTAATCCCCGCCAGTGGAAATTTCTGGAGTGGCTCTCAGTAACTCGATTTGCGATGTATTGCATTTGCAACTTGCTACGAAAGATTTGTCGGAGGCGACGGAATCACGGAATCGTCCTTCGAGTTACAAAACCGCATCCCCGTAAGTCTCACTCCATTGAGAGATACCGTTTTAATTCAGCTGATTAAACTAGAACATCAAAAAAACTTCAAATGCCTTTTTGTCGAAACCATGCTTTCGGAGTCGGTATAATGGTTTCTTAATAGCTAATGAACCGATCCGCGAAAAAATTTAAAACGATTTCATAGTTGACCCAGCATTTTTGAATATCTTTTTGATACGAAACGTAACTGAAATTTTGCACGTAAGAAATAATAACTTGCCTTTGAACGTCTTCCATTTTGTTGAATTGAAACGAAGAAGGTTAACAAGACGTTGTTTCAACTTTTTGTGTCAATTGTGGGCACCAAAATTCCAAATTCCAGTCCATTTCCATGAACTGCGTTGAGGTTAAGAGTAAAATCTTTTAAAAAAAATGTATTATTGAAGTGTAAAGGGCGGATCTAGAGATGGCATTTGAAGTCTGTTGCAAGCCTACCAGGGCACACATCCTTTAACGACTATGCAAGCTATGATTTTCTGCTGGAATAGGAATTTCGTACGAATCGTATTGTGCGAAGTTGAAATTCTGAAAATGCATTGCTATTCGTGTCGGCTGGAGAAACATGATACTGATACGAATACGGTACAAGTGGCATTCTTGAAGGGCTAAAACCCACAATTCCATATTCTGAAGTATAACAGCTTAAACCCGAACAATGTATTATGCGAAAAGCCCCGCTCTACTCGAAACCCTGGCATTATTAAGCTCATTTAATTACAATTCAGAATTGGGAGAAGCACTCTTACGATTCGATATGAATTGATTCCGGTGGGGAATTCGAAAATTGTTAAGCTTTTTATTGCATAATGGGTAGAAGGGCATTAAGCCACTTACACTTGCACACATGCAATACAAATTTAGCCGACATTTTACACTTAAAACGGTAGGGGCGATCCTTATTTGCAAAATTGACAGCTATAGATTAATGCTCGAACTATAGTGAAACTTGATTAATAGTTTTATGCTGGAGCGGCGAACCTGCCAAAACTTGACAGACAAACTTGGACGCTATTTGGATGCAGGAACTGCAATCTTTTTCAGTTGTTCCTCAATTATGATTTTCTGCAAATAATTGATTTGGATTTTTCGGCAATAACTGATAATTTTTAAATTTATTTCCATTATATGCTTTTAAAGTAAGAGGCAAGTGCAAAACTAACGCAGACGAACATTTTGGTTTCAAATCAGCAAAAGCGAACAAGAGTACGAATTACATATTGAAAATAATGATGAGAACGCAATTCAAGCTTTGGATAATACAATATTTTAGCAAATTTGACTGCACTACAGCCAGAGCACATAAAAAGTTGCCAGTGAAGATGACGGCGACAACGAAGTAGCAAACAGCGTAAAAGAAAAAAATTTTTTGCATTGTATGAACATTTTTCACTGCTCATTTTCGCCATTTTGCAATCACAATTCCAAGCCGTCAACAATACGATAATGGCGGCCATCTTTGTTTGGCGCAGCAATACACAATACAACAACACCAGGCATAACAGTACCACCCACAACAACACAGCAGCAAGAGCAAAACAAAGTGAATTGAACCATTTTACGTTTTCATTAAGAATTAAACAGAGTGTTGTAAAAAGCTTTAATTGAAAAAAAAAAAAACAAATGGAAAGAAATTAAATACAAAAATTTAATACTTATAAAAAAATAACAATTGATTAGCTTTTAAAAAGCTTAGAGAGAAAGTAAACGTCGTAGTTTGACGTAGCAAAAGAAGAAAAAAAACCAAACGAAAGTAAGAAAAAACTAAAATCGCAAGTGTAAAGTAATTTTGTTTTTGAATAATTTAAATTTTTTGCATGCATACATATTTTATGGTTTTACTTTTTCCGTCCAAAGACAGTGAACGTAAATATGCACGAATACAGACGCATCACACGCACACAAACACAGAATAAGCATCATACAAACGTTGCAAGCGGTACATGGGCGTATCCAGAAATAATTTGCCGGACGGGGTAGGAAGGTGGTAGGAAAAACATTTGCAAAAGTTGTAATAAGCTCGAACTATTTAAATTTTTAGATCAATCGAAAAACTTGCAGTGAGTTTGTTTAGCCATTTTTATTACAATTTTGTTAAATATGATGTATGTATACTTTATGCATCTTATAGAAATCTTCATAAAAAATTATTCATTGATTTCGGGTTAAAAAATTCGGGTGTCAAGCTATCCAAGTAGTTATCACAACGTGGGCGCTTTTTACTAATGTGTTGCATTAGTAATAATCGGCATACACCGAGACTTGTCGCGTGACGGCCATAGCTTGTTTGTTTCCTGTGGTCATAAAAGGCTGCTTCACAAAAAAAACCACAGCTCCTTGAGAATCGCTGCGCGAAAAGTAAAAGCTACTCGGGTCGACCAGGTGCTGCACGCACTTTATATTTTTGAGTCTAAATGAAAGATAGTATATTTTCTGCTTTCGCATTTGTTAATGTCTCTTTAACTAACAAAACGAATATCAGCCCCGTTCAATCATTGATAGCCACTCATGAAGAGGTCGTCATGCTCAGCCAGGAGTAGTAAGAGGATTTGTGAGTACGCCAAAACTTATGTGGTAATCTTTCGAAACAGCTCTTCTCGATATTGTGATAAGCAATTTGATTCTACTTAAGGCTCCACATGCAATTTTTACCAAACATGATCATTTGGGCAAGAGATTATTTCGCTCGATTTAAAGAAATTTCAAGATTTTGAGTAAGAAGCAGAAGCTCCATGACTATTGGCCCCATATGTCTCGGCGAAGAAGTGATCGCTTTGAGCCCTGACCAATTCAAATCAATGAATTAGGAAATTTTGTTTGAAATTTGTTGTTGTTATTTTTCAGGAGATGAAAAACTGTAATACATACTGAAACACTAGGGAAATAATTATTTTTTAATAGCTAGTAAATCCTTTATTTTCGACATGGTAAAGGCGGTTTTTAGGGGAGTGTATTTAAGAGTGATCGATTGAAATCAGCAAAACAAAGTTGATTAAGATAATGTCACGCTCTTCAGAGTTAAATATTATATTTAAATTTAAAATATGCCATGTTTTAAGGATCAGCATTTTTTCGAATTGAATGGGCACAAAGTGGCAAACATACAAACTAAAAATTCGATTAAAATAACATTAAGTTAGTCGATTTTGCCCCCAACCATCCGGGCGCCAAGTTATTTTTCAAACTCCATAATTTGGGATTTTACACAGAAAAGAACTCAAAGCTATATATTATAGTTAAATTTCTTTTATGTATAAATTTAACCTTTGAACGCTTGCAAAGAAATTGATTTCGTGTTTGGGGGGGAGCGGGCATATTTCGATTGCCGGATGCTTTAGTCAAAGATTCCGTTCTGTTTACGTTACTTTCCTGAATTAGCACACCAACACATGCAAAAACCACAAGGAAACACTTCATCAAACATTTTTCTTAACGTTAAAATATTTAGCAAAGCAAAATTATATAAAAAAAAAAAAAGCAACAAACCAAAACGCATTTTGTATTTTTATATAAACAATTCATAATTTGCCCCCTTTCCACTTTTCCCATAAACGAGAAGCGTTTAGGGCAAGATTTAAAGCAACGCTTCTATCAAACCAAAAAGAAAAAACAAGAATAATGCGATTTTTTATATGCAGCGTGCTGTTTTGTTTATAAACCGTATGAGAATTGTAAGACGCTGAGTGAAAACCTGCGCATTGTATAAAAAGAAAACAAACAAGAAACTGTGCATGTGAACAAAATGGCAGGCTTACATGCAAACATGCATACAACGCATGCACCTCCACTCCACTCCAGCCAAGCCCCTCCCTTGCTCCATCAAGCTTTTCAGCTTTAAAACCAACGGGTCTTATTATGCTGCGTTCATGCTGACCATTAACTGTAAAACCGATTATAGCATGCACACACATAAGTACATACATAAATGCATGTGTGTGTGTACATATGTGCGGCAGCCTAAAAAGGCTAAATAACAATTTCCAAAAATTTACATTCAAATTTAAATGCAAAAAATGTAAGGCTATACTTTTAGCCCTAAAACCAATTCATGAGATATTAACTAAACTAATTAAATGAAACCTAACGTAAACGTAAGAAACTGCAAAATTTATAAATAATAAAACAAACAAACAGTATCTTTATATAGTATAAACAATATTAAGGAAATACTACATACTAAAACGCTCGATGGCTACATCACAACACAATAAATTTCCAGCGGCAGCAGCAGCAGCTGCCGCACTTGACTTGTATGCAGCAGCAACTTAAAAGTTGTGCGAGCACACTCCTTTTTTATAAGATTTGGCACAATTCAATACATTCGCAAATACATGCATAACTACATACATACATACATTACTACCAACATGCTAATAGTAGTATGTACAGATCAAGAACCATATTAAAATAAAGATCGATCAGAATGCAGCGCAGCACGTACGAAGCTTCAAAAGTTGCAGTTGAAAGCGTTTGCCGCAAGCGTTGGCAGCTCGCTGAAATGCAAAAGAAATTGGCACACCTCATCCTCACTCCCACTCAACTGAACAGCTCACACAGTCTCACGCTTTTTGGCACGTACGTTTATACGAGCTACGACCAGCGACTGCCTGCAAATAACAAAAGTATGCTCTTTCTTTTGCATTTCGATTGCGGCCCGCCCTGGCAACGCTGCCGTAGATTGTAATATTGCAACATGATATTGAATTAAACAGCAAATTAAGTAATGAAAAACCAAACAATACAAAACAAAACATTAGATAATTTAAAAAAAAATTATCTATGTACACTTACCATATGAAATAAAGTATAATTATTAAAAAAGAAGCTGCAAGTTTCATTCGATTGTTTTTTATCGTAAATCTGGTAAGCATCATAAAGCTCAGTGCAATACTCCAAAGTACGATACCAAGCCAAGCTGATTTAAATATGGCCAGCGCAATCTCTTCACAAAGTTATTCCTTGTGATGGCAAAGATTTTTAACATGTGCGTTTTCAGAGAAAAATTTATTTATTTATTTATTTGTAACATAACATATTATAAATAATCATAATACTACTTAAAGGAAAATGCACTAGCGTCAAAGGCTATCGGCACCAGAGAAAATTTTGATGACGCGATTGTTCTTATTTCCGTCAGAAATTTATGTAGTAAATAGAATCGAAAATTGTGGCAAGAACTTGTGGAAAAATATTCGAAAAGTCATGGGCCCAACTTAGCTAAAGTTTGCATGAGCCGCCGCCACATTAGCCTAACCTGGAGTCAGTAAATTGAAATTTTAGTGTAAATATGATATATGTTTGTACATACATACATATATGTACGTTAGGGTGTAGCAGTCGATATAGTTATTTCTGAGAACATTTTTTTAGCCGTATCAATTTTCGCATAAGCATATAAAACCAAGTAACCGAGTGAAAAAAAATGAAATTTTGGGCGTATTAAATTTAATGGGCGGACCACGTCGATTGTTGACAAACTACACTATACTATATGTGCAAAATATTGACTTGTGGACGGTGTACAACAGAAATTTAAGGTATATTTAATTTTCCTCCTTTCTGGTGGGCAGACCGGATTACATAATTAAACAAGTTTAAGCCGATTTCGTGATAAAATTCCGAGGTAGTGCTACTTACAGGCCTATTGTGGGCATGTCCGGCTGATTAGAAAAATCTCGGAAATTAAACTAAGCTAAAATTCATTATCACTGTGTACCAAATTTTTTTAAAACGGATAACTGCTTCTTTCTCTCTTGAGGCCACAGACGGACAGACAGACAGACGGACGGACAACAGCAAATCAAGGCAGAAAGTGATTCCGATCATTTCTATATACATAGGTACCTATGTCTATACCGGGACAGCTCTAATGCGTTACAATTTTCGCACAAAGTTATTTTAAACTATTTTAAAAGAGTTTATACCTATAATTGTTTTTGTCATATTTGTAAATTTTGCACTACCCATAAACTAAAGAATTCGAAATTATATTCTCAGTTTGGAATATTTATTCAAGAATATTAAAGCTTCCGAATTCGTATCCTAGTTTTATATTCATAATATATCCGACGGTCTCTAGAATAGCCATGCACTTTCCGAATTTAGAATTTCTCTCGCCACAATTCGGAATTGAGAATAGAGGTACGTTCGTAAATGCAACCCAGCGGTTGCACTGCAAAGCAACGCGTTCGTAAAAGCAAAATGGCGCAATACTATTGCGTGCAAAGCGTTCGTTAATGCAACGGCTTGGCACCGCAGTGACAAATTTCTGCAGTTTTCGCAGTCATTATCCGACTGTTGCCGTTTGCAAAACACGAAATGGAAACGTAGAAAATTTATTATAAATGGATCAAAATTTGTTTGTTATCATGTATAAAGATGGAATACACCATCTGGATACGTTTTTATTGTTTTAAAGTAATTATTTACTTTCGGGATGGATCTAATTCTCTTTTTCAACAAGGTTTTTACCACGACATATCTTTTCTTCACTCGTTTTACTCTTTCTTTATTGAAATTTATTAAAAGACTCTCACTTCGAGTTTCACCACTATCAATTAATGCGTTAACCGAAATTTCCATCCTGAATCGCGTTCGTTAATGCAACAAAAGTTTCTGCAACCAACCTGCAAACGAAATCAGCTGATCGGGCAGTGACAACTGAAGTTGGCTGCACTGCTACTGTCACTGCACGAATTTACTGCATTTACGAACGTACCTTAGCACTATCGATTCGGAACAAAATTCCGAGTCTCGGACTTTTGCTGGCACTTTCCACTCACACCGTTCAACAAAATTTAACTAAAATATATTTTAAAAAATATTGAGATTTTATAATTTATTTTAGTTTAAAGTAAACGGAACACAAAAGTAGTTATACCATTTCATGTGACATTGTCTTATATCTTGTTGTAGTACATAAACCTTGACAAGTAGCTTAAATTCTAATAGGCGTACGTGTGTATGTAGTAATGATAATAAATGAACATAAAATATAGATTTGAAATAGATAGTAAGAGTGTTGTAGTAACAGTAATAGCAGTAGCAGCATGAGTATCACAAATGTATCATGAACTTTAACAAACAGTGGCATTAAAAGTAGTATCTTTTCATTACAAAATAGTAAGCATTGTATGTAGTTAAAATTGTTTAAGCTTTATGCAATTTTTCCTACAACAACAATAATTGGCGCAAGTTTTGCTTTTGATTCTGTTTCATTTCTTCTCATTTTTCCGCATCACTTCATCGCATTCACTTGCTACGAGGCAGAGGTGATAGATTATGTCTTAATTTTTAAATTTACATTTAACGATTAATATAAAAGAATACAAATTTAAAATACAAAATTATTATAGCCAAGTGTGTTGGTCGTTGTTCGTACATTTCACATAACAACAAAGTCGCTGAGGTTGCGTTCCGGTTGCACCATATGGGCGGGCATCAGCTGCACAAGCTTGTTGAAGAGAAACGCGCGACGGCTCTTCAACTCGTAGAGATAATCGGGCAGGGCACGTTTGCCACCAGATTTACGATATTGCGTGTAAGAAACGGCATCGGAAATGCAGCTGGAAGTACTGCCCGAGGCTATGGAAGCTGTTGTGCTTTCGCACGACTCCATGGAGAGATCCTCTGCCTCTGGATTGGTGGCATCGGAATCAGATTTATGCAAAAAGTCTTAATGAAGAAATCAATATGATAATAGCGCAAAGAAGCTGTATGCATCGCAAAATACCAGAAGATACCTTCATCTGTGGCGACGATAACAGCAGCGCCCGCGGACACATTGGTGGCAGCATTCAATGTCTTATTCTGCTCGGCGACGACGTCAGCTGTGAGCGCTTTACCCAAAGAGGGCGTATCCATTGTTGGACGCTCATCAGCGCTGTCCTCCGCTTTGAAAAGCAAACCGGCCAATTTATGAAACTGCAAAGACACGAACATATAACGTGTATAGTGCTGGGATACAGAATTTCCTCAATTTACAAATTTGCATTTGTCTTTAACAGTTCGACTCTTGCTTTATCCAATAGAGTTTCGTCGTTCTCGACTATTTCCACGTACACATATTTAACAATGCTTCATGGCGTAAATTGAGGAATTACGGTACGGTTTGACAGGCAATATTTACATTATTCAACTGCTCTGTATCCGAGTGATCGATGACTTCGGCAATGTGATTGCGCAAATATTGCATTGCCTTGTATGGATCGAAGCGTGTCATTTCCTCGTATTGCAGCTTGCGCACCAAATAGCGGCAGTGCCGCAGAATTTCATCGCGTTTAGGTCTATGAAACAGATACAAACCATTCAAGCAAAAACATTAAATAAACGTCATAGCTGAAAATGTACTTCTCCAAGGATAGTATCCAGAAATCGTCCAAACGCAACTGCGGCAGAGTCGATTTGCCAGGATTCCCACCAAACAGATAGTGCAACTGCGTCGTATTTAAAATGCACAAAATGAGAAATTAGTTAAATATGAAAAATGTAAACCCACCTTGGAGTTCTCATCGTAAACCAACTGGTGCGCATAGCGCGGACAAGGCTCCAGCGTACCACTCTTAATATCAACCGAATTGATGTTGTCCGCATTATGGCGGGAGGTATAGATGCGTGACCATTTGTTCAGGTGCAGCGAATAGACCCAAAATGAGTTGGAGGCATCAACTTGCTGTATATCACGCCGATCCTTGAGCTTGCTCAAACTCTATAAAATATGCGATTAATATATATAGGTTATAGAGATTGCCAGGGGGGCACTTTATAAAAATTATCTTTCAACATTTAATAAAATAAATCATTGATTTATAATACCGATTATTTTAAATTTCTGTAAATCACAGTTCTCACCGAAAAGATATATATCTCATCGCGATCGCAATCGATGGTGGAGCGTAGCGTGTAACCAGGCGAGGGCGCATCCTTCGCATCACCACCGCCGACACTGCTAGCTGCATAACAACCGCCACCGTGTTGCTCCTTATTGAGCACGGATATAGCTTGCGTATCCACATCGTAAGTGATGAAATCTTCAATGTCTTCCTTGCCACGTTGGCCGCCATAAATGTATAGCTTGCGATTTTTCTACACGAAATCGCAGAATCAAGTGTAAAAAAAATCTGAGTATATATGCATGCGTGTGTGTGTGCGTTCACTTACATTATGAAAGACCATGCAATGCGTGATGCGCGACTTGATCGACAGCACATCCGCCTGCGCCGCACTTGGGTGATGGCAGTCCACAAGTATTTGTGTCCAGGTGTTGGTGGCGATGTGATACGAGAAGAGGCCCGAATACTCCGGTTCATTTGAGGTGCTGCTGGTGCTATTGGTGACGGAGCGCGGCGTCAGTATCTTCCCACCGAACACATAAATCGTGCGCTTTTCCGCATCAATGCACATTTGATGATCGTAAACAAGCTGTGGTCCGCCCACCTGGCTGGTGTCGTCGCAGATCTGCAGCCAGGTGCGTGCGCGCGTATCGTAGAGAAAAAAGTCACTCTGCAAAGTGAAAAATACACGCATTTATAGAATAAAATGTAAATGACAATTTGTGCGGGTACCTTAATGTAGTCCGTGGTTCGAATCGAATTGTCCAAATAGCGTCCGAGCATGAAGATATTTTCACTCACTGGATCGAACACCATTTTGTGGCAGGAACGTGGCGTGGGACCGTTGCATTGTTGCGAGTTTTTAAAGAGCAACGACCAGCAATTGTTCTCGATATTGTACATCCACAAATCGCTCAAGTCCTGAAAGCCATCCCAGCCGCCGTACAAATAGACCAAGCGCTTTTTAGTGTCCATAACCAATTGGTGGCCGCCGCGATTGCCTGTAAAATTTAATTATTTGTAAAAAAAAATATAAAATAAAGTATAGTTTTAGGGCAAATGTGAAATGCACGTGGTATTTTTTTTTAAAAGCAAAATAAAGCCTGTTTCAATTTCTGCTGCCTATCAATGCAGCAGGTAGAAGCAAACAGTTTAATTTTAACTTGTGCCTGCAAAAGAGTACAATAAACTTTAAATGTGTTTTTCCGTCGAAGCTTTATTGCAGCCTTGACTTCTGTGCTCAAGAATAAACAAAAACAAAAAATACACTCGACGACTCTCAGACAAAACTTGATACACTTACCTGGTTGCAATTCGCTATGCGCCTGCTGCATGCGCCAGCAGTGCTTATAGTCTTGGCGATTCAAATATTCATCCATGAAGCCCTGCTGCACGCACTCCGCAATCAATTGTTCAACCCGTTCGAAGTCTCCATTCACAACCAAACATTTGTGCAGGTCACTGACGAGCGGATGCTCGAGACGCACTTGCGTCTGCTCCTGCAGCGCCTTGAAAGCTGTTCCATAGCCCTGTTGGCGGAAGTGTTTGAGGCACAGCTTCACGATTTCTACCTCGCGCAACTACAAAGACCAATTTGTCACTGGAATTTCAGAATGCTCAGAACTTCAATCGAATCGCACCTTATTGTAGTTTTTCATGCTGGTGCTGGTGAACATGGGATCATCTTGACCGTGCAGTTCAATATACCAAATGCTAAAGTTGAACGTTGGACCCCAGGAAAGCAATGGCACGATTTTGATATATAAAATTGGTAGATTCTCGCTGCCATCCTCGGTGACGCAGCGCAAATTAAATATTTCCGGTATATTGTCATTTTTGAGACCACTATTTTGTTGATGGGTGATAGCAGGCAGTCGTCCGAGTGTCGATCGGTAGTGGCCGGTGGTCAATGGTTAAAAGTCAATGAACAGCGCAGCAAAGGGTCAATGAATAGTTGATAAGTTTAGAGCGCAAACACACCAAATTGTTTCACTAATTTACCCTTCCAGCAGCAAAACCATGCGGTCCTCCTCCAAACCGCCATAGATGCGGAATTTCTTGATGTTGCAAACGTGCGATTTTTCGAATTTTCCAAACTTTGCCTTTCGCACAATGGCCGGTCTTTTCAGTTTAAGCGTTAAATACTGTGGTGGATTGTTGGTGTGCGCCGACCAGCGTGAGGTCTGATCACTAGGACAGTCTACGAGTATGTTTCTGTTGGAAGCGAAAAAGAAGGCGATTGGTCAATAAAAATACTCCAACAATTCAAACGACCCAGCGCCGTGACTTTCATTTGACAGCTGAAAACTATACCATCAAAGCTGTCAAGGAGTTCATATATCTTGGCACCGATGTTACTACCACAAAAAATGTCCGCTTGGAGAATAAAGGAAAAGTTAATCTTAAAACGTGCTAGTGCAGACCGTGCAGACCCATGATGGCAAGAAAAACATTGAACATTTCTTTATAGTATATAATCGGCAGAAACTTGAAATTGGGAGTAGATCTTTCGAGTAATCGTCTACAATTTATACCTAATTGCATGCGCCGCTAAAGTCACGAAGGAGCATACCGACAGGGCGGCCTGCGCAGTTGGCAGCCAGCATTCATAAACAACAACAGCAACGATGAGCATGCACAGCTCAAACAACTGTTGTCTACTTTTGCAGTTGTTGTTTGGCTCACCGCATCAAGCAGCACGAGTAACCTGCACATGTGGAGGGGGCATATTGAAAACTTGGAGGAACCTCAACAGCACATTTCATAAAAACAAGCGAACGAAGGGTGCACAAAGCAAACGCGCCAAAGTTACGCAAAACGCTTAAAATATGGACGAATTTTTAATTAGATATGCAAATTTCGATTTTATGCGATGTGTATGAAGAGTATGAAGAGGACACACTTACTCAGGAAAATAATTTGTGGAAAAACTGGAATAGCGATGGATTGAGTAATTCAGTCTTTCGATTTCGGCCAGAGCCAGCGTTTTTCCACTGCTGGTGCTACTGCAGTTGCTGGAGCTCTTGGTGGTGGTAGTCATTCTTTTAAATTTTAAAAGTAAGCACGAACTACAAATTATTTATTTGAATTAAAAAAAACTGTAATATTATTGTCTCCGCGTCTCCTGTCTCCGGATCTACGGTTTACAATCACGTTCACGCTTCTGCGCTATTTTTCGACGGCTTGTTGAACCTGTACTCAAGTTGGCGATTAAGAATGTCGTATGCCTTTTAATTAATTTTGCAAATGAACAAGTTATGCAGGAATCCGATTTTTGTTATTATTTTGTTATTGACGTGTTTGTCTGCCTTCTGTCTTTTTCGGGTTTTCGGCATTCTTTTCTATTTGGTGATAGCGCCGTCGATAAGGCAGTGTTATATTGGCAGTGCTGGGCTGGTATCAAAATGTAATATTTTATAGTGTACATCAAATCATATAATTAAAAATAAATTGTTTAAAAAAATTAAAAATGTGCGTAGCAGCACACGAGCGAGGCGTAACCCCACCTTTCTCGGATTAACTTGTGTGTGCTCAATTTATTTTTAGAACAAGTCATGGGATGTATAAATTTATTCTATAGCTTGGAGCCTTTTTCTTTCAATAAAAATAATTATAACTGATTGGCGCAATAGCCCGTGTGGGCTTAAGCTTATATTTTCACAAATTAACGGGACCTACAATTAACTGAATCCGAACGGGTTTCACAATAATTTCATGGCTAAGAATACTCTCGGAGAATTGGCAATTTATCGCGAGAAGTGGCGCCGCGCAAAGAAACAATTTGAAAACAAATACTCTTTGTATTAGATTTTGTGGCCCAGCTGAGAGTTGAATCCAGATCTGCCGCATCAGCGACCAAGCACTTTTCCGTTGAGCCACCGCGGCACATTTTTCCTTTCCTCAGGTTAAATTTGGTATGTGGATTTCGTGAATTTTTTTGATTGATTGCTTCATATCCCTAAAAAAATGTTGCATTATGTGAAAGCTATTTATTGTGAGTTGGGACGATTTCCTTTGCTCTCATGAAATTTGTAATGCGAAATTCACTGTCACTTTTTCGTCATGTAAAAAGCAAATTTAGAATACAAATAAGGCATCCCAAAGTAGCTAATGCTTTGCACTTTAGAAGCCAGCCAAATCCAGAAATTGAGATACCTTAAATAATATTTGTTGGATTACCATCATCGGTGAAGTCGTCTTCCACGACTGTACCAATATCAATGTATGTACTTCTCGCAGCATCGATAATACAGTCTTATTGGTATTGCAGCGTTCCAGTTTGTGTCATTTTTTCCTACAATATTTGGCAGCATATTTTTTCGTTGCTGGCAGTGCCGTCCAGGCCCCAAATATTTCGCCATTTTTCAGTCTGTGTGTATTCTGTAATGACTCAATGAAGTGCGAGGGAGACGCACTGAACTGTCTTTCTTTTTTTACACACACTTTATTTACGAACACACTCACACTTTCGGACAGACAAGTTGGCCTGCAAATTTTCCATTTTCCCCCAAAAACAATACTACCTTTATTTCTAATTTGTGCTGAGTAATTGAAAGTAAGAAAAAATTCCTAGTTTCCGCCTACTTGCTATGAATCAGTCAACAGTTTGAGAAGTACTGTTACGATTGCAACCCTGTGCAATATGGAATTGAAAGCAATTCCAAGTTTCGCCTCAAGCGGAAGCCGAATTTTAGCCGAATATTTCCATTTTGGTGGCATTCAGGACTATATGGCTGTTATTAATATATAGGGTTATTATATATTTAATAAAGAAATAATTTTCTCCAAACAAAACTACCTTTATTTCTAATATGTGCTGAGAAATTGCAAGTAGGACAAGGTTCCTAGTTTCCGCCTACTTGCAATTTCTTGCAGCATATACAAGCCGAAGCCGAAAATCGAGACTGACAGATTGTGTTGTCTGCCTGCAAATTTTTCGTTTGACGCGTTGCTTGTGGAATTTACTAAAATTTGGATTTAACGAAAATTAATTGTTATATTCAAGTAGTATTTGTTTGTGAGAACCGTCTACTAGTAGGAATACAGAAATTTAATTTGGTGTTGCTAAAGTGTTTGAAAAGAAATTTGAGACAATTTGCTTAAGCAAAAGTCCGCAGATTGCGTGGAGCTCGCTCGTTTACGGGGCTTCGCCTGTACTTTGGCAGCCACTTCGCGCAAGACCAACATTTTCAGTCTGTGTGTATTCTGTAATGTCATTGAAGACGGGCAAAGAAAAGGAATTTGAATTTTGTAAATTATAAAATTTGGCAATTAAAATATAAGGTTTCCCTAGTCGTGAAGCCCAAAAGAAGTCACGAGCCTACGAATGCTTGGTTGGCTTTAAAAATAAATGTGAATTTGGGTTAAAAAGGAAATTCGGAAATTCGTAGAAGTGCTGCAAAGTGCCAAAAAAGAGCAAACAGCAACAGAGCTCCAAACTATTTTGAAGAGCCCCAAATTTTATTGAATTTTAGTATTTGGCCTGTGAAAAAAGTGTGATTTCGTAGTAAAGAAAATGGTAAATTTTACTATATGACTTAAAATACTTTTTTTTATCACAATTGAAATCAATTGGAAATGTCGGAATTAAAAATTTTAGCTAAAAAGTGGGCCAGAGAGTGTTTTCCGCTCAACAGAAGAACCCCACCATTTGCCACCTGCTCCGCAATTCCACTTATTGTGTGTTACCTTGTTCGTATTCAAAAATTTCTTCACTTCCCTCGCCGTATTCCTCATTTCCCCAGTCATGATTTGCTTTCTGCTTTGTTTTCTCTTTTCTTTAAATACTGAAACTTCTATGCAAGGAAAATAGGGAATCGTGCCATATATCATTATTCAGTAGCGACTTTTTGTATTAAAATTTTTCGTGCTTTTTTGTTTTGTACAAAAATAGCAAATCGTGTTGAAGCATTTTCGACGTGACGAATGTTATCATGTCCTGTTAAGCTCGACGGAAACAGGATGCGATTGTCGTCCTGCTCATTTCCGTTTTTCTGCATTCAACAGTTTATCCCCGAGTGTGAGCTGTGTCAAAACTAATGAAATCTGCCACGGATTTGCATAAATATTTATTTGTTTTTGGAATCGCCTCTTCCATTGCGTTCCTTAAATTTGTTTTTTCGTTCGACAACTTGAAACTGTTATACTATTTCAACTGTTGCGCTCTTACTACTCTAACAAGTGTTAGTTCGGTGTAAAAAGCACAATTTTCGAATTCAAATCTATTCATTCAAATGAAGTATTTATTAATTATGTTATCATTATTTCTTAAGTTACAATACATTTTTTTTACAATAATAATAACGTTGTTTCATCTCGTTTTCAGGGTAATGAATCATCTTTGCCCATGGAGATGTGCTCCAACTGTAAGTATAGAAAAACTTGAACAGTTAACTGTAAAAACATGTGTTCTGTTCCTGAAGCTAGCACCAAGCTGTAAAGCTAGCAAATGGTTCATACATTTTATCAAATGAAAAAGCGACTATCATGCTTCATTCGTCCATCATTTATCTATATGCTCTTATGCTACAATTTGTCTGACTGTGTTTGGTCAGCAGCAATCAAGAAGCCACCAAATCAATTCTTATATACCATTTTCGACACATTTTTATTTTTAGAACGTCAACACAATAACAATAACACAAGAGAGAAATCAAATTGTTTAATTCTAAAAGAAAGCACCAGTCGTGTTGTAGCTTTGCTGCCCTCCCTATGCTTTTACTTTTTTTGTCTCTTCGTTCAATAAGCTAAGCAAATATTTTGCTGTGCTCATAAAGCAAAATACGGACATCTTTTCATAAACAAAAGAATAGAAAGCACAGAACACATTAGTGTATTAACATGCTGAATGTGAACATCCAATGTTCCGGCTTCAGGCGGTAGGAAGATGTTAGATTCAGAAAATTTTGAAAAATTTATGTGCCATTCTTGCTAGAGTCTTGTTACTACTGATCCCTACTTTCCTTCAAACTGCTGAAACAAAAAGGGTGCGATCAGCCGTTTTGTTAATGAGCGATGTTAAAGGCAAATTATTTGTTTAATCGCACAAGGCGAATTAACAAAAATCGAATTTGTGCCAGCACTGAGAGGAGGGTATTAAGCACCGCAAAGCATTAGCGGATTAGCTAAGCACATCGTAGATGAAATGCAAATACAGGTGTTTTTGAAAACAGCCCAAGAGGGCGACAAGTTGACATTGTGTGCTCGCGATTAGGCGCTGAACGCTTAGAGGCCTTGCCAGCTGGGCTACGATTAATATGTATATGTATTTGTATCAAAAATATTTGCATCATAGCCATTCGTCAACTGTAATAGTAATTAGCATTTGAGAAATTTTCGGCATTTTATACTTTTGGCAAACGTCTTTCGTCTTATCAGCGTGTCTGTGTGTTGTATACCTTGGCATTGACAACTCAAAATTACTCAATGTCTTGGCTATATGTACATACTTAATTCTATATACCGCTGCAGCACATTGACTGACAGAAACACTTGGGCTGCAAGCAAATTACTTTTTGCTGTTTGATATTTTCCATTATATTTTTTAGTAGAATTGTCCTTAAAATGTCGGAAAGTCTTGCTTGTTATTCTTTGTTTTGTGCTTTGATTCACGTTCAAAGTGTAAACAAGTTTAATGCCTTCCTAGGTAGGTAGGGCAGTAATAACTAACTAACGATACTGAGGAGCGAGTTTAGCTAATGCGAAATTATACGCCAAAGCAAAGTGACACAGGCAGTTAAACATTTAAAAATAAATGACAAGGGGTAAATGTGTGCAAGGGGTGGCGAATAGACAGAGTGAGATGTGAAGGAAGAGGGGTAATGTGCATTTTTAGTCGCCCTACTTTCAGAGCTATCCTTGCTGTTGCATATTCCTACACATATGCAAGCATCGTTGTGCTCGACGGTGTGAGTGCACGTGCGTGTGTCGAGTATAAATTGGTGGGTATGTGAACTTTTTTAATTCCGTTTCCAGGCTAAAAAACTAAATTAACATTATTTTGCATATATGTACAAGTATTCAACTTCTTCTTCTCTCTCTCTCCTTAAATTGTTGCAGTCGACGCCGATGAGATACGTCGTTTGGGTAAACGTTTCCGTAAATTGGATTTAGACAATTCCGGCGCTTTGAGTGTAGACGAATTTATGTCGCTGCCAGAACTGCAACAGAATCCCTTGGTGCAACGTGTGATCGACATATTTGACGCCGATGGGAACGGCGAGGTGGACTTTAAAGAATTCATACAGGGCGTATCACAATTCAGCGTGAAAGGCGATAAATTGTCCAAGTTGCGTTTTGCATTTCGCATTTACGACATGGACAACGATGGTTACATATCGAATGGTGAACTCTTTCAGGTAATTATGTATTTCCAGTGTTTTAAAATTTAGTTGCTCATGCATTGCTGTGCGTTTTTTACAGGTGTTAAAAATGATGGTAGGAAATAATCTTAAGGACACACAATTACAACAAATTGTAGATAAGACTATTTGCTTTGCCGACAAAGATGAGGATGGCAAAATCTCCTTCGATGAGTTCTGTTCGGTTGTTGGTAACACAGATATACACAAAAAAATGGTTGTTGATGTTTAAAGTCAGTCGCTTACAAGCTGTTTTTGTTTTGTAATTTTAAAAGAAGTCTCCTATGCCAGCGTATTGTTTCTTTAATGATTTTAATTTAGTCGTTAATACTATTTACATTTGAAAATTTTGTTAATTTATTTCGTGTTTGCTTCGTGCAATAATTGCTCTTCCTTTATAACTATTTTGTTTCAATTTGTTTACAGTTGCTTATACGTTTTGTTTTGCGATAACGTTAGTCTTAAGAGCAAAAGTCCTACCACGTAAATTATCCTACAAATTTCTCTTTGCCTAAATACCATATAGCAGTTATTTATAGTTAAAAGAAAAAAAAAAACCAATACACCCAAAAACTAAAATGGATATAAGTAAATAAAGCAACACGTAACGTTTTCAACATTTCAAGAAATATTTTATAAAAACTATTTTCTTTATAAAAAAAAGAATTATAAGAAAATAACAAAAAAAGAACCAAAAGTAAAAGAAATATGTATACAGCAATATTTGTAACATCTTCACTGCACAGCAAAAAAAATCAACAAATTTGACACTATATTAATTACTTAAAAAGGAAGTTGCTTCATCTTGCTTGAACATTTGCTGAACACCGACGCGCATACGCTCAAACAAAACAAAACAAACAAATGAACATACAAGACAACTACGCCAAGCAACAAACCAGCAGACTAGCAGACCAACAACAAGTGTCGTTCCTGTTTCATGGCAACTAACTGTGACTGCTGCTGCTTACCGCCACCAACTCCACCTCGTTTCCTGCTACAACATACCCAAGCAAACGTTTCATTCTTCACAAAAACACACACACTCACATTTTTCTACTTTTTAAAATTTGAAAAGCAGCATATTACAATATTAAAATTACAATATTTAATAAGATTTTTGATAAATATGTACTTAACACAGCGCATTGTATTTAGAATTTGATAAAAAGAGAAAGAGCAGCAACTAATATTTTTTAAATGCATTCATGACAAATTTTCGTGTTAGTTGTGTAATTTAAAAATTTATATATCTTTAATTTTTCAAAATCAAAGATTTCAAATTGTATGCCAAACGAAAAATTATAAGAAGCAAAGAAAGTGTGTTATGTAAAAGCGAAGAGCAAGCAAGAGCAATTGCAAATGAATGGAATATGAAAGGTCGAAATTTGTTGCTGCTTTGACGTGCTATAACACATACTAATTATGGCGAAGCTAAGTTCCGTTTGTTCCCAACGCTCCCAAAACGCTGCAGCATACCTCGCCTCGCGCACCGCAGCGTAGTTAAGTGTGAGCCATTGAAATACTGCACGTGTCTGCGAATAATGTGAACCCCTTTTATCAATTTTAATTTCAAGCAAGAAAAATATGAAGAAATAAAGAAGGGCAAACATTTTAAGAGTCGAAGAAAGCTTTAAAAACTACTGTTAACACTTTCTTTATCTTTACAAAATAATTGGCATAATTAATACGCTTTATATATATACAAAAAATACATAATACATATTTGCCTATTAATTATAATAATTATATCTAGTCAAACAAATATATTTAGCAAAATCGAATGAGAAGAAGAGGAACTTGGTGGAAACAACTGTAGGCGAAGGAAAGTTCAATGCTTCGCACTTGGGAAAAATTTTCTGAAAGTGTGAGAGCACATTTTAATTGAAATGTTTTGATGTTTTGATTGATTTGTTTAAACAACTGTTGTTTTTTAATTTTTTATTGTTGCCAAATTTGATTGAAGATTTTATGTTTATTTTTAATGGTATACATACATACATACATATGTATATGGCAGAAAAACTACTTTGTTACTATGATCTTATTGCTTGCGCATCTGAAAGAAATATATGTACTATGACAAGTTCTACATTTCACTTAATGAAATTTATTTTGAATTGCGATCGAAAGTAAATTGTGAAACACGGCTGTTATTCGTGAGAACATGCTTAAATTTATGCGTTAGATAGCTGTATGAAGCTTCATATTTCACTATTGGAAATTGGCTCTACCGCGAGCTTTTCATCTTTGATATGCATGCAATTCCGCTCTTAATTAAAAAATGCATTTTGACAGTGAGAAGTGAGAGATAAAAGCAGAGCGCACAGTTGACTCGTTGCAAAATGCCTTTTATCATCATGCAGACACACAGTGACACAAACATTCACACTTTTGCTTTTGGTTTTTACGCCCTATTACATTTTATATAATTGAAACTGGTAAAATGCAATACAATGTGCCATAGTAAACTGTTGAAAATACTCTCAATCGCTTCTAGTGCGACCAGCAACACAGATTTTTAGCCTTCTTACTTTATCTTAAGTCTTTATTTGACCTATTGTTGCATTCTATATATTAGCTTCTTACTTTATCGTAAGCCTTTCCTTTACTTGCAGCAGTTAGCTGGTAACGGCTTGGGACAGATCTTCCCTTTAACTCCTCTTTCTTTTACGTTTTCTTGTATAAAACATATTTAGCCTTCTTACGTTATCTTAAGTCTTTATTTTACCTTTTGTTGTGTAAAATTGTAACGCTTCTTAGTTTTTTTGTTGCTTTCGTGGCTAATTTTTTGGCGTAAATAAATTTCTAATATGTTCTTAACTGCTTCCTGTTTTCTTTCTTTCCTTACTCTTGTTTTAAGTAATCTACTACTACTAAGTCAATCCTTGCTCCTTCTGCTCTGTGTAAATGATTATGTAAAATATATATATATATGTATATATTTTATATACTATATGCCTAATATGCTAAATTATGATGATTATGTTTATGAATGAGTAAATATAAAATTCTGTTTATAAAAAATTTTAACAAATATCTAAAAGCGCTATTTACTAATTCTCAAAAGTATTTAGTACGTTTTGAGTATAGTTTAAGCTTAAACCGTACTAAATACGATGTTAATTATTGTGTTAATTTAAAAAAAAAGTCGCGTGTATATAAAAATCATCTATATGCAACAAAGCAAAACAAGAAAAAATAAGCAGTTCTATATACTATCTGTATATTTTACATTTGAAGGAATTATTTTTTTGGACATTTTTTAATAAGTACGAGTATATCTCTACTAACCAGCAAAACAAAACAGATAGTGAAAACAGCATATAAAAGCTTAAATATTAAGTAAGCAAAATAAAACAATCTCTCTTGCAATACGAAAAATATGTTTAAAATTAATAACAATTAATTATAAATAATACTATACTTTTAAAATTAAGAATTTTTCTTAATGCCGAAGCAAATAATTAAAAATGTTATTTGTGAATATGAATAAAAAAGGCAAACATAATAAAGTGAAAAAAAAAAATACAAAAAACATGTTTTCATACTTTTTCTAATTAATGCATACAACAACCAAGACAAAACAAAACAAACCATAATGATATATATAAAGCATATGCAAGAAATTAGCTAAACTATTTAATTATAGGAAATTATTAAACTAATTACGGAATTTGAAATTGACACACAAAACAGTAACAGCGTTTTTACTAAATTTAGCATCGATCGTAAACGAGAGAATTTGAGCTCGAAAAATTCATTCTGATATTGCAGTTACGTCATACATATGTACGTATGTCGTGGTGAATTGTAAAGCATAGCTGAAAACAGTTTTTCGCATGTACACTTAGGGCTCAGTTAGTGATGACGTATCGTATTTATTCGTATCGTAAATGTCTGAGAGAGGCCTATTTCTATGAGAATTTCTGCGTTACGATCCGAATAAATACGTCAAGAGCGAACGCATGTATAGAGCTCGGGTAAAACAGGTTTTGTCTGCGATACGAATAAATACGATACGTCATCACTAACTGAGCCTTTATGATCATCACAACTGTCGCTGCAATCTTTCGAGAGTTACGCACTCATACATATGTATGTATAACAATTCAATCGCTTCCCTATAAGCAATTCAGTAGTCGACTACGAAAATAACGCACTTATAGTTGACTTTTCAGTAGTCGACTACGAAAATAACACACTTATAGCTAACTTTTATGACCTAACTATAAGCTAACTATAATGTAGTGCAGAACTGCTCCAAAATCAAAGCGAGTTGCTTGCTTTCTTCTTTTTTGCTATTTGCTTTTTTTGAATATTTTTCATTTATTTAGGTGCATTGTGGAATTGAAATTGAAAAATCAAAGCGAGCTGTTTGTTTTCTTTCTTTTTTGTTTTATATATTTGTCAAAAAACTTTTGTATTGGAAAATTTCAATCAGTTGCTTAGAAGGAAATGAAAAGATTTATCAAAAACCAAATATTTTTGCCAAATTATGGAAATATGATGATATATTATCTTAAACAGGCAACGATTTTACGGCATATTTTAATAAAGCATATTATTAGCTTATCAACTAATAGTTTAGTTGAATAGCTTCATATGAAATTAGTTAGCTATAACTAAAAAAAATTAGCTAACTTTTAGCTAACTTCTAAACAACTAACTTTTAGCTAACTTCAAAGTAACCGACTTTAAGTTAGTTGAAAAGTAATCCAGGGGTAATCGGGACTGACTACTGCCTAGGACATCGCAATGTTAAAAAAGTCAGTCGTTTCCATTGAAAGTAGTCGACGAATAGTCAACTATGGTTGCGAAGTAGTTAGCTTATAGTGCACTAAAAGTTAGTTGAGTTGCCGGTAGGGTTGTAAGCCTCGACTTATAATAATCACAATACAATCCCTTAACAAAGCAAAAAGCATTTCAAGAACAGCTGTTATTTTTGAAAGTGGAATAAGTCCACTTTCTGTTATTGCGAGATATTTCATTGTTTACATTTCACTCTCAGTGTCAATACTGTTAAGAGCTAAATCTTCCATCTCCCAAATACTAGAATCTCATTTATTTTTTACAAAAAATTGTTTGCACATTAAAATATCATAAAAAGTTTTATCTATACTGCCATTATCTACATTTTTGTAAAAAATGGACTTATTCCACTTTCAAAAATAACAGCTCAACTATTGCATTGTTTCAGGCTTAACACTCAACTCAAGCATAAGCCTGAAACTATGCGCCAGTTTTCCGTTTCATACTTTTGAGTCATTGATCATTTTTGTTGCCATGTTGCACATTTCACTATCGAACGAAAGCGATTTGAGCACGAATTGAATGTCATTTGTAATCGATTTCAATTTCAATCGCAAGTCAAATGTTGAACATGGCTGATAGCTAGTAAATTTAATAAAAACTCTGCTGTTACCTCAGAAGAATTCATACTTGAATTCAAAACAAATCATGAAAATTTAACAATAACTCTCACACCAATTAAATTTAACTATTGCAAAAGTTCTTATCATATAAAGATTAATGCAAATTCGATATGCACTTCGTACTGTACACAATTGAGCCGTAAATTGAGATGGGTTTTCGAAAACAAACATAAAGCATTTAACTAATCAAACGCACAGTTCATAAAAACTTGAAAAGAAGAGAAAATAAATCAATATAACAGCAGCCTCAACCTTGCCTCCATGTTATTAAATATATAAACCAAACTTAATAAATGCATTAGCAAATATATGAGATATATTCAGATGGCCGATAAATGCATGTCCCTTCAATACAAAAACAAAGCAGTTCTCATTTCCTTACACTACTCACTCGACTCAAGTCGCCAATGGTTTTTAAGTACATACATACATACATAATTTTAGTGTATGCTTTTTGAACTGTGCAGTGGGCCTCTTCATATGTAAATGCCATACAGAAGGCTTCATACAAATAAGTCACAATCTGTCTTGTTCCACATTTCATCTTCGATCGAAATCGATTTGAGTGCTAATTCAATTTCCATCGCGATAAATTTAATTTCCGATCGAAAGTGAAATGCGAAATTTGACTGTATAGCAAAATATCATGCAAAAGCCAATGGGAAACTGCAAAGAAAAAAATAAACAACATTTCTCAACTTTTTACTGTCTTTAAATAAAAATGCAGCAAACTTCTGACATATGTATATACATATACATACAAATGCATAACTTCATATGCTATAAATATCTGAAGTATATAAAACATGAATAAATACCAATAACATTTACATTTTTGAACTACCTAAAAGTTAATTTTTATTTTAAGCATAATTATGAAAATTCGAAATGAGACAAATGAAAAAGCAGCAACAAACAAAAAACGTTTGAAAACTAACATAATTACAAAATATGCATAAATTCTCACCAAATAAAAATCAAAGAAAAAAGTAAAAAACTAAAGCAAAAAAAAACTTCAATAAAAGAAAAAAATTTAATCCCATTGTTTTGTTGTTTTCGTCGAATCCAGGAATATTCCTTTAGACTGAAAGTATCGCATGTTCTAATAACTTTTATTCACTTAGATGTTAACCTACATATGTACAATATACGCTCCAATGCGGCATACATATGTATAATTGGCACAGCTACCCCGTAAACGGACAAAGGTCAAACTTGCTCGCACTCTTTTGAAAGGGCTCAAATTAACGGAACTTTAACAGAATACTAACAGGGTTAAGAAATAAATTTTAAATAAATGATTCTTTTTAAAATTGTATTGTGTCGGCTTGGGTTTGATCATGAGCCCAAAAGATAAATTATTTTTGGATAGTCCTGCAAACCTTTCTTTTCGTTTGGTAGAAATGAAACTGATGTCCATGCCACGAATTCGGCACAGCAACTGCATTTTCCATATCACCTATATTAGATAAGCAGTGGCGCGTTGCTGGTTTTTTGTCAATGGGTGTTCAGTTCCCCAGTAGGACCATGCACCCAATATAAAAATATAATTTAAAAAAATAAATCTTTTGAAGAAAATTAAAAATAAGTCTGTCAGTTGCTGACAGAATCACGGAATACGCTGACACGATGGCCAAAAGAAAAACCTGCCTCAGGATATGCATAGCATCGCATCCCTCTATTCAAAATTACCATACTCCGGTTTTTCTAGCAAAATACATAGTTTTTAACTGATAAATAAATCGAACGTCATTAAAAAAAATCCATTTGAACCCTTCTAGCTGTAGTTGTAATAAATTTCTAGGTCAAGTAATTCAAGAGAGTGGCTTAAAATGATATGCTATTTGCATATTTCTTTCAATCAATGATTGATGTCTTGATGCCAGTTTATAACTGCGGAAAACAAACAGACAAAGACACGACTCAACGTTCTGCACAAACACAGCTGCTGCTCAAGCCGTGTCAATCTGTACAATCTGGACATCTTCCCGCATTTTCAAAATTTTCGATACACGAACAAACCTAATTCAACGGAACTAAAATTTAATATATATTTTTCGTCACCGCTACGTTTTTTACCACCGAAGTGTGTTTATTAATAGAACGAGTTAAGGTTTAGATCTTGGATGGGTCAGCTGTTTTCGGTATTGTGCATCAGCTGTTTGAGTTTTGCGCGGTTTTAATATTGCTTGAGGATTTCACAACGATTTTTGAACGACGTTTGAAATAGTATTCATTGAAAGGTTCTAATTAAAGTGGCGCCATGGACGATGTGTTTTCAATACGAGTAGTAATTGCGGATTTTTACTTACAAAAACCAACGCGAGGCTTGGATCCATGCTACTCAGAATTTCGCGGCAAGGAAATCAAACGGGTATGTGGATAAGTAGGGATTAGGGGATATGATTTAAGCATAACGATATTACTAACTTAATTCTTTCCAGGTTCCAATCATACGTATATTTGGCTCCACACCTAGTGGACAGAAAACTTGCATGCATGTGCATGGCGTTTTTCCGTACTTTTACATTCCATACGAGAAGAAAGATTTCGAATCGTTGAGCAGAGCTATCTATCAGATCGCCATGAACGTAGATAAAGCTATAAACATATCGCTGGGACAGGGTAGCTCGAATGCACAGCATGTCTTCAAAGTGCAGCTGGTCAAGGGAATGTAAGCGGCCTCTTCGATTTCTTCGATTGCTGCTTGCTCGTCTAATTTAGTCTTTACTTGTCTTTGTAGACCCTTCTATGGATATCATCGTGCCGAGCATCAGTTCTTGAAGATTTATATGTTCAATCCGCGGTTTGTACGAAGGGCTGCGAATCTATTGCTGAACGGTGCCATTCTGGGCAAAACCTTTCATCCACACGAATCGCATGTACCCTACGTATTGCAATTCCTGATTGATTACAATTTGTATGGCATGAGCTTTTTGCATGTGCCTTTGGAAGTGCTGAAATTTCGGCGAAAAAACGACGACGATGGTGAGATATTCGAGTTTAATTTATTGAATTCACACCATTAATATTATGTCTAAACTTACGGTATGAATTTAAAAAAAATTAATATTACAGTAATCCCTTTTTTTGGCGTACAATTTGCACAAATTCTAAGCACTTCGATTGAGAAGAAACAATCCACCTGTAATTTGGAAGTTGATATTGGCTCGAATTTCATACTTAATCGCTTCCAATTGGTGACAAAAAGTAACAGCACACACACTAATCCGGGTATAGAATCAATTTGGCATGATGAAAAACTCCGACGTCAAAAATTGACTATAACCTTGGCTGCGGAAGACGAGGAGCAGGCTAATGCGGTGGGTGATTAAATTACCCACAATTAATGCTTTATAAAACATGTAGTTTCATCGACAGGTACCTGCTTTGGCGATTCCTGTCTCCCAAGAACGTCCCAATGTGCGTCCCACTGACAGTGAACAGTTTTATCGTTCAGCGCTCAGTGGTAAACTTTTGGCTATGGAAGCTTCCCTTTCGGGCAGTCATAGTGGCAGTCAGGGAGATCAAACTCTCAATTCAACACTGCAATCGAATGTCGACAACACGATCTTGAATCTTACAAATGTCCTAGGCTCAACACATCAGCAGGTTTAATTGCAATAAGGCAGGCAGAAAATAATAGAAATCAATTAAATATTATTTCTATTTATAGAAGCGAACCTTTAACCTTAAGAAACTGTTGGCAAACGCAGTTTATCCAGAGGAGTGTACGCAGCAAGACAATCTTGTAAATGCTTCCTTCATCGAGGATCATCTATCGAACGCAAGCATTTTTCAAAGAAGCTCGTTTGGAAACACGCAAATCAAGCCAGAAAATCAACTTGAAATACTCAAAAATGAGCTGGAAGATGAAAGCGATTTCCTGGAAGATACAATAGTGGATGAAGAGCTTGTGCTGAGCTTAACGCAATCCCACTCACAAGCGCCCGTGAATTCCAGTTGTATGTTTATGCTAATATCTGCACGAGTGCTTAATTAAATGTTGAATTTTAATTGAGAATTGCATTTCGCAGTGCGGGAAGAGGATTTGGAATTACTGGATGTACTACAGCAGCTGGAAGCGAACAATAATAATGAGAATGCCATTGACTTGGATAGTTCCCTGGCTCCGCTATCACAACCGCACGAAAACTGTAACAACCTGCTTGAAAATATAATTAAAAGTGTCGAGCTCACTGAACCTTTCTGCCTGCAGTTGAACTGACGCCAGAACTACTTGATAAAGAAGTCGTGGCAACTGCGGCCAAACAGCCACTCTCAGATGGTGATACTGATGAGGAGAACGATAAATCAACGGCTTATACGCACGATTTTTCCATCGCCTTAGATGAACTCGACGAACTTATAATGAAGTTGAGTCAGCCAACACAGCCGAAGTCCAGTAATGCTGAGCCTACTGCAACACCTTTTCCACAAATGGATGGTGCCGATGATTTGCTTCGCACGCCCACGAAGCTTCAAAGCACGGCGCGCAGTGCGAACTTACTATCTAAAACGCCACCCAGCAGCCCCAGCAGTGCCTTCAAAAGTCAGCGATCTCCCAAGCGTTCACCACGCACGCCCAAAGCCAATGCCGCTTCGAGATATGCGCCGCTACCGCTGATCTTTACAAGTCGTTCAGATAAAAGTTGGTAGTGCAGATTCGTAAAATTTAGCTATTTCTTCAATTGTTTATTATATGTTATTCTCTTTGAAATGTATTTTTTCAGAAAACGCCGCGTATGTTGTTACTGAGGAAAGCACTCCCGCAAAACCTGATCGCTTGAGCTTGAATATGAGATGCAGCACTAAGAGGTAACTCGCTCTTGCATATCGAGTTTTCAAGTTTTCTTACACTTTGTCAATTGTAGTGCTGCAATTTCGCTGCGAAAGCAATTGGCATTGACGGAACTGCGTCGAAAGAGTATTAGTGTGGCTACGGAACTGCATGATCCTGAAGTGGTTTCCACACAGGCTGCAAGTACAAAGTAAGCAGGTAAAAATTGTATAAGGCGTTACGTCTTAATGTAAAATCAAACGAATAAGTAAGCAGCGAAATTATGCTAAAATACTAGTGTATGGTATTTTGTCCTTCAACAAGCTTTGTTTTTTTGTTTCAGAACGCCAACACGTCGCGGAAGAAGAACTCCCACTGCTGCAGATTTGGATAAAACTCATATAACATGCTCACTTACGCCGCGTCGCAAAAGTGAACGTATGCTCAAAGTCTATAGTACAAGAAAAAAGGCAGCAGTGGAAGAGCCACACGTCAGCAAAGAGGAAGAGTTGCCGAAATCAAAGAAAGGATACCCTCCAGCAGCAATTGTGAAAGCGCATAGTACACAATCTGTAAAGACAATCGTAACGAATGCAAACATTGCATCAAGTATGGAAGGTGACGATGCGGCGCCTGCACTTAAGGCTGATTGTGCTGAAGATATACAAAAGTTTAAGCTAAAACGTGTCAGAGTTAAACTGCACAGATTTGATGCCAAAAGTTGTGCGACAGTCGCAAACAATTTAACGGACGGCGAGAATGCTGGCGAGACTGAAATTACCATACATGCTGATGCAACTGCTGCTGAAGCTAAGGAACAAGATGAGGATGAGGTTATTGCCTGCTCCGACCATGAGACAGAGAATATCTTTCATAATCGAAATCTACTCAAAGCTTTTAAGAGCATGAGCAAAAATTTTAAATTGGGCAGCGCGCGCAACCGCAGGAGACAAGCTAACGACTCAGCGTTAATCAGTGGCAAAACTGCAGCAGTAGAAGCCAACTCACTTGCTGGTAGTAGCACGCCAAAAACGCCAAAATTGTCTAGTGACGAGTATGCTGGACAGGAGCCGGAGACGCCGGGGCAAGATGATGCACACATACAGAGTTTCTATGAGCTGTCATTTTCCGAGCGCAGTCCAGCATTGTTCAGTGATACTTCCAGTCCAGCGCTAAGACCGGCTGGCATTCACGAGATTGACGAGCATTCTCTGGCCAGCACAGCTGCTACGTGCACAACATCGACAGCAGGCACAGCGTGTGACTGCGTTCCCAGCACTTCCTCGGCGGAGCACACACTGATCGCCTTGACGCCTTTAGATTTGCCACCAAGCTATGCGGAGGCTTTGGCGGGTTGTCGCAAATTTGACATACACGAGTTTGAGTTTCCAACTCCCTTCTACAGCAATCCCGCCGATGTCACCAAACAGAAGGAGATCGGCAACACCGTGCTGCAGATACCCGGCAACAAACTCAACGATTGCGTGGAGTTCGAGAGCCTGCTGGGCAAGGAAGTGGTGGGTTTGACGCAATGGCGGCGCAGCAAAATACTGCAAATTGGCGGAGCGCACATGCTGAATAGCTATCGCAATGCGCAACGCATGCGCGGGTACTTTGCCAGTGAACGTCGCGTAATAATGGCACCGCAGGCGAGTGCGCCCAGCCGACAGGAGGCCAAACTGTGGCTTAAAGCCAGAGAATTGCTGCGCTGCAAGGAAGCGGAGGCATGTGAGCAGGCGGCGCACGCCGGCGTGGATGTGGATAGTCCGATTAAGGTGCGCCGTCAAAAAGTAACGATGATGCTGCATGACGAAGGCGCTGATGCTGCGGATGCAGATGGCAACGTGGACTGCTCCACACGCAGCCTTACGCTAACGCCTCTAACACCCGGTAGTCCCTTGAGCAGCAGTGCAGGCGTCAACATAAGCCAAGAGTGCAGCTTTACGCCACTCACGACAATCGCAAAGAGTAGACCCAGCGATTCGAACGCATTGCCGAGTGGCAGCAAACCGCGGCGTCAGCTGCGCAGTGCCAGAAAGTCGTTGCAACGCAGACTACAAACTGTAACTGCAGTAAAGCAAGCTGAGCAAGCTGGGCAAGCGAGCAGCGGCAGTAGTAATGCGAGCGTATGCAGCCAGGTTGCGCTGGCCGCACTGGAACGCAGCTCGTTTGCGCAGCAGCTTCAGAGCGGCTCATCTCATGAGCTGAGCTTTGGCCTGAGCAGCGCCACGCTGGATAACACGTTCGGCTTCAAAGTGAACTTAGAGAATCTGCAACAGGCCAAGTCGGACATTGAGGTGAGTGTCTGTGATTTGATTTGTATTGTACGCGTATATACATGCATACATTATTGCTTCTTTTTGCGCGCATCGTAGTACAACTATTTGACTATCATGACGCTGGAAGTATTTGTAGCAACGCGCAACGACCTGCGTCCCGATCCGGCCTGTGATGAAATGCGTTGCCTGTTTTATGCTATCGATCATAGCGTGCCACCGACATCCGAGGTGACGGCCAATATCAACGCCAAGTTGGCGACCAAGGCTTGCGGCTATATTATCGTTAATGATGCGCTGGACATAGTTGCCACGGAGCGCCGGCGGCATGGCATCGATGCTGATATCGAGGTGAAAATCGTTGGCAGTGAAGTGGCGGCCGTGGAGGCGCTGCTGGAGCTATGCGCGCTCTGGGATGCGGACATATATGCTGGCTACGAGATCGAAATGGCCTCGTGGGGCTATGTGCTGGAGCGTGCAAAATACCTGTGTCTGAATATCGGGCCGTTGCTGTCGCGCGTGCCATCGCAGAAGACGCGCGACTTTGTGGACGAGGATAAGGAGCAATTTACCGATTTAGATTTTGAGGTTGTGGATCCAAAAAGCGCTTTTGTGTGTAAGCCTAAATTGTCGCCCATTTCAGATGAAATTATGCGGCCGCATTTTGCTGGATGTTTGGCGTCTGATGCGCTCGGAGATCGCACTCACCTCGTACAGCTTCGAGAATGTCACCTACCACATACTGCACAAACGTTGTCCCCAGCACAGTTTTCGCCAGCTGACCAATTGGTTCGCTTCGCCTTGTTCGCGCTGGATTGTGCTGGAGTATTATTTGGAGCGTGTGCGTGGCACGCTGGCGCTCTTGGAGCAGTTGGATCTGATTGGCCGAACCAGCGAAATGGCCAAGCTGATTGGCATACAATTCTACGAGGTTCTGTCGCGCGGCTCGCAGTTTCGCGTCGAGAGCATGATGTTGCGGTAGGACAACATACTTAAGAAGCCGGCAGCCACACTAATGTCGCCTACTCTCAACTTTGCAGCATAGCGAAGCCGAAGAATCTGGTGCCGCTCTCGCCCGGTGTGCAGCAGCGTGCACATATGCGCGCCCCCGAATACCTGCCGTTGATTTTGGAGCCGCAATCACGTTTCTACGCCGATCCAGTGATCGTGCTTGACTTTCAGAGCCTCTACCCGAGCATGATAATCGCTTACAATTACTGCTTCTCCACTTGTTTGGGGCGTGTGGAGCATTTGGGAAGGTAAGTAGTCATGCTGCACACTTTTCGAAATGTCTGTAATATGTGGCGCCTGCTTTGCCAGCTCCGCCCCTTTTGAATTTGGCGCCGCACAGCTGCGCGTTTCGCCGAGCATGCTGCGCAAGCTGCTCGAGCGTGATCTGGTGACCATTTCGCCCTGCGGCGTGGTGTTCGTGAAGTCGTCGGTACGTGAGGGTATACTGCCGCGCATGCTCACGGAGATACTGGACACACGCCTCATGGTCAAGCAGTCCATGAAGCTGCACAAGTGTAATTCGGCGCTGCAACGCATTCTGCACTCCCGCCAGCTGGGCTTGAAGCTAATGGCCAACGTAACCTACGGATACACGGCGGCCAATTTCAGCGGACGCATGCCAGCCGTTGAGGTGGGCGACAGCGTGGTAGCGAAAGGCCGCGAGACGTTGGAGCGAGCCATCAAAATGGTCGAAGCCAATGACACGTGGGGCGTGAAGGTGGTCTACGGCGATACGGATTCGATGTTCGTTTTGGTGCCCGGGCGAAATCGCGCGCAGGCATTCAAGATCGGTCAGGAGATTGCCGATGCAGTGACGCAGGCCAATCCGCAGCCAGTCAAACTGAAACTGGAGAAGGTCTATCAGCCGTGCATATTACAGGTGCGTTGCTGTGGCGTGCAGCATTGCAAGCTAATAGATCTTCCTTCTATTACGCTTACAGACCAAGAAACGTTATGTGGGTTACATGTACGAGACGCCGGATCAGGCTGAGCCCGTCTACGAAGCTAAAGGAATTGAGACTGTGCGTCGCGACGGCTGTCCTGCAGTTGCAAAGGTCAGCTTTTGTTGTGATTGCGAAAACGCGCCTCAACCATTGCTTCAACGGTTTTCTTGCAGATGTTGGAAAAGGTGCTGCGTATACTTTTCGAAACGGCTGACGTCAGCTTGGTGAAGAAATATGTGTGCCGGCAGTTCACGAAACTGCTCTCTGGGCGCGCCAATCTGCAGGATCTCATCTTCGCGAAAGAGTTTCGCGGCTTGAACGGCTACAAGCCCAAAGCATGCGTGCCTGCCTTGGAGCTCACCAGGTTCTGTGTTGCAACCCACACTCCGACGTGCTTTTAAATCAATGCTCTTAATTTTTTGCTTTTCAGAAAGTGGATGCAAACTGATCCTAGACGCATACCGCGCTCCGGCGAACGTGTGCCCTTTATTATAACCAACGGGCCGCCGGGCGTGCCGCTGATACGGCTCGTGCGCTGTCCCCATGAGATGCTGGCCGATGAGGGGCTCAAAATCAACGCCATTTACTACATCACCAAAGCCATCATACCGCCGCTGAATCGTTGCCTGCTGCTGATAGGCGCCGATGTGAATGAATGGTGCGTGCCCACATCGCAACTACTCAAACACGTATTCCAAACTGCGTTATCTTTTTATTGTCGTAGGTTCACGAATCTGCCGCGAAAATTATTGCTCACACCGGCGCTGTGCACGGCGGCGGAGTTAGTTGCCGCCAAGCCGCTCAGCAACGCGCCACAGCAGCCGCTAAAGAAGAGCACCATTTCCCAATACTTCTCCACGACCAACTGCATCACGGATTGCGGCCGCCAGACGAAGCAGGGTCTTTGCGCATACTGTACCGGCAACGCTGCGCGCACTCACGTGACGTTGCAGCTGAAAATTGCCGAATCGGAGCGCGGATTTCAGCGCACACAACAGATCTGCCAAGCATGCTGCGGTCGTGTGGGCGACCTGAATTGCGGATCACTCGACTGCCCGGTGCTGTATGTGCTGGAGGTGAAGCGGCGAGAGCTGCAGCAAATACCCTATTTGCGCAATTTGCTGTTGGAGCGATTTTAGTAGAACATTTGCTGTACTATTTTAGGTCTGTAAATTATTGTACAATGTAAAAGGAAAGGAGTAAAAGCTTAGAAATTTGTTTGTACATTTTGAAGTGGCAATTTATTTTCACATTACAAAATTATAAATTATATGCATATTGAGCTTCTTATAAGGAAAAATACACACATATGCACTTGTGTCGTGTGCAGTTACTTTGAATATTATAAATTATATATTTTAATGCACGTCTTTTTATTAGCGATGGTCCACATTTATGTATCTTTCGATTAAAATTACACTTGAATTCGTTCTCAAATCTTTTTTGATAGAAAGTGAAATGTGAAACATAGCAGTATTTTGTTGCCTTTTCTATCTGTGTGCAACTAACTTTATTTGCATGAACAAACATATAATACATATGTACGCATTCGAATTGTCTATAAAGTCTTACAAATTTGCTTATTCTCTTGTTTTTATAAAAAATTTTGATATCAAATTTTACGTCTACGCTTTCTTTTATTGTTTTTGCTTGTTCAACTATTATTGTATTTGGATGAGTCTTGATTTTAGACGTGTAAGCGTATGTTTGGGCTCATACTAAATTCATGTATAAAAAATTTAACCGCTTTAATATTTTAAGCTGTAAAATCATGTTCCAAAATTAATTAACTTTCATAATGGAGTTTTCTTTCTAGAATCTGAATTTATTTGTTTGTTTGCTGCGTACTTGAGAAATTTAAAACTGCTTCACATCGTAAATATAGAAATATTGCAAATTTATGGATTAGGCTCTGTTAGATTTTGGAAAAAATATTGAGATTATTTCATATTCAACCCAATCGCTGACCCCATCGTAGGTTACATTTTCAATGAAGCTTACGAATGTGCTATAATTGAACTCTAGCTGCGAACATAAATTCGGAAACATTCGCAACGTCCGAACCGTCGCACACTGGCTCGTTTGGCCGAATCACGTGGCAAAAATAAGTAAAATAAATTTTTTTGTTGAAAGATTTAGCAAAACTTTTATACGTATTGGATAGGGAATTGATTGTACTTTAAGAAAGTGAAAATTTCAACTTATTTGCATAAGTAGTTTGGTTTGTAGAGCTGGTCAAAGTTGACTGATTTTTCAAACACAGCAAAAAAACGAAATTTGGGAAAAAATTTTCATGTTTGAGTTAAAAAAACTGTGATATGGCTGCACAAAAATTAGATTTTTAAAATAGAATTGAATAAATTCGTTAATTTTAACAAAACCAAAATATCTAAAAAAAAAATGTTGTTTTTTTTTGTTTTTTATAAATTGCCTTTTTAATAACCTCCTTTTTAGCATTGATTTTAAACTTTGCGTTGAGTTTAAAAAAAACTTCAAATTTCTTCAGAGCATGCTTACCAGGAGACTAATGACTGATTATTCCTAAAAATATATCCAAAAAAAAGTCTGCATATTTTTGCATATTCGCGAGATAGAGCGATTTTTATCGAGAAGTCTACTACAGAATGTCCGTCCGACTGCATTTCACAACTATGGAACCTTAAATTTTGAGCTAGACAGTTGTAATTTGGTGTACGACTTCCATTCATGTCGTTATAGTTAAAAATTAAAATTTTTTGGAACCAGCCTCCTGCCACGCCCACTTTTATTGAAATTACATTTTTTCGGGTTTTTATATGAAAATTTGAAAAAAACGATCTTATTCGAATATGAAGGCAATACAATTAACTAAAATGCTTATATATTAATCATAGACTAATCATAAACCACTGGAATCAAAGAAGTAATAGCCAAAAGGAAACAAAAAATCCAAGATGCTTTTTTCGATGAAATTGGTCTGAAAGTCGACCAACCAAAACAAGGGTTTGGAAATACAAATGATGGAAATACATCCAGAACATTTTTCAAAGGGATGATGTGGCATCTCGAATTACTGGAGTTGACAGAGGCATAATTAAAAGGCTACAAGTCATATTGAATGTTTTGTGCTGCAGAGAAAAAGTAAACGCTGAAAACTTCGGAGAGTATGCCACAAGAACTGCTGAGTTGCTTCAACAAAAATATCCTGAAAAAAAACTGACGCCTACGGTTCATAAAGTTCTGGCTCATGGTAAGGGTATAATAGAGTACCAATCTTTACCTATCGGAGAATTGTCAGAAGAAGCACAGGAATCCAAAAACAAGGACTACAAAAAATACAGATATTTAAATACATGCAAGATTTCACGAAAGCGACAGAACGAAGACCTCTTCAACATGCTGGCGGCTTCATCGGACCCAATGATTTCATCTCTCAGACATGTGAGATCAGGTAAAGAGCTTGAAAAATGTTACTCTCCAGAAATGTTAAGTCTATTAGATAATTATTCCGATATTGATGACTATTTTCAAGAGAATTAAATTTTATGTATATTTTAGAAGCTTTTTAAATATTTGTATTTTGTTGAAAAAAAATCTTTAATAATGTTATTATTAAGAAAATAGGAGCATTTGATCAAATATATTGTTAAAACTTTTTTTTAAATATTAAATAAAAACAGTTTAGCTTAATTGATCCCTATTGAATTTTTGACATCTCGTAAATAATCGAGATTTTCTACGATCTTAAGAACTTCACTTCTCCACATTATATGTTAGCCAGATGACACCCAGTATATAGTTTTGCCATTATAAATGCAAAATTTTTCTAAATTTGAAATATTTCCACATAATTGGGTATATAAAATATGCGTTTTCTTCTGCCTGAAGAAAAGCGAACTTCAACAAAAGATTCCGTCGCACCCTGTATATCCACACAAACAAATTTTGGTGTCAATAAAGCTTTAAGAATTTTCTGTAGAAAGCAAAAAAAATTGTTCCGATATCTTTATCCGTTCAAAAGTTATGATTTTTGCAACGTAAAAAGACAAATCGAGCCACTGTGCGTCGTTTCAAAAATCTCTTCCTGCAACTTAAATATCGGATTGAAAACATTTCTTTTAAATAAGCTCAAGATTTTGGGAGTGACCATGAAATACTAAGCACGAGTATGTCACGATAGCCTTAGCAACTAGGCCCACAATTGTCACAATTGTATTTCAATTTGTATGTGTGAATTATGACCATTTGCTTCTGCCACCCCAGTTTCAAACGTATTTTACAATAGTTTGGAATAATACGCAGTTTCTCTTCTAGGTAGTATTGCTACTTTTTATATACTGACAAGTTCTACATTGTGCTTTCTCCATTACTCCATTTCCAAATTCCAACCAAGCTTAACCTTAACATGCATCCTCTGCATCAAATTAATGCAAGTTTCTGTTACACATATATGATTTAAGAACCAATATGAATGTTTCGACTCAGATTTTGAGCTACCTTCTAATCAAAAGTTGCATGCATGTTTTCATTTTAAGAGGATTCCCATTTTTCATGCAAAACAGACAACTATTAACAACTTCTTTCTGGTTGTTTTTGATTTGCGTTTTTCAAGTTTTCTAAACAAACACACAAATATTTCCACTATAACATATTTCAATAAACTTTACTGATATTTTAACAATTTTGACCACACACACCACTAAACGCCTACAGAAAATGTGTGTGTCTATGCAGATTAGGTACTATTTAAATTTTCATTAAAAACGTGCACTTGAAATACATTTCACACTAAGTTTTAATTTATCAATTTGTAGTTGTTGTTTGGGTTTTGTACTAAAACAATCTTACAGTCACTAGTAATTAACATTTAATTTCGTTTGTTTTAGTTGTTATTGTGATTGCTGCCCAGCGTTGTTTTTCCATTGAGCAAGCGTGAAATTCCAAAATACATTTTTATATTCCTCATGTTTGTGTTTTTAATGTTTAACAACTAGCATAAATTATATATAGTATGTATATTTGATATTTGAAGCAAAACAATGTATGCTGTATTTGTGTGGCTGCGAAATGCATGTAGCCATGCTGCTTCTCTACATATCCATTTCGAACATCATCACATTCTTGCCGGCCTCCACATCCGAAGAGGACTCCGACTCCAGACGTGAACGCGCTTTCACAGCATTCGTCCGGACATTGTTGCCGCCATTTATAGTGTCCGGCGTGCGCGACAAATCCAAGCCACTGTCATGCTGAGTGGGCTTTTTGCTGTTGGCATTGTTGCTGTCGTTTGTTTTACTCTTGTTGCCGTTAGAGATTTGGAAATATTGTGCATTGGTTGGCAGAGCAACAGGCTGCAAAAAGATTAAGAGCAAATAAAAACAACATTAGTACAAATAATTTTGAATTACAATTTATTTTAGATTTTTGTGTAGTTTAGGTGCCTTAGGTAGTATGATTCAACTACTGAACTTTTAGTTTAAAGAAAACCTTAACAGATACAGATACAATCGAAAACAGTATTCGGTCGAGATTCCGTTGCAATTAAGATTACGTTCCGTTTTAAATTCCGAATTGCGATACGAATATGCAAAAATTTATATTCTTGAGGTAATGTTTTGAATTTCTCCTAGCAATTGCAGAATAGCAATTACCGGTTTCGAGGGACTCTATAATAGCCTTAAGTGACTCGACTTCTACAAAATTTACCAGTAAAGCTTTATAATGAGAGCAGGGCTCCACAAACTTGGTGATAGTTTACAGTACATGCATACCATCATAGTGTTTTATACCCTGCACCCCCGCACCTATGGTAATAGGGTGAGCGCAATTGCAATGCCAATGAAAGCGTTCAAAGTCAATTGAGCAAGGAACGTATTTGAATGCAGCCACCACCATATCGCTATCTTACCCTATGGAAAGCCATTATGTAATATTAAATACAAATGCGCTTTTGAGTTTTTGTCTTTTTATACGTTTAAATTTGCCTACTGGCCTACTTTTGAGATCTTTCATAATTGATGCATTTGAGAGTGTCATATAAACGAAAATGCAAATAAATAGGATATATTGTATGCATACGGAATCGCGCAGACTGATATAAGCAAAACGTCACGTGAAGTACTCGTAAACGCCGCATCGCATCGCATCGTATTGCAATGTTGTTGTATGCACGGCGGAAGGGACCGCTACATACATAACATAAATAAACCAAGCGTTGAATGCTGTTGTGACGTGACGACGAGAACTGCTGGCCGGCTGCCATGGTACGAGTATGATGGTGTTTTATTAGTGGCACAAACGAAAACAATCAATAATAAACAATAATAAAAGATACAAATTTAAGGCCATTAAATTCTGATTAATTTCAACTTACGAAGGCGATAGGCAAATAAATTTGTGCAAGTTCATTTCAAAAGAAAAAAACCGTTTCGATTTCTTTCTTTCTAAAGATTTAAGGATTTCTCAAAATAAATGCCTTATCTCTTATTGTGAATTTTACATACATGAATCATATGTGAACTTGAGGTATTGAGGTAGGACATGTTCGATGCACGACGCTGTACTAAATCTTGCATAAGATATGCTACAATTTTCTTTCTTTTCTGTGGTGGTTAGGGATGTCTTAGGATACTTGATAATTATAGTACATGTCTCAATAATCCTAAACCCAATTGAATTGAGGTATAGCTTTCGACTTTATGTACTTATAATTAAAGTTGCATAGTTGGCGGGAAAGTGAATCTGATGGCTAACAGAATATGATATGTCAAAATGCAAAGTTTCATCGAACCCATCAGCATGTTTATATTATTTGTATCAATCATTGACATTGGGCTCATCGACATGATTTATCCAAGACGTGGAGGTTGCAAACGTGTACTTAGCTTAATAAGCCCGACATTATCTTGCTTATGAAATATTTTTCATATATACAATGTGGGCGTGGTTACCGATATTATTCATATTTGCAATTTGTATTTTGGAGTATGGGTTCATATTACATGCCAGTTAACTATAAGCTGGCATACAATTTTCTGATACTTCAACATAAATTTGTATGGGAGGTGGACGTGGCGGTTGGCCAATAAGGCGCACTTTTCGAATATTTCTATACCTTGCCAAAAATCTGTGATATAGAAAATGTACTCGGCGGTACACTGTGCGTCGTGTCTATGTATGCACTAAAAAATCATTTTAACAAATGCGCAGAGCGAACTAAGAATATGTTCCAATTATAAATACAAAAATTACAAAAGTCAACAATAGCGGAGACACGATAACTTCGACGTTTGTCTGCGAATGCGCTGTTTAATTTCGATAACTATTCCCGCTTGAAATAATGTATTGAGTTTGGTGGTGTCTAGCTTGGATCAAATGCGTTAAAAGCATTTGTCTACTCGCTTAGCGCGCAAGTGCAAATTTTAAACAAAAAAAGTGTGAAGCGGAGGCGCACCGCCGCCGCACTGAAATTCGTGTGAAATAGTTGAGCGTTTCTGTATAGAAAGCAACATCGTCGCTGCGTCGTAGTTGGTGCTCCCCAAACCCTCAGTTCGAGCTTACCTTGTTGTTGTCCTCATAGTCGGCCGAATCGCCCTCGCTGACGCGGCGCTGCAGGGCGCGGTTCTTGCGATCACGACGTTTCTGATTCTTCTTGCGTTGTCCCAAGATGCTAGAATCGTGTCTGGAAGAAATGTGTAAGAAGGGAGGCAAAGAGGAAAGTTAAAATTTAAATAGGTTTGATGGAAGAAGCGTTGATATCATTTGCTTGAATTCATTTGAGAAAGGCGTCAAAACGATAAGTGTTTGGAGCGTACAGTGAGTAGATTCTGTATGTAAAAGAGAACGACGCGGCGAGTAGGCTCGTATATATATGAACATGGACTTATACGTGTCAGTCGAAGTAGTAGGAAAATTTGCACGCAGTCGTCTGCCAATTTTAACAACTATGAAAGGTGTCGAAAAAACAATTGGACAATGAAAACGGTTTCTCTTCTCGGCAGAAATAGAGTACTTATATACCCTGGAAAACGCTCCCTCTGCAAAAAATTGCAGAGCTGGGCGATTTCGCGGGTTTTAGGTTTTTTCTACAAATGCTTGTAAAATATTTATCGGAAACGGAGAGAAAACAAAGCAAACCTCGCAGAAAACCATGTTGTTAAGGTACAAAACTAAAGATTGATATATACTGACTGTCAAAGCAGATGTAATGTACAATGTAATGTAATATACAATTCGACCAAGAAATGTAAAATTCTTGTTTGCCTTAAATTTAACGCATAAGGTACATATAATTATAAATTTTTTCCCAAAATTTTTCTCATAAACTATAAGAAATTCTTTACAGCAGTAGTCATTTGTATGCAAATTGATACTATTTTTTCTACATATTCTACACGGCTTCAAGAGGTTTCGGCACAACACTCAATTTCAGCAAGGAGAAAGATTCCATGCAATGAAACTAACAATCCTCCTACGGAATGCCAACGGCCAGCACTTAAAATACTATTTATTTAAGGGCTCATGCTCTGGTAGAAAGAAGCCACGTTCGAATATGAAATGTGGAACACGGCAATATATTAATGCACTTTTTTGGTTTTAGAATTTTCTAAAATCATCGAACATTTAGTAAACTCTTTGTGAACGTAAAAAATTCACCGTTTTATTGCAAATTAGTATATCAAAATAATAGTATTTAGAAAAAAAAATGAATTAAATATTCTCATATCAAATATAGACAAACATTGTTAAAGGAAGTAAGTATTGCAGTTTAAATATTCTTCTTGTCTAAGCATGACCCCTCAAGGATGAAATTCTTCGCCACTAGTGGGATAAATTTAATGTTTTCTTAATGCTTAACGTGCTTACGACAGAGAAACTCACCTGAATACTTGCTTTTTAATGACCTCATCAAATCTAACAGTCTTTTTGCAGCTCTCCGATAAGTCATCGATCACGTTCTCTTCGGGAATGTCGCTGAAAGACTTGGAGAAACGTAAGGAAACCACGTCGGCGGAGCACGAGTACGAGGAGAACTCATCGATTGAGGAGCAGCTGTCCGAAATTGAAGGACGCGGTTCGTAGCGACTAAAGCGTTTAAGAATGCCCTTGAAGGACTGCGGCAACGTGGAACTGCCACCGCTACTGCTGATCATGCTGTCGCGGCACTCAGAGTAGCTGCGTTGCTTGCGCTGCTGGCCATGTGCAGCGGCGTTTGTAGGCACATTCATTGTAGAGGAGGCTGCGGCAATGGGCGACTGCTTGCATATGACGTTCTTGTCGGCGCGTTCCGGCGAGGAGCTGTCAGCGTCGTTTTCGTTTTTGCTGTGCGCCGAAAAATTGGCCGATTCCAGAGCCACCTGGTTTTTAGCCTGTTGGTGCTGCTCCTGTTGATAGGCCTTGATATCGTCACAAGCCGATTCAGAAAGCGACCTGCGCTTTTTGTTCTTCTTCTTCTGTTTCTTGTTCAGCTTCTTCTGCGTCTGCTGAGAGAAGCCATCGGTGGCAGGAGAGGCGTTATCCTCTTCATCTTCTGTCGTGGTATTGGCGGCACACGACGATTGCTGTTGCGGCTCACGTGGCTTGATCTCAATCTCCACCGAACGTTCGCAATCGGAGCGTTCGACGGAAATTTCCAGCGAGGACGAGAGAGAGGCATTGTTAACGCATGTCGTCGTTGCGGGTGATTTATTACGTTCGCGCGAGTTGTGAGCAAACTGAAACTTTTGCTGCAGGCTGTACTCCCGGAGATCGTTGCCATCAACACCTGCCAAATAGCCATGCAATTGCTCGCAGGGCCTGGCCAAGCTCACGCTCAGCACGACGTTGTTTTCCCAGGCCTCGGCCTCGGCAGCGATAATCTTCAAATCGCCAGTAGCCGCATTCGCAGGCAGTTGCAGGTAGAAAGCGTAGTACGTGGGATAGAAGCCAGCGCCAATGGAGCTGAACTGCAGATGCACGCATCCGTCCTGGCGCAGTGTGCCAATGGAATCGGGCTGCACGTTGCGTACGTGCAGCACCAGCGACATTACATTATCCAGCACGTTGCAGTCGAACTTGGCAGGGAACTGGTAGTGTATAGAGCTTTTAAGGAACGTTTGAGCATCAGAATCAGCTGCGGCGGCTGTTTTGGCTGTAAAGCAATTTTATTTTTATTTATTTATTACAATTAGATACAATATATAATATTATACCTAAAACTGGGTTGAGTACTAGCTGCCAGGGCCTACGACTCGAATAGATAAAATTTACAAAAAGTTACTTAAATTACAATCTTTTATATAATTAGATACAATATTCAAATTTTCTGAGCAAATGTTTTTTAGTAGAGTAGATGGTGTGCTTGATCCAAAATGTTTCTGTCGGATGCTTTGTAAATGAGAGCAATCGTTCAGGATGTGGTTGGTGCGTAGTGGTATGCTGCCGCAAAAGGGACATTGAGGTTGCGGATTGCCCAGTAGCAGGTGTCTGTGTGATATTTCTGTATGTCCGATTCTCAATCGTACAAAGAGACTAGATTGACGGCGTGTCGCAGAATCTGGGTATCTAGCTTTGATGCAGGAGTGATTATTGATAGTATAGGGGTGGCTGAAATTCGACCACTCACTAATTTTTACGTTCCTTAGGTGTATTTGGATTAACTTATGTAGATCATTGTGCTCCAGTGCGTCGAATATTATGCAAGGTGAATTCGATGCAGTTTTTGCAGCTTCATCTGCCATTTCGTTACCCAAAATGCCTGAGTGGCCTGGTACCCAGAAAATGTTTATTTTGTTAGTGTTTTTAATGCAAAGGTCTCTTATTTTGCAAATTATATTGCATTGATTATAAATGTTTTTAACTGCGTCTATAGTAGACATGCTGTCAGTGCAGATAACAAACTTTCCCTTTTTTTGTTGAGCATACTCGACGGCTTTTAATACAGCCATTGCTTCAGCGGTGAATACTGAGCTGTATACTGGGAGAAGGCCTTCTGTTACCAAGGATCCGTTTTTGTCGACGATAGCAAAAGAAGTTCTAGTCTGTGTTTTTGAGCCATCTGTATAGAGCACCGTCCAGTTTCTCATGTTGTATTCATGCATTTTCTCTAAGAAAAGTTGTTGGTATGTAATACTATTTGTAGAGTTTTTTTTAAAATGATGAAGCTCGGTGTTGAATGATTGTTTATTTAAAATCCACGTAGGCTGCGCATTGATTTTAGCGCAGGTTGAAGTGGGTTTAAGGTCCAGCTGTTGGCAGATGTTAGCGCACCGGCGTATAATGGATTTGGATTTGTGCCTGACTTTTTTGCGAACTGCATCACGGAAATCCTTATGGAGTATTTCATTTGTTGTGTTCATAAGCTTTGGGACCAGCTTCCAGGTGTTTTCCACGATACGCTCTTTAATAGACGGTAGCCCGGCTTCGGCTAAGACGCATCTGACTGGTGAAGTTGGGAAGGCGTTTATACTGCGGCGAACTGCAATGTGGTATGGAGCGTTTAATACCTTGATATTGGTGTTAGCACACCATCCGTATACAGGCAGAGCATAGTCGATTTTGGATAGAAGTAGAGCTCTGGTTGCGTTTACTAGTGTATTACAGTGAATTATTGAATATTTAGATGATAAATATTTTATAATATTTAGCCTGGCAGCTAAACTCTTTTTAAGATTTGAACAATGTTGCTTAAAAGTAAATTTCTTATCAAATACAATTCCTAAAATTCTTAACTGATCAACAATTTCAATGTGCACATTGTTTTGTATTAAGTGTGGATAAGTACAGTTAATTTTTTTGCATATATGTAAAATTTTACATTTTTCAATAGATAATGTAGCCCCGGATAATGAACCCCACTTACTTAAATCTACTAGTATTTTAGCAAAAATCTCGTTAACTTTGGCATTATCTTTGATTTTAGTAAAAATTATAGCGTCATCAGCATATACTGATAAGTTAATATTTTTGTAATTTAATATTATTTTATTCAATTGCTCAAATGCGATTATAAATAGCACCACTGACAACGGCGACCCTTGCGGGATACCGTTGTAGAGCGGGTAACAAGCTGACAATTTATTATTAATTCTTACGCGAATCTTGCGGCCGGTCATAAATGTCTTCACAATTTGGAAGACTTTAGGACCAACGCCCCAAGATTCGAGTTGTTGCAACACAACATGCACCCCCACGCGATCGAAAGCCCTTTCAAAATCTGTCGCAAATATTGTGACATGATTTTTTGATGAAAGGGCGTCCGACACGTAATGTTGGAGGCGCAGTAGAGTGTCGCTGGTGTTATGCTGGCTTTTAAAAGCCACTTGGTTATGGCTGATGAATTTATGTTTTGTGGCATACCACATTAATCTTTTAGCTAGCATTTTCTCTAATATCTTGCTCATACAAGGGAGAAGAGATATTGGTCTGTAACCACTTATTTCATCTGAACGCTTGTTGGGTTTTGGTATGGGCAGGATAATGGCTGAATGCCAGGTATGTGGGTAAATGCCTTTTTCAAAAATAGTGTTATACAAGTATAACAATTTATCAATAGCCAAGTGTGGTAAATTAGAAAGCATCGGGTATGAAATACGATCATATCCGGGGGTTTTCCCCCTGGTGTGGCGTAGTGCTAGTTCTAATTCCATTAACGTGAAATTTACCTCTAAATGGCGAGCTGCAGGTGATAAATTGACATTGTTGTATGTTATTGCCATCCTACTATTTTTGTTAGCCACGTACTCATGTGAGAAGTTTAAGTCTTCAGAATATTTAGACCAAGTGTTTGCAAAAGCGTCAGCTATATCGTTGGATGAGGATAAGATTGTTTGATTGAATTTAATGGCCTTGATAGGGGTGTGCGGGATGCCAGTTAGCGATTTAATGTCTGCCCATATTTTTTTTGGAGTTGAAAGTGGGGAGATTTTAGACGTAAAATCCTCTAGACATTTCCGTTTGGCTTCCTTGACAGATTTTTTGAATAGTGCATTTTTTTGTTTGAAAGCTATTAGGTTCACGATGGTCCTACAACGTTTGTAATTATGCCAAAGATGTTGCTTTTCCTGGCGCAATTTGTTTAAATCACTACTCCACCAGTGAATGCGAGCTTTGCATGCAATTGGCTTAGTTTGTGGAATAGACAAATTTGCCGCTGATCTGATAGCTTTCGTTATTTTGGAAACGCCTTGATTAACGTTTTGGAAAGACATGTTTGAAAAATTCTCACGGCATATCGTTTGGTATAATGCCCAGTCAGCGAGGTCAGTCTTATATTTTGGTAAGGGTTTTGTTTTTTCGAAGACGAAGTTTGTCTGGACTTTCGTCAGAACCGGGAAATGATCACTGCCATAGAGATCATCCACGACCTTCCAGTGGCATCGGGGGCACAATTGCGCCGAAACTAACGTCAGGTCTATATGCGTGAAGGTGTTGTGGGTCGAGAAATGCGTGGGGCTACCATCATTTAAAATAATTAGGTTTTCCGATAAAATCACATTTTCGATTTTCGTACCTCTATTATTTGTTTTGTTGGAGCCCCATAATGGACTCCAAGAGTTAAAGTCGCCTGCTAAAATTATTGGTGTATGGATTTGGTGTAGATATGCTGTTATGTCGCTCTCCGAAAAGTTCTGGCATGGCGGAATGTATTGATTTACTATTGTTAATTTGAAGTTTAAGTCTAACTGTATTGCTAAGGAAGAAATGTTTGAGTTTATCGGAATAACTTTGTGTGGAATGTGACGCTTGACAAGGATGCCAATTCCTTGTTTAGCAGATTGGTTTTGAGATAGGTTTGAAAAGTATCCAACATAAGATTTTGGGGTGATTGTGTCGTTAGTTTTGACTGGGAGATGGGTTTCTTGAATGCAAATAATGTCAGGTTTGGTGTCTCTTATTAATAGCTTAAGCTGATCAAAGTTATTTGTATAGCCTTTAATATTCCATTGAGCTATTAGTAATGTCATTTGTGTTGTATCAAAGGAATTTAAGATTTTGCTCGGGAATTTGGTTTATGGGGTTCATAAGTCCATATCGTGACTTGAGCTTTCTGAGAATTTAGTTATCTTTACGGATGAATGGGGATTGGTTTTGTTGTTGGTATTTGTTTCTATTTGTTTTTGTTGAGATGTCATTTTGTTGTTTTTGTTTTCGTATGTGTGGTTAATCGATGTAGAGAGAGTGAGTGGAAGAGGTAGGTTTTGTGAAGAGAGGTTGGGCTTTACAGCTGTGAGAGAGTTTGTAATTGGAGAGCTTTGAAAGTTTTGGGGATTATTAGTGTCGTGGTTAATACTGTTGCTGTTAAGCTCAGTACGATCTTTGTTAATATTTTTATCTGTAACGGTAATTGTAGTATTATTTGGTTTCAGACTCTTTGGTGAGTCTATAACGGTAATTGTAGTATTACTTGATTTCAGATTCTTTTGTGGGTCAACTACAGCGGAATAGCTGAGAGAGGGGAGAGTATTTGGTACTTGCAATCTGTAAAAGTTCTTTGCTTCTCTCATTGTGCATTTTTTGTTCGTTTTTATTTTTAATATTTCTTTATGTTGTTGAAATTTGAGGCAATGCTTTGAAGAAGCGGCATGCTCTTCGGAGCAATTTGCACACTGAGTGCGGATGCATTGATCTGGAGAGTGAGGGGGGAGGTTGCAGTTTACGCAGTTGGGTGAATTTTTGCAAAATTTTGCTGTGTGGCCAAGTAATTGGCAAGATTTGCACCTCATTGGGTTGGGAATATATTCCCGAATTTTTAGTGTATACCAACATACATCGATTTTTGTGGGCAAGTTATACGACTCGATTGTCAGCAGAACTACCCCGCTAGGCTTAGAGATGCCGTCAATAGTTTTTGTGAATTTGTATACCGACGTGACATTTTGGGATTTTAATTCCTGTACGATCTCTTCTTCAGGTATGTTATTTAGACAGGGTGCATAAATTGTTCCCTTTACAAAATTCAAGGTTTCGTGCAATTTGCATTGAATTTGGCATAAACCAGGTAATTCTTTTGCTTTCAGAAACTTTTCGGCAGCAGACTTACATTTTGTCAATAGTAAAAGGTTACCGTCTCTGAGGCTGGATATCGATGTAACTTCTTTGCTAATGAGGTTAAGTGCTCTATGAACAGCGAAACAAGAGTATTCAGATAGTGGTTTTTCATTCGTTTTCGAAGACACGATCACGAATTTTGGGTCTTGCTGCTGGGTTGCAGGCAATTCAGGGAAATCAAGAGTAATTTTTTGAGAAAATTTTTTCTTTTTTGCTTTGGGGCTCTCCGCTAAAATGGAGAAGCGATTGTCCCCTAAATTGGGGGGCCCAGGGGCCATGCTTATGAGAAATTAAGGGAAACTTATCACTTATAAATGCGCTGTCACGTGTACGAGACCCGAGAAAAGAAGCGAGTGAAAGTTAGCACGTGGAAATCTACGTTGCAAAGAACTGATCACAAGAGAAGAGTTGACTACACGGACGTCTGCTCACGATGAGTGATAGTCGGAGACTGTAAAGCAATTTGTAGGAAGGAAGTCTTATATAAAGCAGCTAGAAAATGCGGAAGCAACTTACTGTCCTGCTGCGCCAACTGTTCCGCTGTGTGCGTTTCGACATTAGCAGGTGGCGGCAGCGCCGTTGCCGTCATCTCCGCCAAGGATTGGTCACTCAACTCCTCGACGGGAGATTCGCTATTCGAGTTCATCTCACTCTCGACGCCGCTGTCTTCACGATTTAGATGCAGCAGCGTGTTATGCATGTTGCGTTGCTTGCTCGGGCTCTGTTGTACTACTGGCAGCGTGACGCACAGCCTGCGTGTGTCCGAGTCGAAACGCGCACTGCCGCGCTTGTCGTCCACGCTGTAGGGCAGCTCCAACTGCAGTCGGTACTTGGCACCCGACCGTTCGCTCAGCAAGTACAGCGACTTCGGCAGCACATCCAATTGGCATTCGGCCGACGAGCTGAGAAGCGGCAGCTCGATCTCGACGACCAGCTCGCGCGGCACCGTCACATTCAGCTTGGCGTCGAGTTCGTCCGTGTGCTCGGCCAAGTCAACAGGGCGTCGATGCTTGATGACGTAACGCGGGGTGGTGAATTCGGGTTTATTCGCTGCCGACGTCTTCGACGGTATGAGCTTAGGCGCCGCTGAGTCCGCAGTCGGTCGCTCGGGGAAGATGTTCTCCAGCGGATGAGGTTCCGCAGCCTCTGCTGGCGCATGCTCGGCCAGTTTGCGTATCACAGTGGGGCGCGCTATGCCCTTAAATTGCATTTTGGGGAATTTCAAATTGTTGCGATCCAACTTGACCTGCAATGAGGAAGGAGGAAAAGATCTGGCATGAGTGACAAACGAACTTGGTCGAAGATGCGTGTGCAGCTGTCTTACCTTGAACTCGCGCTCCACAGCATCCAGCGCTGTGTCGACCAGGCACCGGCGGAAGGTTTGATTGCGCTGCGCCAGGTACAGCGCGTCCGGATGAAAGATCACGTCGTACACGCGACACCGTTTGCCCTGCGCGTCGAGATCGTCGCGCGGCGCCGTCTGCGCCAGCGGTATGGACCAGCTGAGGCCACGCTTGCCCGTCTCCTGGTTGAGGCAGGCCTCGTTGCTGGGTTTCGCTACAACGCCGCTCTGGGCCACGTTCACGAAACACTTGAGCGCGTCGTCCACGGACGTCTTGATCACGAAGCCCGGCTCTGGATTCACGAACTTCACTTCGACGCCGCGCTCCGCTTCTAGCTGTATGATCTCCTGCTCGTAGAGCTTTCGATTCTCCGGGTTCTGTATTTCCTCGCAGTAGTCGAGGAACATTTTGCGGAACTCCTCGTGCTTAAAGGCATCGCTGATGCGCGAGAACTCTTCCCGGGTTATGTCGATGTCGGGCGCCGCATTGCAGCTGCCGCCACTCGGAGCGGAATGTTTATTACGCGCGGTGTTCTTGCTGGCAGCAGAGGCCGACATATCGTCGCTATTTTTCTATGCTCTCTGCACTGGCACTTTTCTTTGTGGGTAGCAATTTCTTTTGCCCGCGCTTTTGCACTTTTCTGCACACTGATTTTTCTTTTCTCAAATATCACTACGTCTTTCACGAAATACCCAATTTTTTCACAGTGTACACTTTTGTTATCACTAATTTTCAAACAAGTGCTTTTTGTTTATTGTAATTTTTTTTATTTTTTATTATAAGATTACACAATTTTTTTGGCACTTTCAATGATGTTGTTGTTGCTGTTGTTTTTGTTGGCTTAATACAATAAATCTGCAAATGAAATGATGATACAAATTCAATTCTAATCGTCATAAAAAATATTGAAATCGCGGTTTTTGTTGCTTTTTGATAAGTTTGCAAATGAATTCAAGTATTTTTTGAGCACTGAATGGGCTTCTTATCTTTCACGGGGGCTGTATGCCACAATATGAAAAGCAAAATATATATAGAATGGTTTACTGCGTCATGGCTTGGAGTTACCTGCTCCATAAAGATTAGCTGGCTATGGAATATTTCGCTAGTAATCGAAATGTCAGTATATGCAAAGCAGTGCCCAACTAACGGGATAGATAAGAGCTTAAAGGATTCATGGACGCTTGAGGCGTTTGTTTGTAATTTTATGTTAGACTAGTGGACACGGCGAGCTTCTTTCCGCCCAAAATTGATTTTTTTATAAGCTTTATATTAACTTCAAATCAGGTATGTATGTCGTCAAATCTAGTAATCAATTTTTCACCCACTTCCCGACTACTTAGAGATCTGAAACTTTGCATACATGCCTAATCTAGAGCCCAATACATGAATCAATAAATTTTATGGGCGTAGGATAAGGGGCGTGGCACTTTTTTATAAACTCCAGATTTGTGTATAACTTTAGAACTACACATCACACATCAATGAAACTCGCTAGGAACTTACTACATATCAATATCCTTCTACTGAGAAAATAAGGGGGCACTGGATAAGGGGGCGTGGCACCCCCCATACAAACAAAATTTTTGATCTCGATTAGCTTTGGAACTAAAGGTCGTGCAGCATTGAAATTTCGTACGCAGGCGCCTCTTGGATGTGTCGTCCCACTGGTAAAATTTTATGGGCGTAGGATAAGGGGCGTGGCACTTTTTTATCAACTCCAGATTTGTGTATAACTTTAGAACTACACATCACACATCAATGAAACTCGGTAGGAACTTACTACATATCCATATCCTTCTACTGAGAAAATAAGGCGGGCACTGGATAAGGGGGCGTGGCACCCCCATACAAACAAAATTTTTGATCTCGATTAGCTTTGGAACTAAAGGCCGTGCAGCATTGAAATTTCGTATACAGTCGCCTCTTGGATGTGTCGTCCCATTGGTAAAATTTTATGGGCGTAGGATAAGGGGGCGTGGCACCCCCATACAAACAAAATTTTGATCTCGATTAGCTTTGGAACTTAAGGTCGTGCAGCATTGAAATTTCGTATGCAGTCGCCTCTTGGATGTGTCGTCCCACTGGTAAAATTTTATGGGCGTAGGATAAGGGGCGTGGCACTTTTTTATCAACTCCAGATTCGTGTATAACTTTAGAACTACACATCACACATCAATGAAACTCGGTAGGAACTTACTACATATCCATATCCTTCTACTGAGAAAATAAGGCGGGCACTGGATAAGGGGGCGTGGCACCCCCCATACAAACAAAATTTTTGATCTCGATTAGCTTTGGAACTAAAGGTCGTGCAGCATTGAAATTTCGTATGCAGTCGCCTCTTGGATGTGTCGTCCCACTGGTAAAATTTTATGGGCGTAGGACAAGGGGCGTGGCACTTTTCAAGCAACTATACACTTGGGCTTCAGTTTATAATTATAGGTACACCACACATGAATGAAAAACGATAGGAACTTACTTGCCGCGCCCTGCTGGCAAAATAGCAACAACTCACCGCGTCACAAATATGCCACGAATATTAGGGTCGATCACTGCCGTATTATTTGTTAAATTGAGGATATGACATATGACGATAGGAAACACTGTGAATACCCTAAATATTGTGTACTGCTCTGCAAGTTTAAAATTCTTTTTGCGAAAAATTTCAGAGCTCTAAAATTGAATTTATGGAAGACTAAAAAGTAGAAAATAAAATTATATAAAAAAAAACTTTTTAAAAATAAGCTTTAATGTACTAAAAAGTAGAAAATAAGTTGTTTCCAAGTCACCTGTATCTTACTATTAATAAAAGCTTGTGCGCTCAATATCCATATTCAAAATATCTTTCATTACTAGAATCTATTTGCAAAAAATTATTTAAATAAAATATTGTGGTAACTGTTTGACAAATATTGAACACATGAACGCCCCAAGCTTTTATGGATAGTAAGATACAGGTGACTTGGAAACAACTTATTTTCTACTTTTTAGTACATTAAAGCTTATTTTTAAAAAGTTTTTTTTTATATAATTTTATTTATTGAATAGAATGAAATCCAACAAATCAAAGATCATAAAAATCGGTCCAGCCGTTCTTGACTTATAAGCGTTCTAACAAAACCGAATTTCTTTAATATATATAGCTAGATTCCTTTGGAGTTTGAAGACAATAGGTTTAAACATTCAATAGGCAATATTCGTAAAAAATATTCTATTCCTTTCAATATCTTTTTTCCCGTAGTGCATAAATGATCGTCCAACTTTCGCCTGCTTCACTATAGTATCTTCATTGCTGATATTTGGTATGAGGTCTATGCTATGCAATATCGTGCATATATGTATGTATGTATGTAGGAAGGGTTGCTAACTTAGAACATTAAATTGGTTTCTCCTTTAAATGCTTGGTTTTTTCGTAAAAATGCAATTGAATACGTTTTGAGAAAATCAAAAATTTTGTAATACAAAAAAAACTGCTATAACTGCACATAATTAATAGGAAATTTTCGTTATTAGCGAAATAAATTAGACAGACTTGAATTAAGTGCTAATTGAATTATTTCACTTAAAATCGCTCTAACTGAAATTAATGGCTGCCCACCCGAGCAAAGTTCGCTTAACGCGAGACTCACGATTTTCGAAGATTTCTCGAATCTTAATTGTTACTTTTCACGAAGGTTTTTTGAATGGCAACATAAATTTAAAGTTCTTAATGGGAAGTATCATATTAAACATGGCGCAGTGGAGTTTTTAAGGAACAATAAAATTAGATTGCATTCGTACACCGAGAGTGTTACGAGTAATCCTTCTTTTATTACAAAATGTCTAACAGAAAAAGAAATCAATTATATAAAATTGAAATTAGAACATTTCTCGAGTTCGCAAATGATTCGGGTTCTATGATTTAAGCGATATAGAAAATTAGTCTTTTTTCTGAAAAATTCAGAGCGACAGTTACTATTTTATTCGTAATTTACGAATATTTACTGTCGTTTTAAATATATGTCGTAAGTAAATATACTATTTTTTTTCGATGTGCAGTGTGATTGGTAAGAGATCATGAAAGAAGTTAAGTTCCGGCAAACGAGCCTACAATTTTTCTAATGTTTGTAAAGGTTTTTTGTTGCTTTCTCTTCTTTCTTGATACAAAATTGCTTGCACGAAAAACGACATTCGTTTCATGTTCTCAAGCTGCAATCAGCGATGGGATTATGCTTGAATGCTGCAGCAATGGGTGAGGAGAAAGTTAATAAAAGGCGACAGGAAGAAGAAAAAGAACCGGTTCAGCTCCATAATGGGGAAAAACATCATAGAAACGAAATGTACGTTGAGCAAATAAACCAAGAAACATAAAAGCAGTGCGGGACGAAGTGGAGCAATTGGCAATACAGTGTACATGCAATGTTTCCTTTGCTCAAACCCGTGGGTGAAAAGAAACTAATGCTGGAATGGGGAGGAGTTTTTTTTATATGTATATCAGAAAATAAATATTAGCTTTAGCGCAGAATCAGGTAAAAGCAATTCAGATGTTTTGTTCATGAGATTTGCAAAAAAACCCTATTCTGTACACTACAATTAAAGGAAGCTCCCGTTAAGTCCACTTAAGATTACTAAATTATTTTGTAAGATTTTTCAGGAAGTTATAGCGGAGGGACCTTTCGCTTATCTTGTTTAAACGTACAATCTCATTTGAGATAAATTAACTCAACGAAATGTTGAATTATAATAGCATTTAGTTTGTAAAAAATAACTTCAAATTTTAAAAAGGATCTCCGGCAAACTGACGTACGCGGACTTAAGCAGGTTTTCCTTCTGAATTAGTCTTCGCTTCCACATAGCCTGCTTAATAGAGCCTGCTAAAAGACTAAGGCCGCGTTCACACTAGGTATCAAATGATTCTATTTGTTTTTGAGGGCTTCATCATTTGGCATCATCATTGGATCCCTAGTATGAACAAAATATTGACAGTTAAGTACGCGTTCTCGAATAATGGTCTTTTTTCGCTCGATTGCACCGAGGAATACATACTGTAAATTTAAATGAATTGGCAAGTTTGAAATTAGTATCGTTCGCGAATGATTCCAAGTGCCCGGTGAAAATCTAATGCAATAACGGGACATTATATCAATAACAAGCCACTTCAAGCAAACTCAACCTGAGCGCATCTTACGCAATATTTTCAAAACTTGACTAAGCAAAAACTAAGGAAATTCGAAGGAACACGCGGTCAGTATCTCTTACAAAACACAAATTGCGTTGTTACTTAAACTTTTTCATATATGTACATATGTTTGTTTTTATTTTTACTTTAGTTGTTGTTGTTCTTCTTTTTTATGAATGTTTATTATGGTTTGCACAAACAGCTGAAAGTCGAAATTGCTCTAATCAAGATGAGAATTTCTCTGGCTTGCGAGGTTTTTCTTTTTTTTAGTTGCTAGTTTTTATCGCGAACTATTCCGGTCGTTCGCTGTATGCGTAGCGGTGTAGACAAGAGCGCGGCTGCGACTGCCCCCATTTGTTTTTTAAAAAACTTTACTTCTTGCTGCGCGTTCTTGTTTATCTTCTATTGTAGGTACCCGCCGTGGATTCCTCCTTCTCCCTTCCCGACTTTTTGTGAGGTATGTATTTATAAAAACAAACACAAGAGCAAAACAGAAAAGGAAAACGAATTGATTAGAATGTGAATAGAAGGAAACGGCGTGGAACTGATAAGAGCAATAGACGAGGCAATTGCGAAATCTGTCGATGAGCAGGCGGAAGAGGCAGAGGACTACGTGCGGATTTACATGCCCAGACACATGATGAGATACACAAATTGTAGTTACGAATGTATATAAATAGGTTTTGTTGTGTACATACATACATACATATGTGCGTGTGTGCTTACATACATAATTGCTGCGAGTAGGACTGCATATAACCATAGCAAATCTGATAGCAATCTTTTACATGAAAACCGGAACACTTTTAGGTGATCTATCTCAGATACTCAGAACTAGAGAAGTTCTCTAGTGAGTCAAAATTGAAATTTTATCCTAAGCATAGTGTAATAATATTATTACACTAGATCCTAAGGTGTTGTCATCAATTTTTATCATAGTGGCGACTTTTCTGATAACGGCGGAACTTATAAAATCATAGACTCTTGGCTGCATAGACTGACATTTCATTTCAGACCAAGGTTGCAGGTGTTAAAACAGCTTACATTGGGCCATAGAAGTTCTAAAGTGGTCAAAGCTGACAAAGTTTGAAAAGCCGAAGCCAACCGAGTTCGAGTTGGGCCAGCGGCTTAGATATCATCTAGAATTGATGCCTCCATTGGCAGCTCTAGTATATACCATGTAAAACAACCCAATGTAGGGTATCAAGGGCATACTTCGATAAGGCAAGCGATAAAGTGCCCACAAAATAGCGGGAATTGAGCTAATCAAGAACGCTAATGAATTGTGCAACTAAAAAGTAAATACATACATATGTAAACGAGCGAACGAACAAAAGGGAGATAGATAATGCAGTGAGAATGCACGGAAACGCGCTGGGAACTTGTCCAAGTATAATTTAATTTTTGTATTTTTGGAACGTGGTGGGGCACCAATTTTGTATGTACATATGTATGCTTGGAAAAGCAATTGTTGTTTTTGTACGTGAAACCGGCTGGATACATGAGCTCGGGCAGAGATTGCCGCTGCTGCTCATGTTGTTGTTGTTATCTGTCACCAGTAATGCTGCTGCGTTGATACTAGAGACGTATGTAGCTGCACGCTGCCTGCAAGTGCCATGTGGTGGCCTTTGTGGAGGCAACACGCGCAAATGGACGCATGCACCGGCGGCGAAGCCCGAGCCGGTTAAATGCATATGCAAACGCTGTTGTCTGTGTATGTGTGCCAAATGCATGTATGCTCGCCAATGACGTCGCACGTCTGCAAATGCAGCAAAGTGCGATGACTTTTGCACCAGTTTCCCAAGTTTCCCACATGCACGACCCACCGAAACATTTTCCCGCTGCTTCCCACTGGCCTTTTTTCTAATTTCAATAAGTTGAATCTTATCTAGTATGTATGTATGTAATTATACAATTCCCTGTTCTATATACGCACGCACGTCTAGTTACAATGATGCATATACATAAATTATATAAATCAGGTACATATATAGTTTACATATGTATGTATGTATGTTCATATTTACTTTAATGTTTATATATGCATGCTGCTTTTGCATCCATTTTTTACCTCTATTATTTTGTGCACTTATGTATTTATTGATTACTTGCTCTGCCGTTTTCCGAAATTAAACATTTATTTATCAACTGAAATTGAAATTACTTTCCCATCGATTAAACAACTTTGCACCTTTTTCACTTTTTCCGTCTGTTTCTAAGGGTACCTACAAAACAACGAGGTTTGTATATGTTTTTCCATCATTTTCCAGCTGACTTTTCTTATTTTGTTTTATATCAGCCTTTCTGCTTTCAACTGCGCAGCGGTTAGAGCATGTTTTCAAGCTTTGAATGCTTGCAATAGGCAAAATAGTTTAAATAGTTGGCTAGGTTTTTTTAAATATGTCACAATTGAGCCAAACTCGTTGACTATTTTTTAAAACCAGTAGTAAACATGCATTTATTTAATGTTTTAGTGTACTTTCGATATAATTTTTAACGCAGATGATAATTCTCTAAGAAATTGCGGGCAGTTTACACCAAAAAATTCAAGTAAGTTTAAGCGGTTTTGTCTAGCATACGCAGCTACCCACTCTAGCAAACATGACGACCGGCTCAGCTGATTAGTGCCACCAAACAAACAGAAGAGCAGAAGCGCTAGAGAGAGAGAGAGCAACTCTTCGGAATAGTAGAGAATGAGAAAATGTCAAAAAATAAGTTTGAGGATTTTTCTGGAACTTGCATTTTCCGTCTGTTTTGCCGCCGCTGCGTTCACACCATTTGTAAGAAATGCATGTGCATGTGCCCAGCACAGCTGCATTTATGCTGCCGAATTGTAATCGCTCGATAACTGACATATGTTGCTGCTACATTTCACATAATTTCTTTTCAAAATGTTAAAGAAAAGAAAATTTTGTGTTCGATCACTTTAGCTAGACTTGGAAAAGAATAAGAGAAATTCTGATAAGACCACATCTGAAAAGTTTCAACGATTATACACGTAACAATTATATAAATATATGGAAGTACTATGTAACGGGATCGGAAAAAGTATTTTAATTCTCCAGAGTACCCGCTACGATACGAATTTGAAATCTGAATCTAAAGCTTTTCGTTTTTGTTCCAAACCCAAATAAATAGACCCTTGTACATAATTTTATAAAGAATTTTGTTGTTGTAAAAGTTCCCTTTACAGTGTTTAGCAAGTGAAATCATTCGTCAATATTTAAACGAACCGGCTTTTTCTCTTCTTTTCTGTTTTTATTTGTATTTTGGAAATAAGCGGCCTCCAACCTCTCCAACTACATACTCTTCGCTGTTTCGTTGTGTTGTGGGTTACGCGCACACGTCTCCACCTCACTCCACTTCTGCACTGCAGTTTTATTTATTTTTATATTTTGTATTTTCTTCTGACTATGAAATTGGCGTTTTCACTGGAGGTCTCTCTCAGTTCGGGCCGGGCACAACTATCCGCTTTGAATTGATATAATCAACTGGTGCTGCTTTGGCCACACGATTCTCGATTCTGCCATCCATCTGCATACGAAGCCGGCCGGGCGGCATTGTGTCCAATGCTTCGTGTGATTTGCTTCTCTGTTTTAGTGGCTTTCCTACTTCTTTCTATCTTTTGCCACAAAATCGCCTGCACTCTACAGTCTGGTTGCTATGGTGCTGTGGTCTTTTCATGTTGAGGCTTTGGAAAGAAACAAGTTCCTGGCTTAAATAGATGGATTTCCGACTTCAGGCACATTATTGAGACCTATGATTTCAATCGGAAAATGCATTGGATCACAAACTCAGCTTAAATCAAAGGTACTCACAATAAACGAACAAGCTTCCGCTCGCAAGTGGAAAACCGCGCACACATCCACGGGGTAAGGATCCCCTATTTAGTTGCCGACCCACGCAAACGTTTTAACTTTAAAGGGCCATGATTTACGGATATGCACCTGGAATGTCTGGTCCATCTATAAGGTCATTCTATATGTAACATTCTCCTTTGCCTCTGTAGCGTTCCGGATATGGCAATACCGACCCGTTACAAATGAACGTTTAAAACGAAATAAAACACTTCACTTTTCCGTTCGAATTGCTTCTCAGTCCGAAACTCTCCCTTCTTTTTTCTTCTGCCTAGGTGGTGTTGTTGCGAGATCTCCCTACCATTGGTGACTTGCCTTATTTTGTTCACCCCCCTTTAAAATCAAACTTCATTCACACCAAACTGATACTCTCCCTTCATGACCCATATTTTCCCCTATTCTTAAATTGCATATCGCACACTAAATAAAAACGATTTTTTCAAAATCGACTTTTTACCTTAAATCAATTCACAGTTCACATCTCTAACAATAATAAAAATTTCTCTCTCATCACTATCTTATTCAAATAGAAAAAAACCGATAAGTCTGGTTATAACCAACACCTATGGTAATAGGGTATAATAACTTTGTATAATAACGCATTATAGGAGCCGTCCGTCCTAGGTATACTAGGTATAGACATGCATAAGTATATATAAATGATCAGAATCACTTTCTGTCTTGTTTTCCGCTTGTCCGTCTGTTTGTCTGTGATCGCAGCAGAGAAAGAAGTAGCTAGCTGTCTGATTTGAATCAAACGGCATACAGTCACATCGAAGCTTAACTTAGTTTGAGTTCTGAGATTACTCAAATCGGTTGAAGAACACGCCCACAATGAGCCTGTAAGTCCCACTACCTCGGATTTGTTTGTGTAAAATAGCTATAATTTATCTTATTTATTATTCATTGAAAAGAATAATACTTGATATTCATGTTAAGGGATCGGTCTTCAATGTAATACGAAAATATGGCCGTAGTCCGCAAGTAAATGGGAGAAATCCAAATTAACTGCCTACGAGAACAACAGTTAAGGACAGATGCAAGCAATGAAATTTCGCATCATATCTCAAGCCATGTCATAAATGATTATGAAGTTTAACAGAAAGGACCGACCGCCACTTTTAAATGACAATAACTCGGAAACCAGGGGTGCAATCAATTATGGTTTTTTAGTAAAAATCACTTTATAACAATTGGTTTTTTATATTTTATACCTATGTTTAAATTTTTATTAATTTTTAAAATTTATTGAAATCAGCGAACAAGTGAGAACTTCAGATGTCACGCTGATGCATCACTGTTGCACCGACTAATTTAACAAGGATGGCTGTTTCATTATTTCTAATAAAAACTTTAAAAATAAACATAAAACACGTCCCATCTACAAGACTACAAGCCCGTGAAAAGGGTTTTTCAATAAAAACTTCATATTATGTACATATATTACAGTATGTATGTACATTAAACACATTTTCAAAAATTTACCTTTTTAGATTGATTGTTTTAGGGATGTACTAGGTTGTAGTGGTCATATAAAAAGAAAAATAATTGATAATCCCCCTTAAGTGAAGAGCACCGAGCTGGTATTTATTGCACTGTCGTGTTCCTTTCAACCGCGTCCCTCATTATTGGCCCATGTCAGCAGGTAGGGACGCTCTTGGCTGGGACAGTCGAAGTGCTCGAAAAGGAAATTAACTTTGTTGGAATTCCGGAGCATGCCGTTCCACAGCGCATTCGCCACCGTCGCGTGCCCTCTCTGACTTAAATGAAAGCAGTCGACGGCGAAAATGCTGAAATCTGTATCACCATTGGGTCGTAACCAGAGATCGGAGCTAATGTTGAAATTGTGGTAGTTGACCACGAAATCATCGGTGCGAAACTGCGGAAGTGCTGCCACTCGCTCATCAATCGCCTGCCAGCGGCCGATGAATGCGCTGAAACGCGCCCGCTGAGCCGGCGTAATGCCGGCGTTAAAGACGCACGAGCAGCCTATGGTGTGGGACAGGTAACACTCCAGTGGCTTATTGCGAATCTGGTAGATGGAGGATATTGGATTGATCGTTGTGATCAAGTTGATGTACAGCCGTGGCACTTGCTGCTGCAGCTCGGTGAGTGTGCGGAGCAGATGCTGTTCGTGCTGTCGCAGCGCGTTTTCCATGTCATCGTAGAAGCAGACATCGAAGCAGATGTCATTGTTGCCGATGAACAGCGTCAGCACCTTCCAGTCGCGCTGCATGTCCACGCGTGGGTCACGTTGCAGGCGCTTTATGAGCACGCGCGCCTGATACAGTATGTCCTGCGACATGGCGGATAGCTCCGCCACATTGAACACGGAGGCGCGCTCCAGCGTTGTGCTGTCCTGCATAGCAAAGCCATACAAGTTGGGATTGTAGACGCGCAGTATGTTGGGCAGTGTGAGAAAGGTACGCCAGCTGCTGCGTCCGCCTGCGGAGAAGCTCATGCTGCGATACTCATTGATGACGTCGATAGGCGTTTCGGACAGAATGCCTGAGCCCGCCGTCAGCGAATCGCCCATAGCGGCAACTATATCTACGTCCCCGGGACGCAGCCGATGCACAGTTTGTGGCGGCTCTGCGCTACGCAATGGCTGCTCCAGTTCACATGGGAAGGGTGTGTTGTTCGACACGGGCTCCTGTGTTTTGCCGCGCGCCCGCTGGGAGTTGTAAATTGCGTCCCAGCGCTGGTCTGTGTATTGCCTGTAGGATTTGCGAGCCCGTGTGAAAATTGGCAACCAATTCTCGAACTCGGTGACCAAGACTGGGCCATTTCGCGCCTTGTCAATGCCGAATTTCGTTATGGGCACACCGAATTTATTTCGCGGCGGCTGCTGTCGCGGCTGTTGTCCTTTGGCCAGACTTGGCTGTGCTAGTAATAGCAGCAGTATTGCTGCTGCCTCTATCGGAAATAAGTAGAAGCGGCAGTGCCTGTGATTGATCTGCATTGCTCGGTGAAGTGATCTCGACTGAGCGATGATGCTGCAGCGATGTTCTAAACTATTTTATTCAGGAAATTCTTTTACTCACATTTTAGTTAAAGTACGAATATGGCAAAACTAGTTTAAATAAAAGCTATGTGAAATTTACGTTTGCAAATGATTGCATTTCTCGACAGATTTGCCGGAATGACAGTGTCTGTCGCTCACATGGAAATAGTTTTAGTGCTTTGCTGTTAATCGATTTAATTAAAAAAAACAGTCGTTTATGAACGGTCTATAACACGGCATCTACACGTTAAATAATTCTTTAACTTTTTTCAAACTTAAGTTTATGGTACTTATTTCATGAGATGAATGTCGCTTTAAAAAAATTTGCAACTATAGGCGGAGGGCTAGGATCTTCTCCTCTTATTTACAGCTAAGCCTCATGTAAGGTTGTACTTCTAGCATGCAACCGTATGCGATTCCTCTCATTCATTCTTTTAAAAATTTAAAACTTAAGAACCGACTGATATACTGCATGAAATGATTTCTTGAAAGCAGAAAATTTCGTATCATAAAATAAAGGCCATTTAATTTTGCTTGAGGTAAATTTGATGAGAGTGGAAATATGATTCTAGTCTGCAATAAATTTCTATGGTACAAAGAGATTTGTCCACGTAGAGACTGGGGGTTATACAAGAGTAGTCTGCTTAATTAAATTCCGCATATATCTCAAGTTGCGAGCGCAGTTGAGGGTCATGTAGGGCCATTTCCAGTATAATAGTTAAAGTGATTAGCTCACTTTCCATTTGCTTATAATTTAGAAAATAATGTAAACCGGTAATTTCATCCGAATGAAATACGATATTCATCAAATTTTAATAGCATACTCTTAGATTTTAACATTCAGGAGGCGACTACCTAAAACACACAAAAAATTTTCCCTTTTCAATTCAAGCTACAGGGGTGCACCGGCGAGATGTTTCAGAGCAAACCACTCTCAGCAAATGATAGAATATTAAAAAATATATTGTATATAAATGGTTCTGCGAAAAAATTTGGGAGCAGAAGCGCCATTTTCAAAAATAAGTGATAGAAATTCAAGCAAATTGGTCTCTCATTCAAACAATTTCTTTCGTATCGTGACTTCTATTATACTACTCTCTCTGGCTATCGAACTTCATTTGGAAATATCGCTAAGAAATCAAAAACCTCGCCAAAACTTTTTCCTGGACACGCCACTGTACACATTCGATCCATACCTTTTCGGCAACTTGTTATGTGGCAATTTGGACTCGATTATGAATAGAAGAATTTTTGGAAATTTTACAAATATGTAATTTTGCGAACGAATTTCAATAAATATTTTCCTATTTTGAAAAATGTCTATGGTTTGTCTTTTTGCTTTCTGCGTTTCGCTTAAACATTTTTGTTTTGCTGATTAAAATGGAAGGCATTGATATATGCTGGGGGCAAACAACATTTGCCGCTCAACCGTTATAAAATGTAGATTGTTAAATTACGAATAAACACTACTCATCTGTCCTATTGAGCATTTATGCTTGAGTTGATGACTTCAATCAGACGCAATTGATGCAAGTGCATCAACTCAATGTGACATTGCAAGGTTACATCACGGTGCAATAAGATATTTACATTTTCAAATTCAATTAGCACGGAAAGCGCAACGCATGACGATGACGAACAGCTGATTGAACGGTTTCGTTTCCGTAGAGCAAACACGAATCGATAAGGCGGTGCAGCTGTAGGCAAGGCAGTACAAGCGCAGCTACGTCAAATTTCGGTTTGCGGCTAAACTTACAGTAAATTTAAATGTAGATAATTCATTAATTCATACATATTTATGCTTCAAAATTCGAATCGAAAATTAGTACACTGCACAATTTTATTATGGAGTGTGTAAAGTACTGACCTACTGACCGTTTATCTTATTTTCGAACAAATGCTATCAAAATAAAATTACCTTTCTTAGTAATTTGAAAAGTATTTACATACATATTAATTTTAATATTTGTGCTGTGTGTAATAATTGTTATTTTAGTCAAGGAAATGAATAATTGGTATTACACTGCTTCTGAACAATATTTCCATAATTTGGCGAGAATGGGATATTCATTTGATTTAAAAATTCCAAAATTTAATATTTTTTTATTCGTTATTCCAAAAAAATTGTATTAAAAAAAAGGATTTTTACAAATATAATGTAAAACATATATTCTTAAAAAATGGGCTGTATTTGTAATTATTAATGCTGTGTGAATATAGAGTTTGTATTATGTATTAAAATTTAAAGTGGTTGATAATGCAGTATTGCGAAGAAATTTGAAAATGTTCGAGCTACCTAATGGCTATAGGCTATAAAGTAATGTATGATAGTTGATAATTTATTTCCTTTCATAATTTATTGTAGATCGTACGGAGAACAATTTTCAAAAACTAGAACAGTTGTTTTGAAGTGTATTTGTTGAAATTATTTCAAAATTATACAAGTTTATGTTATTTCAGAATGCTAGAAATCATGAAAATATAATAAATTTAAAAAAACACTTGCCAAAATGATGAAGATCATTAATATAAATTAAACCGTGAAATCATGTGTTTGTTTGCTTTTTTTTTAACAGATTAGCAGATTTTGTAATTTTAAAAAACTGGTTCTCAATTAATTACATCAATGATGCAGTGCAGTTAATTTCAGTCATGTAAAAAAATTCTAACAAAAATTATTATTCAAAGGTTAAAAATTTCAACAATGCAAGTGCGCATTTTATTTAGCAGAGCAAAGATTGGGAAAATTTTGAGTTTTTGAGTAACTGGCTGTCTCAACCGGATGCACCGGTTACAGTTGGACGCAATCGAAATAAATGCGCGCTAATTCGAACAGAAGTGTGTGCACCCATTAAGCAGCCAATATTATCGCCATCAGAGTTGTGAAGAGTTAAATCAGATTTGATTTGAATCAGTGATTTTACCCTATTTGATTTAAAAACTGATTTTCAAATCAAGCATAGCCAATCGATTCATCTTTTTCTGATTCAAATCCCAATCGATTTGTGGCCTTTGATTTATAAATCAGCTCTCACAAATCAAAAGTGAAAATCTGATTTACCAATCACTTGATTTAAATCAACAAATTTCCAAATCTGATTTACCAATCTTGATTTGATTTCAAATCAAGTCCTGAAATCAAGTGTGCAAATAGATGACAGAGCAGTATTAAAATGTATACTTCGAAATAGTACCAAAAATATCAAAGATAAATTCGTTCCTCAAAAATAAGAATAATTACTTGAAATCGTGAACAAATCATATGTAAATACAAACAACTTAAAGTAATACATTTATTTTATTGAAATGATAGTGAAATATGCAATTATTCGTTCATATTTCTTCACCGAAAATTGCAAGGAAAGTATTTATTTGGGAGAAAAAAAGCAACCCTGTTTCATATGACACTTCCATCAGTGATGTCAACGTCGTGAAATTCGTACCAGATTTTGTGCATTTTTAAAGCTGATACGTTTATGAAAATGCATTTATCGTCTGATATCTATTTTAGTGCCATTGTTTGTTTATTTTGAAGACACTATTATTAGTCCGTAACATTTTCGAAGCAGTTTGCCTTCTGTGAAATTAACCTGAGTGAATCGCATTACTTTTTAGAGGTTTGAAAGAAGTATAGGCATCACTGTCTCGCATCCATTGCTTAGCAACCGCACAGAAAAGGCAGACATTTGTGAAAAGTTTTATTTAACGCTATATATTTCTGTTTTAAGAGAAACAATTGTTAAAAGAAATAATTGTTTAAAATATCATATCGAGGGATTCTGTAAATCAACGTGCCTGTGGATTGTATATCAAAATCGTGGCCAGCAAATGGCATACTTTTTTAACAAGCCGACACTCCGCCACTACACTCTTCAGCCACACAGTTTTGGTAAAACTTCGTTCCGCTCAATTTTTTGTGCACAACCTTGTACGATTACCAGCTAATCATATTCAGCGCAGATGAGTGCCTCAATGGACGTGAATAGTGTTCAGCATATCTATTTGTCCAATGAAAATTATAATTCGGAATTGGTCCGCGACTTAAAAAACCCAGCAAAAATAGTTTTACGAATATTTATGTATATTGCATTAAGACATGCTTTTGCTATTGGCCGTGTGTTGATTTACAGATGTTATTACTATTTTAAGCAAATAAACATACATATTGTATAAAATGTTAAAAAAATCCTCAATTCATTCAATAAAAAGGCTTTAGGAATTTTTACTTCTTCGAGAAGTTCACATAATGATATGTATATTGTTTGTATATTACTTTGTAGATGTTTAAAATATAAAAGCCGCGGAAGATACATTGAATAACGACAGGAAAATAAAAATAAATTATAGCAAATAAATAACTATGTTTAGACGATTAAATAATATTATAGTTATAATATTATATCTCAGAAGGATATTGCTAATGGATGCCGGGCGCATCTGCTATACCGGGAACCTCTTCGTTGTCGATTGTTGCTCATTCATGTGTGCATCAACCGTCAGCGAACCCTTGTAATCATATGTGCAAATATAATTTTTTCGTCTTTTACCTGGAAGGATTATTTTCCGCGCATACCGTAATTCGATATTTCGGTTATTTATGGTTTTAGAAAAAGAACAAAGTAATGTATTTATATACAGACACTCCTCGTATACATTCATATATTTTGAAATAAAAAAACATAAATTGTTGTTTTTTTCTTGCGCATACTATTTTGTAGCATCTTATACCTGCTACTCAAATCCACAACTTTCCTTCTAATACAGAAAAATGCAGCTCTGTGTAGCTCACTAATTGTGTTGATTTGGCCAAAATTGATTTGAATCAGCCCAGCGGCCAATCGATTGGTGCTTTTTGATTTCAAATCAAAATCAACTTTTTTGATTTTTGATTTGAATCAGACAAGGGCAAATCACTGATTTGAGATTTTTGATTCATATCAATATGATTGGTGGTGCCTGATTTGAAAATCAGAAATTTCAAATCGATTGGTGGATTTGATTTTTAAATCACAAATTTAAATCAGTTGATTTGTAAATCGATTTTGATTTGAATCTTTTACAGGTCTGATCGCCATATTGCACAGACGTTCACAGCTTCACAGCAGTCACAGAGATTAATGCAGGCAGTCGCAGCTGTGATGTGGGTTACCAGTGTCCGCTCGCTGAAACAATGGAAACGCATAAATTCAGTTATACAGATGCACTCCTGCTTGATTTGCCTCGCAAGTGGTTCTTAATTTTTGTTTCGGTTTTATAATCTGCTTTATACAATCTTTTCTTTGAAAATTTTAAAGTGGCTTTTTTGCAGAACTCGCACAAAGAACGAGATTTTAGCAAAGCATTTGCATAGCAGGATTTTAGTGCTGATTAAAGCAGAGCAAGCATAAGAATAAGAGCAAGTAGACGCAGCAGCAGCTAAAGGAGTTTTCGTTCACTCAACCCGGCGACAACGACGTGGGGTGGGTATGCCATATTCTTTGAAAATAATGCCGATATTTTTTACACTTCCGAAAAGCGAGATATATTTTCTTTTTATTTGGCATACAAATTGTGTGATATAACATTGTAGGGTTTCTACCCAGTGCTGCGGAACAATGGAAAAACTAGAGATGATTCAGTTCGGTGGTTTTCGAGTTCCTCAAAAGTATGGGTTCGGTTGAAAAACTGGTTCCCTCAAAGTTCTGCTTCAATTGTTTGCTTCAAAAATCGAATCACTAAAACCTTGGGCTGCGAATTATTTTACAACCACTGAACTGTAGAATTTTCTAGCCCGTTCTATTTTAAGCATGTACAAATTTATTCCATTGCTGTGTTCGAACGGGATTGAGAAGCTTTGTAAATCAAAATAATATCCTCGTAGAGTTGCCAGTTCTTCGCGTGAGATGGCGCCGCTCAAGCAAACAGTTTGAAAATAAATTTCCAGATCAGTTTAATTTGTCTGATTACATATGACGCGCACAGAGTAAAAACGCAGTTTATAACTTCACAGCCCATGAGCGCAATGTGGCGAAAATTGACACTCGCTGCGTTTTTACTCTGTGCGCGTCATATATGGGTAGCATGCCTTGTATCCAGTTTTCATCGGAGATGAAGCCAGATGGTCTAAGACACCATCCAAACTCAAATAATAATAAATCACGTTAAGTGAAATAGAAATTCTTCCTGATTTTAAATGTTCAAAAGTGTTCTTAAAATAAAAACAGTAAATATTTATATGTATTATATATTTTAAAATCTTTATTTGTAAAAATTTGCATGAGTTCTTAAATCGTATCGAATAAAATTATAAGACATAATTTATAAACTTAAATAATACAACACTTAAATTAAACTTAAATTAGAGCACACTGAATAAATAGTTTATAATTATAAAAATAAAATGTTTTTCTCTTACCAACATTAATAAGAAATGCTTTCTCAATTTGTAGATTTATCAAATATGAAGTTTTCAATTTTAAATTATTCTTTTGTAAAAAATGAATAAGTTTTTAAGTTTTTCGTTAATAGTAAAATATTGTGTGTTGCTTAGATATTGTTACAATACGGAAAATACATGCACATATTCACACTCGCATACACACGCACATGCAAGCACAAGCTTTACAGACTAACTACTAATAATTCCACAAAGAACTTTGTCAACTTAACTAAAAATTTGTTTATGTCATTGGAGAGAACAGAGCGCTTCTCTAATCTCTTTTCTGCGCGGCGCAGACCAGCTCAGCTCGCCGCCAGCACCTTACGACTGTGCTCGGCCGTAATGGTACCCAGTGGACGTTGTGGACAACCTCACGGGGTTGCTCGCCAGCTGGAACTGGCGGCGTGCGCGCGGCTGTTCGAAGGGTGGCTGCAACTGTTGCTGCAGTGCCATGGTGGCCAAATGTTGCTGCTTCAAGGCGCTGATGCTGGCAATTTTACGGTGCTTGTTCTGACGTGCGCCAACAGTTGAACCACTCTGGCCGCCATTGGTGCTACCACTGATGCTGCTGGTGCTGCTGCGCGGGTACGCTTCCAGATCGTCATCGCGCGGTAGTGGTCGATATTGATCCTCCTCGACGGGCGTGCCATCGGGACGCACTCGGAAGACCAATGGACCAGTTAGGTAGGTCTGCGGTGTCTGAGGCTGACTGCCCTCAAAGGTCTCCACTTGCGAATGGGGCTGCAAAGGCATGCCCGGATAGCCATATGCTATGTCCATGCCCATGGCGTAAGAGTGTTGATGTTCGGCGCCGGCATCGAAGAGCGGATTCTTGGGATACTGCTGTGTGCTAGCGGTGGCGCTGGTGCTGGACGGCGCCAAGGGCATCGACGCCTCCTGCACTGGCTTCTGTTGTGTTAGTATGATGATGGAGGAGGCTGGTGGTGTGGGCAGCGGTTTTCGTGTGGTGATCAGTGTGGCGCTGTCATGATCGCGCATTATCGAAGTCCAGACTGCAAGACAAGAAAAGTTGAGAAGGTTAGATATAGTAGCTGGAATATTGAACATATTGCGAAACTTAATTTTAAAGACAAATGAACAGCACAATATGTCTGGCTATATACGCTATTAATAATACGACAGAGCTCTGCCTACAGTTCGTCAGTATTCAGTGTTATATAAAAAAGTTTGCATAATACAAGTGGAATCATTATAACCTTATCTAACTTACAGAGGCATATAACCGACGTAAAAGAATAGTTTTTGGAAATGGTTACTTTGAAAGATTAACATTTCGGTTTAATATAACGTTCAACTTCTAGTAACTGGCGAAGGCACTATTAAGTCTGAAGCTGTTTTCTAATACGCAAGAGACCTGTTCCTATTGTGGTTTGCTTCTAGACAGATCCGCAATTTAATTAGAATGCTGCACTTCGAAATGCTTTTGAAAGAAAGGCTTCGGAATTTTTTTTCGCTACTCAATTCCGCCCGTAGGCAAATGTTGCTTTTATGACTTCGACTGTTAATCGAATGAAACCGTCGCTTGAAGCGCTTGTAATTGTAGTGCCACTAACAAGGCTCCTCGCTGTTGAGTACGATCGTTGAATCTACTGTCAGAAGAGCTCGTTTACGAGTAATGGCAAAAATAACTGCAAGTGGATCGATAAATCACGCTAGGCAACCTCCCGCTACAAGTCAAATCACAGAGAGTTATGCGGTAGATATTCGCTGTCATATTGTGTATTGCTACACTGAGAGAAAAATATTGAAATCAAAAGAAGAATTTCCAATTGAACTAACAACAACAGCAATTAAAGTTGAATATTAATAAAACATATTAAGGTATTCATTTAACTCTCACTCTATGTTAGTGTCAATTATATAGAACTATTTTTACTTTGAGCTCATATGCATACATACTATGTACTAGTACATAACTCTGTGGCATATGAATAAATTTTTATCAGAGCTTTAGCGACATTATGCACTTATTTTTAAGTTGATCACACTAGAGATATAACACATATGTACATACATACATACATATAGCATAAACAAAGAGGCGAAGGAGGTTAAATACAATCATTAATAAATGCACTTATGTACATATAATCATGTAGTATAAAATGACTCAAACTGCTAAGTAATTGTATCATTATAAATATATATTTTTTAAAAATTGAAATCAAGAATCAGTCAAAATGACTTTTTTGGGCAATCTAGTGTTAATATTATAACATCATTAAAAGTCATTAGAGATGTCCCTAGCACTTCCAGTAAAAAAGTTACGAATCCTATGTATGTTCTTGTCAATTTGGAACTGTCTGAAAAGCAGTAGGATGACAGTCAATTTGTGCGACATTTTCATGTTATTTTTCGTCAGATGAAATACGGTGCAATCTTTTACCATCAACAAAGCCTTCAAGTTTTGAATATTTTGAAGCAGCTATCACCCACAAAAGAGCGATCTCGATGCTTTTTCCTATAAATTCTTTTATATTCTATAGGTACTATTAATCCAATGCAAGTGTTTATAGCACGCGATAGTTGCACAAATTTTTTAGCAACTACAGTCACTAAAATATGTGCGAATCTTACGCATTCCCATAAACAAAAACGGCCGGACACAATTAATTTATTGGATCTGATTGAAAGCTTAATTTTGTCATACGTTATTATATGCAAGCAAAATTTCTCATTATTATTGCCTTTTTTGATATTTATGGATCTCAAAGTTGCGCTGCCGTTCGCAATAAATTCACTAAAATCGAAATTTTATTTAAATGTTCCGTATTAAATGCACATACAAATTTTATTATAACAAAAATATTATTTGGAATACGAAACTATTTAAATAACTCTCCATACAAATGCAATAGCTTTTTTGCTATGCATTTTTTCGCTCAGCGCACTCGCACACGAGCCAAGTAACGGCAGTCAACAGCTGATACCACGGCTATCATTTGGAACGCGCGAAAATTTCTCATTGCTGCAATCAATGAAAATAGTTTGAAAATGCAATTTTATTTATGATCACGTTTTCACACTACTCAGTTGTAGTTGTTGCGGTCGCCATGCTTTATACTTGTACATATGTATGTACATATAACTGTATGCACGCGCACTTGTTTGCAGTTGTCTAAATAAAAATTATACATGCAAGCGGAAGTCAACTAAAAGTTTAATGGCCAATGGCTTTGTCTACAAAAGCGCCTATTTATTGGCACAGCCACGCACTTTAAGGCACAACAGGAGAAACTTCGATACAATTTGTCGGAAGTGTGTGTAAAATGTTTTTTGTATGAAATATCTTGGGCAATTTTCCATGAATATCAAACAGACTTTCCACTAAATGCGGCAGTAAAGAACGGCGGCACGTTGAAGATTATTCTTTGCTTAGTATTGACGAGACGAGCTATGAAGGAGTGTTCTTGGCTAGCTAGAAACATGTTTCGTTTCAAATACTTGCATAGTTTTCAAAGGATTTGATCATTTGGATGAATGCCCCTATTTGCCTTTTCGGCATATTCTAGTACATTCGCAAGAATTTTCAAGCGCAGCTAAGTTAATTACGACCAGATAGATAGAGCAGGAGTGGCCAACCCGCGGCCCGCGGGCCGCATGCGGCCCGCCTTGAGCATTTTTTCAGTCCAATCTTCCCGTCATTTCCTCTAATTTTCCATATGTGCGGCACGCGAGATCATTTGGGTTGGCCGACCCTGAGATAGAGCATAAGTAGCAGGGGATCACCTGGATCACCTCATCGGATTACATGCAGAATGTAAGAAAATTACAAGCTCTTTAGCCCGGCCAACAGAGATTAACAAAAAACTATAGCTTAACATATAGAATGCGCAACTCATGCAAACACATTTTTTTAGGGCAGGTCCAAATATTAGCACCCACTCTCAGGCTTTGTCACCATTCTCCCGAAATTTTACGAACCTCTTCTCTCTCAAAGATTACGACCTGCGCTCTCAAAGCCAAACTTTTTCTGCGCTCTCTTTTATTTCCGCATTTCCCGACATTCCCGGATTACGACAGAAGAATTTTAAAATTTAAGGCTTAGATGCGCATACTATATGTTGCATATTCTTTGCTCACACCAACCAAAAGGAAATGACTATATCGTTAACGCGAAAAACCGAATTTAATATAGCTTTGTATATTAAAATCTATCTATCTATATATATAAAATTCAAATTATTAATATATAATATGAAAGACGATTTTAATCTAAGTGAATTTAAACGCAAATCGCTTTTTAAAGTACCCCCTTGTGTGGATTTTTTTAAACTAAAAAATTTCGGAATTTTCTCTTGCCAGGGCATTGGGCAATATAAATATATAGTTAGGGAACTGGGCTATAGAAATGCACATATGTATATTTGAGGCAGTCTCAGTTCCGATCACTTACTCAATTCACTCGCGCCTCGCTGATACGGATCCAATATGTCCAATTGTGCATCGCTGAATGTTTGCAATTTCTCATAGCCATAGGAGAGCAGATTGCGTTTGCACTGATTCACCGGCACCGTCGAGGTGGCCGCCGTTGCCTTGCAATGTACGCTGACCAATTGTGCGAAATTGGAGTACAAGAAAGACATCTGGAATGAAATCGGAGAGTGTTGAAAAAAGGCAATTAGTTGCTGTCTCAAAAATAAGCTTTAAATAAAGACTAAAAAAAACTGCAATAAATGAGTTTTAATATGAAAAGTTAATAATGCTACAAGAGCAGGGGGGAATATTCCCACCAACTTCAACATTATATGCAATTTTTTGCTTGTATCTTTCAGCGCTGAGTGCTAATCTGTTTAAATGTGGCAATTGCATTGTTGAGAAGTCACGTAGTGTTAGATAGTCGCGTTGTTGTTGTTGTGTCATTACTGAGTTATTTATGAACATGGAAAGCATTTCATGATGTGGAAACTGTAGCATTTTTCTTGTATAACACGCTCTAACGAAAATGCATCTCACCGTCGTATCGTGGATGTGTAAATATACCAGCTCGTGTAAATGAGTAGCTCTTTACGAAACTATGTTAATGTGCTGGATGGTTAGCTGGTTGTTGTTGCTTTTCTAACAGTTCTGCATATGCCACACGGGAGCAGTATCTGCTATGACTTTCATAAGCCAACTGGAACAGACAATTAATGAGATGTATATACATACATATGTATGTACTACTATTTATACGAGTACAATGCACCACACTGTAATATCGTATGAAGCACAGCGCATATTGATGTTGGCCATTGTTAAGTTTGTTTATCCGAGTGAAATCTTATTATCTTGCTTTCAATTTGCCAATGCTCATATGAATAAAATTTGTTTTCTTCTAATATAATTTTGTTATAAAATAATCAAATCACTGGCAACATATAATTCGGCTATCAAAATGCCGTGCGACTTAAGAGCATAAGTCTGATCGAAACTGTCCCAAAGTTTTCGGCTTAAACTTTCACTCAAAGTAAGACTCTAGCGTTCCCGACTCACATGTCAAGGGAATTGTTATGTTGAACTGACATTAGATATCATCTATATTTATTTTGATAATAAAAAGTGCGAGTAAATTCATTATATTGTTTGGCTGATGGACGGGAGGGTTTACGTACTAGGGTCAGTTGCACCGCAGTGAGTAGTTAAAGGGTTAATGGAAATGTCAACGCTGCTCTGAGCCGTAAATATTTTAAAAGTCATAAATATTCAATATTGTCCTTTCGTCCACTGGGCTGGATGGATGGATGGATGCCAATAAAAAGTTGTATTGATTCTTATTTTATTCAAAAATCAATGTATTTACTTTGACGCAGTTCATACAATTAAAATTCATATTTCTGCCTAATTCAAAAGTTTATGAATTGATTTTGACTATTTTTTTATTCAATTTGTTTTCAAATAAGTGAATACACAATTTCGATTTGAATGGAAAACGTTTTCATCGAAGTTGACTATCTTTTCGCTCTGCGTACTTTTTTAATATAATTCTATAAAATTTTACAATTGGAAATGCTTCTAACAAGGGAATATTAAAGTAATTATGCGCCATTTGCTGTTTCCAGAGCCTCATTTTTTGCATTAACCCGTTATTGTGCTGGCGTTTGCCCTTATGCCTACGTGACTGCGCCCACTGCTCGAATGCCTTCCACAAAAGCACGAAAATGTGGAGAAGAATTGTGTACATAATATGTTGCCAAAGCACGGCGTACGGGCGTACGGTGTGGGGGGCATTCCGAAACGCACAAGCTATTTCACAAAATCTAGAATACGCGTTGCAGATGCAAATTACGACACATGACAGTGAGTCTGGCAGCCAGCCGCTCAGTCAGTCAGTGGCGCATGCGAGCCTCCGATTGAGATCTACTCCAATTGCCCCACAGCTATTTTGTTTGTCGGTCAGCCGGACTGGCAGATCGCGAGCTCGGCTGAGAATAAGCAAGTGCGAGATGATGCTAGCCTGGATTAGAAGCAGCAGCAAGAGAAACAGAGAAACAGCAGAGTGGCATTTACGGTTCACTGCAGCTAATTTGGTATGCAGCAGCGTCAGCGAGGCGTGTTTTTTGCGTCAGCTTTTGGCCACAGTGGCAGATGCTTTTGTGCTATTTACAGCAAATTTTTTTTTTTGTAGAATGTGAAATTATTGTATGTTTGTTGTTGGCAGTTGATGACACATTCGCAGTCATAAAAGCACAACAGGAATCGGATTTGGGAATTTCTGAGACGCGCGTAGCTGACGTGTTTCTGGCTTCTGGTATTCTTCCGTTGTGCTGATTTTTTATGCTAATCAAATCTTAGCACGTTTCTGTGATCAATGGCGCGATATAGTCAAAGGGGATGCAGCTTTGATGTTAATATGTCGTGAAAAATTGTGGCAAAAGGAAACGAAATTTATGTAAAACTTGTGGCAAAATACAGATTCAGTGTATTTTCTACATATGCATATACATATGTAGTATATGTATACGATTTTTACACGTAGAAAATTGTACGATTTCTATTATTGAAAAACCATGTAAAATATGTAGACTATAGAAATTAGTGACAAAATTATTGCAATTAATTTGATCACAATTTTGAAAATATTAAAAAAATTTAAAAATGATTCTTACTACGTATATTTTTCCAAAAGAAAATATTCGAAACTGTCTAAAGAAAATGGTCTTAAAAAATTGCGCTCAAAACCGTAGGATATTAATGGAAAATTAATTGTTATCTGAACCCCCTTTGGCTCACAAAAAATTGTTCCAGTGCGCCACTGTTCAAAAGCGATGAAATTGTTGTAGAAAGTTGCGCTTGACTTTCGCGGCGGGATGTTAATTGTTTTAGCAAATATGCATTAATCTCAAAAGCTCTTGCACTTTTTTTCAACATATTTGTTTACAAATAGACAATTGACATAAACATTCTTTTAACTGTTATTTCGAATGTGTGCGTGTTACGAATTTTGAAGACGTGTCATCAGTGTCAGTTGAACGCACGAAGAAAATCCTTGGTCTCAAAAATATGCACAGCAAAATGTCGAAAGCACTTTGTTGTTGTTGTCGTTGGTGTTGCCATGCAGTTGAATTTTGTATGTGCGCGTGTGTGTTTGTGTGTGTATAAATTGTACAATTTTCCGCTAGTATCATTTTAATGCGCCGAATTGACCAAAAGGCAAATTTCAGCTTTGTCGAGCGAGTGCAGTCAAATCGACTTCAAACTCTATTGCCAATATTTAGGCTTCGAACTGTAGCAGAAACAAGAAACGGAACGTGCCGAAACTCTGAATTACAACGACATAGTGACACCCTACAACAATTAGTTGAGACTGTGTCGATTTCTGGTGATTTGAAAGCAGAGCCTTATAAATTATGTTTCTCTTTTCTGCAATCAGATAATCCACGCCCCATTTTGTATATGCATAAAAATTCAAATCTTAACTTCGGAAACTATATTATATGTACTGCTGAAAGCAATACCTAAGCAATAGTATTACCTAATATGGAAGCAGTGCGTATTTGTTGTACGATTTGTATAGCCTCAGAATATGATAGAATGTAAAGCCTTTGAGTCGCATACACCGTTTTAAAGGAAAACATCCAAATAACCCGGCTTTTCTACATAAAATTTGTTTTTTTATGAAACTTCATTTATGATATTTCTTGCAGATGAAGATCGCTTCATGATTTCAAAAAACGTATCCCATAAAATATTTCATGCTAGTATTTGCCTTCACACTATTTCTGAAATTTGCTATGAAATCAGCGAACCGCCATTTTTGTTGCTTCTTTTCATATTGAAATTTCTGCAACAAATTGACCATGAAATGGGAGCTGGCACATCTTCAAGAACGTGGGAAAACGTAAGTACCTATGTATGAATGTACTGAAATTTAGAAGACCTAACCGCTGATTGAGGGATGCTTTTATTTAATAGAACTTTTGAGCAGCTTAATAATTTGAAAGGTTTTGAACGATTTGTAATGACGATCATACGAGTAGTTACAACACAGGCAAGAAAGGGAAGAAATATCTAAAATTTCGGTCAGCCGACAAAATCATTAATTATTTTATCGTGAACGAAATATTATACATACATACATACATACATACATACATAATTTTCTATATCATTCAAATCAGGTGGATCAGTAGTTTTAGATGCATTATGTAGGATGGAAAATATCGATCAAGATCGCGACGAAGCTCAACAAGTTAGATTCGCTTCTGAACGCATTAAAGTCTTTATTTATTTATCTATCAATTCTCTTGCAGAACTACAAGATATCTTACAGACTAAATGGGGATTATAGAAAAACACAACAGAAATCAGAGAATTGTAAGATAATTGAGTTAAGCAAATTATAAAATTTAGGTTTAGAAATTTATAAATCAAACGGGCTGCCTACAGCAGGAACATTAGAATCATAATTAATTTGCATCGTCCCTTGAAAAATCCGTCGTGTCTTTCAGAGATTTAAATCAGGTTTTATATACATACATATGTAAGTGTAGGGTATAGAAACATAAACGTCAGTTCAACGTTTACAGCCGTTTTAAGTCGTATATTCCCAACAAAGCTTACAAAATATTGCACAATTATGGGGTTAATATTTAATGCGAGCGCATTTAGTGACAGCAACGTAACGGTAAATTAAGTAAGGAGTGTGCTTATTATAACAATTTGCAAGTTAAATATTTTGAACTCTTGATGGTATAACATGGAAGCTTAGTTTAGTTTGAAACATTTAAAAAAAATTTTTTTCCTTAAATTCTTCACATATGTATTTAATTAATAACGAGTGTAGCTCTCCTCTTGTAGACTCATAGCCTATGAGCCACTGCGTGTACGTGCCATATTTTCAAATTCAAAACAAATGTTGCGAAACTGAAGAAATGTGTACACGATGTGAGATTTTCGAAATTGCGCATACAAAGGTGAGTCTTTGTTTGTATATGTATGTATAATGTCTATACATATAATGCGCCTCTTAACCTCTTAAGGCTTGTCGTGTCGTGATCGCAGCCCTATTATTTGATTAGATTTTTTTTAAAGGAAACTTCTGACAAATAATGCATTGTCACGAAACGGGTTAGATATTAAAAAGTTTTTGAAAGAGAAATTAAAAAGCATGTAATTTATATTTACGGAGGTTGGGGCTCGGGTTAAGTGTGAGTGTGGATAATCCAATGTAAACATTCATATGCACGATATGCAAACATTTTGACATTTCTTCACTGCACTTAAGCAATTTTTACGAAGCGCATGTAAATTTTGGGTGCAACATTATAAAAGTGCTAAAAAATGCAGCTGTCACAATTTTTGGGTATGATCAGTTCAGTTGTCCCTGACATTATTTACAACTTGTGCAAAATTGCTGTAAAAATGGATTTTATTTTAAACATTCAAAAAAAATTCCTGGAATATCATAAAATTCATATGTACATATGTCATTGAGCATTATAATCATCATACACACTGAAGCTTTAAAAAAAATCAAAACGCGAGGCGGATTTTACGCGGCGAACAATGGCGGCGAACAATGGCGGCTTGACGGCAGTCGTCGTGGAATTTCGCCCAGTGAAACAGAATCAGAGCGAAATTCGCATCAGTTGATTCGGAAAAAATCATCCCCACAACAAGCACAGAATTTAAAAAAAACCACGGAAACCACGAATTCACGAATGACAGTTGAGAATTTGTTCTATCGCGAGGTGAATCGTCGAGAGGCGAATTACGCTAGCGTCGTCATTGTGGGCAATCACATGCACTGCTGTGTGTTTTAATTTTGACAGCGCGCGTTCGCCGCGTAGAATTCGCCTCGCGATTCGATTGTGTTTAAAGCTTTACTGACAACTCTGTCAAAGTTGCATTTTTAAGCAGTCACTTTTATGTTTCATCAAAAAGAAACAACTAAGACGTTTGAGTACCCTACACGATGCTTTACTGAGGTACTTTACTGAGAACTGACGCTATAAAAATTGTAAGATTTATTTGCCGTCGACGCAGTTGGAAGATTACGCCCCCCTCTGCATTGTTCTGCGAACGTTCTTGGTGGCGCTACTTATTATTTATTTCAAGAGCAAGGCAATTATTATTCTACAACAACTGAGCCATAGTTGCTCGGTACATCGGCTCAAAATATTAAAAATTACTAGAGGTAGGCGTATCTGAGAAATAAACAGACAGTTACGCTGACAGTAGAGTACTAAAGGTAAGCCACACAAATAAAAATGCTTGATTGTCCCTTTTGAGCTAGATAAGTCATAAAGATAAGTCATCATCAACGGCTCACTTTGTCATAAAATTGAATGTGATCTTCTGATGTCACTTTTTCGGTTTTGTTTACTTTTCTGTTGTTATAAAAAATTCAATCTTCACTCTTTTTTGTAATTTCATATATCTACTCTTTTTCTGGCAGTCTCAAAATTATGCCGATTTATTTTTTTCAGTGCAAAACTTTCACTTCAATTGACGAGAGTGTACCAACTGTCACAGCAATTGCAATAAATTAATATGACTTTTGTGCGTGTTGGCGTCAGCCAAATGAAACCGAATGTCATGTCATTTGCGCAAGTGTCAGTTGAGTTGATCAGCCGCGAAGCGTTGGAAGCGTCAAGCTGACGTTAGACGAGTCTGTGTGTGCGTTGATTTGAAAATGCTTTCAACTTGAAATATACGCTAATACATAGACACAGAGTTAGCTGTCAAAAGTCACGCTCGAGCACTTGACAAGTTGTTGGTGTCACACAATGTCACCAGTGCGTGAAAGAAATTCACGATATGTAAGTCAACATTTTTCAACTCCATTTCGATGGCTAAAGTTAACTGGTTGCGAGTTCGAAACTGTTACCGAGTTTGACACTTCTTGCGAAGAAACCATAATCTTGAGCATTCAGGATGGAGTAGAAAGACCACTTTCGTATTTCTTTCCTTGCTTCAAAAGTTTGGCATCAATCCATATTGGTAGTGGTGAATGCTGGGTGGGGATGCAATTATTCCACCTCGACCTCATCTCACATTTTTGAGCGGTAAAAATATTTTCTAAGTTCCTTTTTTTTTGTTAATAATACAATATTTTAAAAACATTTCTTATTTGAATTTCTTCACTCATCAAGCACAAAAAAATTGACTTTTTTCAGTACTACTCTTCGAATGATTAACTTTTTGAAAGTTTGTTTTGTAGTCTTTGAAACTTTGCTTTTCAATCGTTGATAGAAAAATTAGCGAAAAAGATACATCGGAAACGATCATCCATTTCGTTTTTATATTATGAAATGATCTGTTTTGAGTAATGAAAATCAATGAAACATTTGTAGAATTCAATATCAAAATGACGAATTTTTCAAAATTCAAAAATTGCTAAAAAGAGCGATGAAGAAGGTATATTTCTGAACTCTGCTGAAAAGGGATGTTGTATTCATACACATAAAAGTGCTTTCACAAATATTTGGTCAAAATATTAATATAACACATTTTCATAAAATCATAACAAGTTTCAATAGCATAGTCTGTAGCTTTCATAGAAAAGTCCCTCTACCAATAATTCTTTAGCTGAAGCTGTCGGCATGCTAGACATGTCTACATCAAACCGAACCGATAGACACTGCTTGAAAAATTATCTTTAAAATTGTTCTCTAATGGCTGCGTCTTAATTCCAATCTCTCTGCTTACTTTGTTGTTGTGGCCCGAACCATTCAATTTAGCAATCATTTGAGCACAGCTTAATTTCAACTCAAGTAGGAATCTATTCCGGATTAAGGCGCTATTGTTCTCCAAATTCTTTGCACAATCAAACAATCATAAATCTTCATTAAATCGTGCACAATAATTAAATAAAATCCCACAATTTGCTACATACATACATACATATGTATGTACACAGTACGCACGTACATACACCTGCTCGAGAAGGTGTTATAAATCAAACACTAATCTTAGCTCTACGACGAGCTCAGCTTGTAATCATAATTATATGATCTATCTGACTACACTTAGTAATATTCTAGGAAGTATTTAGTATTTGAAGTTTAAACAAGAGATTCAAAAATAGATAAAAGACGCCATGGAATGTTCAATTGTTTAAAAAGTAAAATATATCGACCCTTCAGATGTGCTGCCAAGAGTAGTTGCAATTTAAATCTCTAACATAATTTTGGAACACAATTCATGGACAGCAAATGAAAGAATGCCCAAAAAAAATCACATATTTGTCTCTTAGGTCGCGTTCAAAAGGTTCTTAGGAATCAAAAACACACATAATTCACACTTTTCACAATAAATAAATTTTGCTGAGACTTTTTTTATTTTTCTAACAAAAGTCAAACCCTCACAGTGGGACTTTGTTCAATTAGGTCTTCATGACGTAAACATAGTTCCATTATCAATGTTGAAATTTGAACAAAATTTGTTGTAAGGGTGGGTTGGACCAAAAAAATTATAATACGATCTTACGATATGATTCATATGCATATATGTACATAGTAATACTACTTACTATAGTAATTAGTAGTTCAAGGAAAACATTTCTGAAATGCTGGGAGAGCTTTGTTATTATAGTGAAAAGGAGCACATGCGCTGCTAAAGGATACCACTAGCGGGCTGTGCACGATTTGAAACTTTTCGGCTTAACATTTTGTAGTCATTTGTGTATTAATTAATAATAATTGATTGGCGCAACAGCCCGTGTGGGCTTAGGCCTAGCTTTCTCACATAAACTTGTGTGTGCTTGTCATATTTTTCACAAATTAACGGGACCTACATACATTAACCGGATCCGAACGGGTTGGAGAAGCTTTTCATGGCAAAGATTATTCTCGGAGAAGTGCCAATTCACCGCGAGAAGCAAGCACTTAGCCCACTGAGCCACCGGGTGTATTACCAAAACAAAATTTCTTCAGCATGAGCGCTTTGAATTTTGATTATAATTCGAAGCGTCAACTGATTTTATATGGAAGGCGCGTCAATTAAGTACGTCACTCGGAATTTGATACAGTAATCTGACACGCTTGTGCGAGCAGACAAGATACAATCATTGGAATGACTGCAAGAAACAAATAAGAGGGGAAAATAAGTGCAGTGCTCATATAACAGCCACACGCGTGCGTCGAGAGCGTATCGTAAATGCGGTCGATGGGTCAATAACCCGTAAACTAACTTGGCCACAGCCAAACAACAAATTTTAAACTACCAAAATACAACAAATATCAGTAATTAATTATTTAACATAGCAAAATAAACCGCTTAAACCGAATGAAATGATGTGCCATCGAATGGAATGGCACGGAATGCCATGGAATGGACAGGTAAGTGCGAGAAAAGGAAATGTAAAAGGAAAAGCAAAAACAACGCAAAACGCACAGAAATTATGGAGCTGGCTAATGACCAGCGAAAGCGGTTTTTGGGCGGCGCTGTTGATGCAGATGACGTTGACATCGATGGTAGACCGCTCTGAGCTGTGTTCCCTCAAAAACCGTTTCAGTTAACCCTTTCTGCCTCTAGTTCGTTAAATGCAATAATTTGCTTTAAATCCAACTACTGCTTGTTATGCTTCTTCTTCTTCATTTAGCGAGTGGCAAGACTTGAATCAAAACTTGAAGCAAGTCAATCGACTAAAAACTTTTGTTTAATTATGACTTTATTGACCGATTATTCAATAGTTTCACAGATAGTCAATCAAGAGAATAATGTTTCATTTTTTATCGTAAACGGGATAAATTTATTTGGCAGAGAGAAACTTGCTTATCGTACGGTACAGTCGTTGCTTAATATTTTTGTTTGATTCTTTCAGGGGCCGTTAACGATAATAAATTTTAAAAATTTCAAATTACAAAATTAAAGCTAAGCAGGGGGAAACTTTGAAATGTACTGCTGGATTTCTTACTTAAATTAGATTTCTTGAAACACAATGATTTTTCTTGACTTGCATGCTTTTATTTATGACACTTAGGAAAAACGATGTTTTGAATATTTTTTTCTGCTCAGAAATAAAGTTAGTTTTTGCAGTTTCATTCTTTTCTTCAAAAATAAAACTCATTTGCTTAGGGACATATCTGTGACATGATGTTATATAGGGTTAAACATCGCTGCACGTTCGAGATAAGCAGAAGAAATGAATCGAAATTAAAGCAAAATGCTTTTACGTAAAATACTGCAATACCGAGACGGTTCACATAATGGGCTAAACCAGCTTCGGATTTGAGTTAACATTAAATTAAGCATAAATGCGAGCAACAAGCAGCAAGCAGCAACAACAACGGGGCAGCATTACGGTGGCATGCGATGTGAAATTTTGCCTTTAAAGTGAAAGAGCAAAGAAAGAAACAAAATTCGACATTTTGAAATAAGAAAGAAATGCATTCGGCATTTCTTAATGTTAAAAATTTTTGTTAGAGAATTAAGTAAGCGGCACAAATTAAATTAATAAACTTTTTTTCGCGAAGATCATGTTTCGAGAGAACTTTTCTTAAAATATAAGCACATAATTTATTAGTGAAATTTATATGAACAAATTTATACAAAATATGTACTTTCAGCAGAGAACTAACCTTGAACCTGTGACACAACACACACCCACACCCACACTGTGAGCAGGTGTGTGTGTGTGTGCGTGATTTTAATTGCCGTGTAATTATTAAGCTACGCTCGAGTGAGCGAGCATCAGCCGTAATCATTCCCCTCAACGGCTATCAATCAAACGCTTTTTTCTGCGCACTTTTTCCACATCCCACAAATAATTCGGCAAACAAAAAACTCAGAACATCCGCTCCTCAAAATATACTAAATACTTTTAAACACATACATAGATATGTACGTTCATACAGAACGGACAACAACGCCGGTAGTTAAATACACGCAAACCCTAATCGCACAAATGTATCTGAATGAAAATTTCAGCAGCACTAATTTGATTTGGTTTTTTTTTGTTTTGTTTTGTCAATGGCATTTCACTCTGCTCATCATCACAGAAGCTACACCAGGCACTAAGTGGAGAATAATAACTTCCAAGTCTATTTTGATTCTGAGTTGGGTATAAATGGTATCGCCGCATGCCTGAGAATGAAGCCATAAATGAGCGCGGGAACGACAAGCTTCATAGATGAACGTTTCAATTTAAAAAAAAAAAGCGGAAATCACAAACCAGCGTGAAGCAAGTTTCACAAAAGAATCTGCCTTTTTTGGAGCAGCACTGAGAACTTGAACTGTTAACGAGATTTTCGAAAACTCTCAACTTTGAAGAAAGTGCAATCTATCAGAAAGGAAACAGAGCGAACTAAAAACAAGTAATTTAAACTTTCACCGATAAAGTAAAACCCTACACCAAGTAACCGAGTGGGGCGTTAACCAATTGAAAGATTTTAAATTGTGGGTGCAATGAATTTACCGCCTACATAGTGGCGGACCATGCCCTTTTTTGACAAACTACTAGATATTTCTAATAAGACTATACATACTTATATGCCAAATACTGATACTCTGGCAGATTTACGACAGAAATTCTCCAAGTAACCAAATAATAACAAGTAAGGAAGCATCAGTCGGGTTTCACCGACAGAGTAATACCCTACACCAAGTAACTGAGTGGGAGGACCACGCCCATTTTGGGAGCGTTTAAAGGTATTATTACAGTGAAGTGACCAAATATGGACTGACTGGTGTATATATTATGGAAGTTATAAGGATTTTCCGCTTACCGACTATATAGTAGGCGGACCACGCCCATTTTTTTGGTTGACGAAGGGGGCCCACACCTTACCTTAAATACCAAATACCATTCCTTTTAACGAGTAATTAAACAATTTAAAGCAATTTTACTGAAAATATTCCGGGGTAGTGGGACTTACTGACCCGTTGTGAGCGTGTCCTTCGGCCGATTTTGCTAATCTTGGAACTTGAAGTAGGGGAAGGTTCACTGCGACTCTGTGCCAAACTTGGTCCAAATCGGACAACTCCTTCTTTCTCTCCTGTGCTCACAGACGGCCAGACAGACAGACAGACAGACAGACAGACAGACAGACAGACAGACAGACAGACAGACAGACAGACGGACAGACGGACAACCGGAAATCAACACAGAAAGTGATTCTAAACATTTCTATATACTTATGTCTATACCTAGGACGGCTTCTTTAATGCGTTACAATTTTCGCACAAAGTTATTATACCCTATTACCATAGGTGTAGGGGGTGTAGGGTATAAAAAGTGCATATGATAAAAATTGCGCTATCGGTACAAATTCAAAAATTTCTCGCAATCAGAGCTTGTTCTTCTAATTTCGTAGCATTGTTTTATGGAGTCGAATCACTGTAGACTGTAGTTGGTTTGCGTTTATAATTGTTCTAAAATACAAGGTTCTCTATTGGATGTTACGCAAAAATTCCATTTAATGTGTATTTAAAATTTGTTGCAATTCCATCAGGCCATTAGACATAAAGACAGACAGACAGCAGTTTCGCTCACAACGGCAGAATGGTTCCAGGAGGAGCAACCGTGCAGACGAGAGGAGGTTTTAGCGGATTGAAGTCCCGCACTGACTGGGGCTTTCGATGCTTTCCTCCTATTAAACAAAAAAAAAAGACAGACACGATATTAAAATTCAATATTCAAACTAGATTCTTCGATTTGAAATAGTTGAGTTGTCATTCTAAGAGAATATCACTCCCACGTGTTTGCATATGCTACATTTATTATGCAAAGATTTGTCACCGGCCTATAATGCCACAAAAGAACTGATCGCTCTTTTTGGTTCTGTTCTGATGCAGGTTCTGATTTCGATTCCATTCTGTCGAACATGACAATCTAACAAGCCCGCAGGCATTTCCTACGCAATTATGTTATGGCAAATGCGGTTCATAGGACTGCTCAAGTAGGCAGTTCGACGAGCATCATACATCCCACACACATGCACACACACGCACGCATACACAGAAGGTGTGTAAAGAATTCTAGAATTTTGTAAAACGTAGTTAGTTCTCATATGAGCGAATGTGTGTTCTATCAAGTTCTGTTCAGGCGTTCCAGTGACGACGCAAAAATTCCACAAAATGTTATGGCATCGCTAATGAGCGTAAAGCTTAAGGATGATGAGATTGCATGATGTGGTGGTGCTTGGTGCTGTCGTTGGGAAGTACTTCATGGAACAACAGCGATAAAAATACAAATTTTGAAATATAAAAGGAAAAAACCATTAAATATTTCTTGAATTAATGAGCATAGCTGAAAGAAATTTATTTGATTTCTTGTTGTGCTTAGAAATTGGAAAAAAATATTAAATATTCTTTTATTTAAAACTTTCTGCAGAGATCTTCAAGATTCCGCTGCCATGCAAGTAATATTTATACATAGTCTTGGTATGTATATGTAGTACCTACATATACATATGTATGTAGCTAGAATTAGCTGATATTTTTTGGTTCGTTGAATGGGTAATGATTAGCTTCATTAGAAGCCCAAATAGTTTTACTGATCTTCGAGTGATCAGTAGCTCATGTTCGAAATATGCAAAGTTGATCATTTGAAAGATTTTACGATTTTTTTGTTTATAAATTCATTAAGAAGTAGAAATCGTCAATGGCATTCGATGCCAAGTCAATTGACAAAATGAATGAGGGTGAGTTGGCTGCAAAATATTGCCTTTTCTGTGTCGGGTGCGGTATTGTTCCAATGGATTCCAAAAAAATATTGTTTTATAAATTTTAGATAAATCATTTATAAAGTTACTCGCATAGCTAAAAGAGTTAAAAAAGACCATTCCTCCAAGCCTTCCGATCTGATAAGATTCTCAAGCTAAAATTGCGATCAAATCAAGATTACTAGATATTTTGCCATATATAATACAATTAGGGTATTCACAGTTTCCTTCTAAATTTCCCACCTGGCAACTTCAGATAGTAAAATAAAACTGTGAGCGCCCCTGTTTCGTGGACCCTTCTTAATTTGCCACAATCGCATTAAATGTTTTTTCTTAAGCTATTATTAAGGATTTATTACTCTCGCAAATAGCAATATTCCATCAAAATGGAAGCAGTGTGTGATTATTCTCTGGGAATTCAATAAAAACTGCTCAATATCTGTTTCCATTTTCGCGAATAAAACAGCTGATGAGAGATGCCAGCTTATCACGAAAGAAAAACACGATCCAACGCAAGGCAATTTTTTCAACTAGTGGTATTACTTGTTTGCGTGCAAAACTACAACAACAAAAGTTGCCAGATTGCAAAGTGTAAATTAGCAGGCGGCAAGGAAAGCGCACTAGATAACACGGAACTGTGAACACCCTTAATATAAAAATACATATTACTCAGCGGTATCGAAACACTGTTACTTGCTAACTGATTTAAATGGGCACCAAGGAGAACACTGTCAAGAATGGAAAATATAGTTCTAAAACTCATACGGATTCCAGCATATAAAATTTGATTTTTGCGAAAATAACTAATTTTAATCAATTATTACAAATCGTAGCTTATTCTGAGTTACGATCTTTCGTTGGAGTGAAGCCTGTACTAAAAAAAAATGCATATAATCTGCTTCTTCTTCTGTACACATTTGCATGCTGATATCTCTAAAATAAAACAACAGCAACAACGATTTGCTGTACTGTGCAGTGTTCCACGCTGCTGCTTCAAATTGCATGTAAATTGTTGTTGCTGCACTCTGCTGATTGCTGCTACAATTTGCTAAGCGTAAAGCGTTTGCGTTTTCATTTAATCAGCTTTTAATTTCCTCTTGCAGTGAAGCGTGTTGAAATTAAAGCAAAACCAAAAAAACACAAACCCACAACAAAATGAAAAAAAATGGAACGGAAGCCAGAATGTGCATTTGTATTGAGCTATTGTAATTGTGGAAATTGTTAGCGTTACTGAAAGAGGAGCGCCTCGGGGGCAGCCAAACTCTTGCCCATATGCAAAGAACACTTAAAAATATTTTAAAAGATAAACGCTAAGAAAAAAGCAAATGCTTAAAAGCACTTAAAAGCTTCGTTCAAGAGGCGCTCTCTCTTCCGCCATTTAACAGCAGAATAGTTAACAACTTTTTATATTCCATAAAATTTGCTAAGTAACAAAGTCAGATTTGCTTTACTTTAATCTGATAGATGATCAGATTGTTGCTTCGGCGATAATTGTTGACTTATTCGAACCTGCTCTTCTTAATTTGTCATACGTCGTTAAAGCTATTGCGGTCCGATCATACAAAAAACGCATCGGCATCGGATCAAAGTGAGCGCATCCACATTTTTCAAATTAAATATAATTTATTTTCAAATATAATATAAAATTTATGCCATTTTTTGCTTTGTTTGCTAATGCAAGCACTAAAACGATAAAGCACATTTAAAAAAATTTAGAACGTCACTTTTTAATTTACCCCTGCCGAAGCATTGCAAATATTTTATAAGCAATTAAGCGAAATGACAAAGTGCTAAGTGAAATTTTTTGTAAAGCTTTTCCAAAAATGGAGTCATAATTTTAATGGCATTGCAAAACTGCTAATTAGTATGATATTGTATTAAATACTCAAGTATTTATTAAACAAAAAATTGTGTTGTTTAAGCAGGAAAGCTGTTTGCAATCAACTAATTAAGGGACTTTAGCGATAAAGTAGCCACAGTAAAAGGCTTAATACCTGGCAGACTCATACTCGCTCATATCATATCTCGCAACGAATTGGCTACTCTCGAAGAGTATATTCTACCTTGAGAAACCTTCGGATTCAGAAATTTATAGAATCAATTTGCAGGCTCCGTTAATTTGTGCTAAAAATAGAACGTACAAACAAAAGCCAATGCGTGAAAGCTCGAGCTAAGCTTGTTCAACTAATTATAGTATACAAAGAATAATTACAAGTCATTTGTGTACCAACCGAAAAAGAAACGATGGTTTATTTTATGATAATTCCCAAAAATATTTTGGTTCAAGCTATATCTGTTCGTTTGCTGGATCAGCTTGGAAACCCTCTTTTAAAATCGGCTTATGTATGTAATATTTTTCACTATTTTACTTTTGCCCAAATAAGTGATAGCAAATAATACAAATAACGAAAATCTTTTGTTCTGCATCAACATTTTTTTGGCAAAACTACTGACATATCAAGATAAGCCGATTTATAATCACGGTAACGGATCAGCGGCTGCTCTGCGAATGGTTCGTGGAAGTTTGTGCTTATTTCATTCATTACATCTTAAAAAATTCTAGCTGAAATGTGGAATCGAATTCGTATTTCACTATGCCAGAATAATTCGAAGTAGCCATATGCAAAAATCAACGGCAACAGTACTTCAGCGAAAGGGAATGTCAGACCATTCAAAATAGCCTCAGAAATATTTGGGGGCTCAGCAAATATTTTCTAATCCATACATCAGCCATTCAATGAGAGATTGATTTCAGCTCTTATTTCTTTTAAATATAATAATTTATTATTGCAATTACGATAGTAAATAGATAAATCTGATTTCAGCATATAAATACATACATACATATATAAAATCCGAACGGTCTCTATGCCATATCGAACACCGTACGTTCCGCATAAAAAGCATGAAAATAAATTCCAAGTGCCTGACAAAGTTCTCACAATATTCTGCCTGTCTTCTTAATGCAAGATCTATTTTTGGAAAGCCGTCTCCATCTTTGCTTGTTGACAGTTAATATTACCTCATAAAATGCTTATGCATTATCTAATACTCAATTAAAATGACTATAGCTATTTGTATGCATGCACATTCAAGGAATTACATTAGCGTACTCGCAACCATGCAAATGTGCACCTTGACTGAGGGATATGAAAATGTTGTTGTTGTCTTCTTTTTTTTTTATCATATAAAAATAAAATACAACATTTGCGGCAGTCAACATATTTCAATATCATTTCGCATGCATGCTTTTTTTTACAAATACTTTATTAATTCATTAAAATTTTTTTCATTTATTTCTTTCAATGTAAATCTGGCGTTCAACTTGTGAGCTGGCGAATTGTAGTTTATGTGACTGGGTCATAAATTAATTATATGTGGAATCACGCAGAATAATAACATTATGCAAAAAAGATAATCAAATAAAATAGATAAAAGAGAGACGAACAATAATAGAGTGTGACGTGAAGTGGGCAAAGCCGTGCCGTAGCCGAAGCCGAGCCAAAGCTTGACAATATCTTGATTGGCAGCGCTGAATTCTATTGACCTTTCGTTTCAAGAGTCAATATCAATATTTCACTAGTCGTCGTTGTTGCCGTTCAATACAGCACAGATTAAATCATCATCACTACAACAACCAGAACAACAACAACGAAATTCGCAACATAATAACAACAGCAGCTTTAACTTGAAATGACTGTGAAATAGACAAACTCACACACACACACACACCCTCGCGACCACAGTCAATAGACAGATTCAGAGTCAGAGTCAAGTCAATTCAGAGTCACAGTCAACAGTCTCAACAGTGACCAGTGTCCAGTTTAAGTTACCAGTTGAGCCGGTATGTGGGGCGTTTTATATTTTTTGGGTTGGTTCGTTGCTGCTGTTTTGTTGTTGTTGCTGCTGGTGTTTCGGTGATTTTTACCGTTTGCTTAGCGGCGCAAATAAATTGCTATGAATTATTTTGTGAGCATTTCTGGTTGAAATCGTATGCGCGTTGAAGCGGGGGAAGGGTGTTACGCTTAACATAAATTAGTATTATTTATAGAAATTTTTGGTCAGCTGAGAAAGTGCAAAATTTGCTTTACACATACATATGTACATATATTGATTATGAAGATGTTATTGCTTCATTTACGTTTAGGGAGATATGGCTTTAATTTGATATTTGTATTTTGAGGAAAACGGCACAAAGCTTCACTTTCCATAGGGAAACCATGCATCCGTCTTTCAGGCGGAAGTCTTTGCAATCCTTAAGGTCTGGACCTAGTCAGGGAGAGCAGCTGGCCTGGCAAGAGTATTTGCGTCTGTAGTGACTACCAGGCTGCTCTAATGGCCTTGCTCAACCCAATCACCACCTCCAAGACTGCCAAAGGGTGTAAAGCTAAGCGAAATAGCGTAGGCTTCACAACTTACTCTTTCCTCTTTTGGGAGCCGGGACACTTCGGCGTGTCCGGAAATGAAGTGTCCGATTAACTTGCAAGATTAGGTTCTGAAGACTACCGTCCATTAACGACTGGGTTGGTTTTCAACACGGTCAAATATGGGCCGGGCTAGGTGAATGCTGATGGACAAAGCTTCTGCTTCCAACCGTCTCCAAGCCGTAAGGACTGTAGACTTCTCGTTGGCGTTCTGACCGGTCACACCTCCTGTGCAAAACACTTGAGTGCGTCTGTGAGAGCTGTCTGGAGGACGAGGATACCGCTACCCACTTCTTATCTGTGTGTTCCGCCATTTCCAGGTCGCGATTGCAGTGGCTGGAGCCAGACGTGGTGAAAACCGATGAACTAAGCTTCTTGTCATAATCGAAAATCCTCTGTTTTATAAAAAGCTCAGGATGATTTCAGTATAAGGAATTCACTTATCAGCACAATGGACGAATGCCTGTCTGCTTGCTGGTAAGTTTTCTTATTCTGACACAAAAAAAGGTACCAAGTAAAATGTAACTACTGCTATTCTATTTAAGTGCAATAGTTAGGCATAGTTTTTTTTAGATGACGCAAAAAGAAGTGTGGGAGTAAGATGGTAAGAATTGTTTGTCCAATGCTTGCATTAGTATATTATTTTATAATTCTCGGGAAGAAGACGAAGAATGTCAAGAATAATGAACAACTTCTAATTCCTTTAAAGTACAATTGAAGTACAAGCCTTTGAAATTCGTCTCCGTAGCAGCAGGAAAAAGATGATAATAAGTTTCTGAATCACTCTTGTAAATTTTTTCCCATATAGCCATATAAGTACTCGTTCAGAAAATCTTTATCGGAAGCATTTGACATTTTCAGAACATCTTAAATACTCTCTTTATTCAACTGTAAAGTAAATAACTATTTGTTTTCAAACGATGCTCTGAAACTATCGCAAAGGTGCGATTAATAAGTAATACATATTTACTATTTCAATATTCAATCAGGATGTTAAAATGCTTATAGTTTTATGGACGAGCTAGTAATCATGTCAAGGGCTCGCTTTTGATTCAAAGTGCTCATATCTACCACTATATACATATATTACATTAATATATTCTAAATTGCGCATACGCACGGTAAGGTCTCTCTTTTAATGTCCTTCAGATGCATGCAAATCGTTCGCTGGCACTTCGATGGGGTTACACTTTGACACCGGCAAATAATGGCCATAGCTGAAGTATCGAAGCAGCGCTGGAGTGCGATATACAGCAAACGGTAATATGCAAATTCCGATAAATACAATTCAAAATATGGCGAATTCGCATGGAATGGATGAGCTGAACGGCGAAGCACTTTAAGATACGAAACTGTTTTATATGCAGTCACGCGTCCACACGCAAAACCGTTAAATTTTCAAAGAGCTATTCATATCGAATTATGCGTATTGAGCAAAATGTTTAATCTTATCATTGAACTCGAAGAGCACGACAAAAGGCGCATACAAAACCAAACAAAAAATACAATATCGAAAAAAGATCATAAAAATCGAGTGCATATTTTGCATTAAAGGCTCAATGGCAAGGCCTATTGTAGTAACAATTGTACAATTGTGGCTGAGCTGAGGTAAACATACGCCCCTTCATTTAGCATTGCAGCATTATTTCTTGCAGTGTAGCTGTCAGTGCACTTGCACTTGTGTAGCTGTAAGAAGCGCTTAAATGGTCACATAACAAACTTAAAAAACAAGTATTGAAATCTTTTATCTGATATTTTTATGCTACATAAATTTATGCTTTTTAATAAACGAAAGCATTCAAAATGCAACAACAACAACAGCATAGGCTCTGCATGCCATCGACGCATTGAAATATGCGCCATTACGTACGTAACGAAGCGAAAAATACGTTAAATTGCAACAACAATGAAAAGAGTGTAAAAACTTGATTTTGCACGGAAGCAGGCAAATTGTTATTGGTTTGACACAGGGTGCATGGCAGGGGGGGCAGCTACACTATAAGAATCTCATCTCTTATATGCATTGTTATACTAGAAGCATCCAAACTAGTTCCATATAAAACTTCATAATTGCATGAAATTGTATGCTAGTACTATATACAGGGTGCCACAAAAGTTCTTTCATTATTAAAAATTATGATTTTTCATATTTTCTTGTATTTAAACTAGTTAGTTTGCTTGGTAAAGCATATTTTATATGAATTGAAAATTAAACAACAAAGGCAATTGGTTCTGTGTCAAATTTCACAGTGGAGCGGAGCATTAACTTAAATCTTTTTAACATAATCTCAAAATTAATTGCATTATATAAATTTGACAGATGATTTAAATTTTATGCAAATTTAACATAAAGATTCACCGTTTTAAAAAGTCTCTTTTCCTTTTGCATATTCAAAAATTAATTTCGTAGAATCGAAATAAAAACGTTTCTTTTTTTTAACGTAAACTCTTTTCTATTAGCTTATTTCCATTACGATCAGACTCGTGTGAAAAATTTTAAAATCATGAGAAAATTGGTTTTGTAGTTCAGTCAAAAAGCTCTACAGTCAGTCAGTTCTGAAGAGGGTACAATAAATATTTTAGTAATGGTTTTAAATGTGATGTTTAAAATTAACATAAACCTTTATACAATTAGCTTAATGGCTATCAATATTGTTTTTCCCAAGTTTGAAACTCTTTTAGTATATCTTATCCACTTAACCAAAAAGTCTCAAGTGTGCCTCCGTATGCAATCGATGTATGTAAAATGCACTCATAATATTGAAACCACTTTTAAGATTAATATATCGTTTGTTTTCTTACAGGACAAAGGAGTTTTTGATTTCAAAAATGTCTTTTCTTCTTTAATAGTTATTTTGAAGACTTAACATTTTAAGAATCCATATCCGAAATCGTTTGAAGTAATTCGAAAATTTTTTGAAGTTACATAATTTAATTTGCGAAGCGACGTTCGAGCGTTGCGTAAGCCGTTACGTCCGTTACGTTTCGTTCAAACGAGTTTTACTCGAAACCATTTCTTCAATGTAGGTACCAGAGATATCTCAATCAATCTTCCCTTTTTGATACGATTAAATTTCACTACTTAATTTTGAATTCAAAATTGTAAAAAAAGTTTGGCTCAGCTGCAAGATAATTTAATATACTCGATGGCGTTTAATTTTTGATAAGCGATGATTGTTTGGGCAACAATTCATGGTAGCGCAGTTTCCGTTCCATCGAACTTCCGGTCTCGGGAGCGGGTTGGTGTTGTCATTTCACTTCAAAAAATGCATTTTCAAGTCTAAAGTATGCATGTTATTTAATATACAAAAGAGACTCTAGTATATTACTGTGTTTTTTCTTTGCTGAAAAAATAAAAATGTTAATATGTGCTGAAAACGTGCCGAAAAATTCGTATGCTTCTCAGGGTACGTAACATACTCCCCGATTCCCCTTTGCTACCAAAAAGGCATAGCTTAAAAACGAAACTTTTGTGTTTCGTCACACGTAGTATTCGAATTTTTTGTGGGTATTCTTTATTTTCTGTCAAAGCCGCATATTCATAATTTTCTGGGAATCGGCAAATCGTCGTTATTGCGTCTTCTTATTTGTAAATACACTGGCAATTTGCAAGGTGTTTCCTGATACCTGATAAATCTCAGAACGAAGCAATAACCTCCTTCCCCGTCACAAAAAAAAACCTAATTTCTGAAAATTTTTACTTTTTTTGAATTTGAGTGCTAACGATATTTTAACTAAGTTTGCTTTTTTCTTAGCTGTGTTAGTTAAGGAAATGCAACAGATGCAACAAAAAGTCGAGTTTATGAATGAATTTTGTGCTTACCTTTTCGTTGCGCGTTAAAAGCTCCCAAATCGGTATGGCGGATGCGCCGACACCGACGCAAATGCTCTGCATGCAAATGCTCAAGATGAGGCATGCGGCAATTACTTTCGCCATTGTGATTGTTGTTGGTGTGGCGCTGGCGCCGATACTTCTGCCGTTTGTAGCCATTTCACTGTGACGTTTCGAAAGTTGCAAGTGTAAAAAAGTGCACAGTTCGAGAAATATTTGAGTCACTGCTTTTGTTGTTGTTACTATTTTATAACAACAATTGCCAGCTGTATCTATAAGATAGTTTACAGTTTTTTTTTTTGATATTACATAAATGATATGCACTTAAAATGCAGTTATGATAAAAATATTACGTTTTTTTTTTTAGTTTAAAACCGCACTTTAAAATTTATGAATTTTTATATTCAAATCGATTGTTCCGTATGCGACCTTTTCTCTTTGCACCTGCCCGTTAACACAACGAGACTGATTTCAGCTATAGCTTCGATTTCAGGTTCGGGTTCCGTCTGCGGCCAACTTTCTTTGGCCCGTGTGGCTTTATGGGTTTTTGCGCTGGCCTGTATGCGACGACGACGACTTGTTGTTGTGTTTTTAGTGCTGTCGCGCGTGAGCACAAAAGCGAGCAAAGCAGACTGAACCAACGAAATGGAGAAATGACGCAAAAATTGAATTCGATGCGTTGCCAGCGATTTTAGCGCTCGGTCGATTGTCTCGCTTTTGGAATTAGCTAAGCGCTTTTTTCGATTTAATGAAATTCAATATTTTGTTTTTTCAAAACTAATTTACGATTTGTGTTCCATGCGCTGTTGTTGTGTTTCCATGAATTTTATCACGCACTCTGTCTTGCATACGCGAAATTCGAAATATGTATGGTATGTATGTATTTGTATAACAGCCAAGTTAAACAAATATTAATTTACAATTTGTTTTTGTTTTTCACATTTGCAGTTTCTGTTTTTTTTTTGAATTTTTTCTCTTTGCATGGAATCCGGTTTTGTATGGCTAATGCGATGTGTTGTTGCTGCGAAGACTCGTCTTGAAGTGAGAAGCAGCCGTGAGATGCTCTTTCATTTATAGCGGCGCTTTTTGCGTTTTTGTTGCTATTCCTTGTTGTTGTTTTTGTTTGAGCGCTGCTCTGGAGCTGCCGCCATGTCGCACGGGCGCTTTGCTTTGGGAGCAGCTCTACTCTTCAGTCACACGCTCCAAATGAGTGCAAGAAGAAATTACACAAAAAGTGGAGCTTCTCATTTTTTGAATTTTTGTTGTGTTTATTACTTGTCTCTCTCTCTCTCTTGCTTCTGTGCTCCCTGTTTTAAAAATAGAAATTGCAAACACATTTTTATTTGCCATTCAAAGTCAAGTTTTTTTACTTGTTGTTGGGAATTACGATGTGTTGTTGCATTTTATCGGCATGTCGCGAATGCACACCCAAAAGTGGTTTTACTTCACCGAGACCTTAGTTTGCTTGGTAGTTGTATTTGTTGTTGCAATGGTTTGTAAGCATTATAAGTTTCAATGCACTATACATAGCAAATGTTCGCAGTGGCGCATTTCCTCGATGTTTATGTTAGTTTCGAAGTTTAGATAATAAGAAATTTGGAGTAGGAATATGGTATCCTAGTCAGAGCTGCCTGAGAGGTCTATTCTGACAGCTGTATACTTACAGATAATTACGCATTCTTATGGATACGTAGAATTGAGAGTTTTGTAGCTATTTTCTTTGGTGATCTGTCCAATAAGCAATATACTGCGGTTGTAGTTATGAAGTCGGGTAAGTCGGGTCATGACTAACCCACAACAGTCACAAAGGATGTAAGGATGTATTCTGCTGTTTTTCATCTTCGTTACAAATTTAACAGATGCTAATCTGTACATCTGTAATACAACCATGACATATCGCACACTATTTTCAAAAGGGACACAACTTCGAATTTTTAAATATGCAAAAGGCGCAAACAATTGTCCCTTCTTAGAGACACAACCGCTGTTTCTAAAGTGAAAGAGAATAAATAAGTATAACAGAATACTTGTGAGAGTTGACATTTTTAAATTTTGAGTATTACCCCTTTTTTTGATAATAGTGTTTATGTTTCATGACCCTGCAGTGCCCAGGTAACTGTCGCATTCCTAATCGAATGCGTTTCCATCTAATAGCACGTTTGTTATTTTCTGAGCAGTTTCTGGCACAAATGTTTTAGCCTGCCTGTTTCCTTGCAGTAATGCATAGTTCAGAATTCAGAATAATAAAATAATAATAGGGTGTGTGTAATGCAAGTCCATAGCAGCCCGCAGATCAGATTTTTCTCTTTGATGATACACTGAAAACCCATTAATACAAACTATTAATACTTTATTATGTCTAATTTAGCATCACCAAGGATGTTCAAATGGAATTATCAGTTTTATAATGCAGTTGAAATGACGCGCACAGAGCAAAAACGCTTCGAGTGTCAATTTTCGCCTCATTGCGCACATGCGCTGTGCAGGTATAAAAGTCGTTTTTGCTCTGGGCGCGTCAAATATGAGAGATTTGGTTACGCCCAGTGTAGTGTCAGCACGTTCCCTGTGTGCAATTCAGAAATCGTTAGTTTCACTCTATCTACTCACCGCTTTTGGAAAAAATTTCCGAAGAAAGTATTTTGTTGCATACGGTTCAGTTCAGATGGGTAAGTTACCCGTTCCGTTTACTGGCCGGCATGGATCTCTTTGAAGTTGAAAATGTCACAATTTCTTATTTGTTAAATCATTTTAAGACAGCTTCAAAATTAAGCAAACATTTTATTTTTGTTGTATTAACTGTGAACCTATCCATTAATTCTTTTACAATGATACTTAATTAAATCCATTTGCGCTCTTTGTGTCCGACAGTTCTCATGCTCTTCCGAAAACTATTTAGAAATTTGGCAAAGAAACAGTTGTTACAATAATTGAAGATTCAAAATAACGAAATTAAGAGAGGGATAGTTTTAACTTTTTAAATTTTTATTTCATTTGTTAAACAGAAAAAGTAGAAATTTACTTACTAAAAATGAAATTCCATTTAACAGTCAATATTTGAAGGTGAAATTACTTTTGGCTGCTCTTCATCGGATACGGCTGATAACTCTCTGTGAATTAAACCGAAAAATAATTACTATGGTATCTGAAAGTAATTAACGGCTTTACTGAAGTAATAGTTATGTTAGGTACATATAACGTTTAATAGCTATAAGAAAATGTGATATAAAGTTACATCAATATTTTAGGAACTATTACAAAACTATAAAATTAAGCAGGCATTAAGCATTAAGTTCGGTGTTGCAGCCAGTACACCACCGGCAGATATGTCGTTTAAAGAAAATGTATGAGAAGCATTATTAAGCACAAAAGACTTGGCCGTTTACAGGTTTGTAATTTTATTACACTTACGGCTCATAATATTCCGGTCCGCCTTTATCCGGTGTATGACTAACCGAAGATGTTTGATTTAGATTCCCAAGTCTGCCATGAAACAAGACTTCGTCTATCGCTCTTTTGGCATAGATTTTTTGTGTTTCATTCAGCTGCCGAAATTCTGCAGCCCATGCTTTGCCATAAATCTCCGGGTTGTCTTTGGATTCCTCCAAGATCTCTATCGCCCGCTTAAAAATTTTTGTCTTAGTATGAGTATTGTCCTTATATATTTCACGTTTTATGCTTTGCCTGCTCGGCATGCCAACTGGGAGATAAATTGCCTGAAAGATTAAATATTTATTAGTTGAGGACACTATATAGTTGAAATCGTAGACGAACTAGTCTGAGATTTCTCCCGTTAATTTGTGTTCGTACGTCATTGATTTAGCACAAACGGTATCTACAAATTAAATCTTAAGCCGAACCTAAACGGGATTGAGAAATGTGTAATATGAAATTTCTTCAATCTGCCCAGCATTTAACCCGACTTTCCTGACATCATAGACCGAGCTCATATTCATTGAGTTACTGTGGCATCTTTAATATGTAAAAATACTAAAAATTCGATTATAATGGTGTAAGGCAGCTTACGTGTTCTATTTCAAATTCCCCCTGCTCTCCTTTCCCAGCCTCCACGCGATCCTGCGTGCGGGAGGCGTCGTACTCCAGCCATTCATCAATATGGCACCGTTTCAAATGGCATCTTAAGCTTGAAAATGTTTGTTTCTTTGGGGCAGAACTTCCAAGCGACAACTCTTTTACACAAATTTTACAAACAGCTGTGCTCGTCTTTCTTTCAAAGAACTCCCATATACGGTTTTTGTTTACCATCATTCCTAACAAATTTTTATATTCAATAAGCAACAGATAACAAATCAAATTTACTAATCTCCTACTTACCCGAAATTGCCCGAGTCGGGCGAAATTTATTTGAACACACAAAACAGCAAAACAGCTGACTTCGGTTGAACAGATATGTTACTGACAGCGATGCAAAATAAGGTATTTTAGTACTATATTACTACAATTTCGCTTTGGCATATAAAATAATACTTAACATTATGCTTTTTTACAACAGAAGTGATTCGTGATATGCTTTCAATTTACCTAAATATTCTCTATACGTTTAATTTTTTTCATTCAAAAATAAATTTAAAATTTCATGAGGCATAGTAAAAATAATCGTAGGTGTAGTTAATATGCTTTTTTTTGTTGCGAAATCCGAATCTGCTATGAAAAGTAGGATTTCCCAATTACGATTTTAAAGTTGTCTACTCGCTTTGGGGAGCTTAGATGTCGCAGTAGCTTAGTGTAGGATAGGAATATATATTTGTAGATCCCGTTGAATTATGCTAAAATAGAACGAGCACACATAGGTTAATGCAAGAAAGCTAGGTCTTCGGTTACATAGACTGTGGCGCTAATTATTAAGCTCCCCTAAGGGTGAGGAGTGATCAATGTGGATGAACGTGTCAATAATTACCGGTCTCAGACCAGACCTGTAAAATATTCAAATCAAAATCGATTTCCAAATCATGTGAGTTAAATTTTCCATTTAAAAATCAACTCCACCAATCGATTTCATATTTCTGATTTTACAATTACGCACTCAGCAATCAGTGATTCGAATCAAAAGACTTGATACAGTGATTTTCATGTTTTTAAAATCAAGTGATTGGTAAATCAGATTTTCGCTTTTGATTTGTGAGGGCTGATTTTAAACTCAAAGGCCAGAAATCGATGGGGACTTGAATCAGAAAAAGATGAATCGATTGGCTATGCTTGATTGCAGATTTAGCTTTTGAATCAAATAGGGTGAAATCACTGTATCAAATCAAATCTGATTGAACACTTCACAGCTCTGTCTCAGACTATCTAACAAGAGAAAACTTGTTTTTCAAATTGTTTCTGTGCGCGGCGCCACTTCTTGCGATCGATGAATTGGCAATTCTTCGAGAGTATTCTTTGCCATGAAAAGCTTCTCGAACTCTTTCGGAAACGGATACAATTTGTAGGTCCCGTTACCTTGTGCAAAATATAACAAGCACACACAAGTTAGTGCGGGAAAGCTAGGCCTAAAGGCTCAGTCAGTGATGACGCATCATATTTATTCGTGTCGTAAATGTCTGAGAGAGACCTATTTATATTAGAATTTCTGCGTTACGATCCGAATAAATACGTCAAGAGCGAACGTATGTATAGAGCTCGGGTAAAACAGGTTTTGTTTGCGATACGAATAATTACGATACGTCATCACTAACTGAGCCTTAAGCCCACACGGGCTGTTGCGCCAATCAATTAAATTATTTGAATCAGCGTTCGACACGTTTCGTTTACAGGAACGCCGCTGTGAAACTTAACTCTAATTTGCTCTTAGCTTAGTTTAGGCTTTTTAGACTGTTAAACGAGTTTGCTGAAATTTTATAAAAACTGTTGTGCATATTTGTACCGCAAATGTTACTTTGTAGAAAATGCAAAGCTCTGCCGGAGTATGACAAAAGGCATTGGTTTCTTAATGAAGCTAATGAGTTCTCGATTATCATAAATAAAAAATGTCTAAGGCATGGCACTGTAAAAGAGCTTAATGCCGGCGCTAAGTCAAGCGGATAATAAAATTGTTTTGTTTATAAAACTTCAGACTCTGGTAAGTTTTATTTAAAAAAAACCCCAAATAAAAAGTAAATACGTATGTATCTCGATGAGCAGAAAACCCGAGAGGTGTGAAGGTATCTGAAGCAGAGACAGAAGAAAGAAATTTGTGTCGCACATTCAAACTGGTTCGGTAAGAATATTCCACACAGAAAACTTGACGCTTTTAACTCCTTGGCGTGATTGAAGGGCGTGATTTGTATACGCACATCAATAAGTCACCGAGAAAAAATAAATATGCATGAAAGACAAACAAAAAAATCTGTCTGCCTTTAATGTATTTTTGTGTTTACTTCTTCGTGTAACAAATATCAGACGGAATTTCCAAAAAATAAGAACTAATATCAAAAACAACAAAATCGATTTGCATTTGCGTGAGTCTTTCGGGCTGAGGGTCTAGATTTCAGACTTGTTAGGCTGCTAACCTATTTTTTGGCCATGGCAACGAAACTTACTTTAAGATGTTTTCATCATCAATAAAGAAACAAATACTTTTCGGCTTTGGTTCGCTTTGTTGTTGGTTTAGCAGTGAAAACATTTTTAAATAAGCTTTTTTATGTAAAACAGTAATTGCATACATTTCTAAGTCTTTTGACTGAAGTAATTTTTAAACAAACAACCAAATTTCTAATCGAAATTGCATTCGAGATTGTAGAATGAAAGGAAATAAGTGTTTGAATAATACGGTTGCATAACTTTTTGGGTGCATGCTGGGGTTTTCCGTCACCTGATACACTGAAATAATTTTTTCTTTAAATGAAAAGTTTCGCAAACGTCTTACTTTAAAGCGCATGAATGGCATAATTTCATTAGCTTCTTCTTATAGTATTATTTTCATTTTTAAATTCCCGTTTCAGATTGTTCTTAGTCAGCCGCTCCCTGAAGTAACAGAATGCATGCATTTTATTTTTGGTCATTTCATGTGAAGCGACGTGTTTTGGATGCTAATTAAAGCGGCGAAATGTGTTTGGATATCTGCATCAAAAGTTCATTGACTTACTCTGATGCCCAAAACAAAGTAATCAAACATAATGGAATAAGATGGATTATTAATAAAAGAAGCTCAAAAAGAAATTTGAATTGGAATTTAAATTTAAATTTAAATGTGAACGCATGACAGAAGTTTGAAAATTCAATTACCAATAATTGGGAATAATTGTGCAATCGAGAAGATAGCTTTATGCTTGAAATAAACTTGCATTACTTAGTTGAAGTTATTAAAATAAACACATCTTTTTTGTTCTGTTAATGCAACACGGATACAACAAAAAATTTGCTATTGTGACTGTCAAACTGTGGATGTAAAAGAGTTTCTCAAACTGAAGCTAACAGAGCTGGCGTAATTAAAAATAAACTATCTCCCACCCAATCACCAACTAACCGAGTGGGGTGATAATCGGATAATCGGACAACCAAATACCAATTTTGGTTCCTGTTGTAACTTAGCTTTTAGCACATGTATCAACTGCAACAACCAAATACCAATTTTGGTTCCTGTTGTAACTTAGCTTTTAGCACATGTATCAACCTATACGTAAAAATTGGTACTAATAATACTATTAAATAGTATGTACTAATATGGGGAACAGTATATACTAATATGGGGAACAGTATGTACTAATATGGGGAACAGTAGTTTTTTTGGCATAGCGGGTTTTCAGGTTTCGGCCTTTTTTATTTGCGGCATGCTGCCGCAATTGAATACAATTTCGGGTAACTTACCGAAAACATGTTTTAGCTTTTGTAATAGACCAGACAGAAAAAAATGTTTAAATTTAAGCGCAAGCGTCAGTTCAGTCTATACTATAAGTATTGTGTACGCGCAGCAACGCTGCGGTGAAAAAGTGTTTTTTGGGGGACGAAGTTTTCACGCGCAGCAACACTGGTGCGCAATAGTACCCTTGGGGTAGCCACCACACCACACTTTTCTGTAGTGAGTGCAAGTGAGATGCACGGTCAACTGTCCCCCTTTTTTACTAATACACTCTCAAAATGAGCAAATCAAATGTAAATAGTTAAATAGTAATCCTAGCGCTTCTTCTTCTAAATTGCATGTCACAATCAAATGTAAATAGTAATCCTAGCGCTTCTTCTTCTAAATTGCATGTCACAATCAAATGTAAATAGTAATCCTAGCGCTTCTTCTTCTAAATTGCATGTCACAATCAAATGTAAATAGTAATCCTAGAACATGCAATAGAAAAGAATTATCAGCTGTTTATCAGTTGCTGTTCATCGCTTTTTGATAGGTAAAATTGTGCAAATCTCGTATGTCAAAATTAACAGCAAATATTTGCAGGAACCAATCCAAATGTCAAAATTAACAGCAAATATTTGCAGGAACCAATCCAAATGTCAAAATTACCAGCAAAAGTTTGCAGGAACCAATCCAAATGTTAAAATTAACAGCAAATATTTGCAGGAACCAATCCAAATGTCAAAATTACCAGCAAAAGTTTGCAGGAACCAATCCAAATGTTAAAATTAACAGCAAATATTTGCAGGAACCAATCCAAATGGCATTTATGTATTGTCCTATTAGGAATATCTTGTAATTTGTCAAAAATGGGTGTGCGTGTAAATTAAACAGTGAGAATTCGCTGGACAATGAAAGCGGCAAATCAGATAAAATGCAGGATTGGCTGGTGAGTCGTCGCATTGTGCCAAAGAGCATACAGAGTGCGCTGAAGGACACGGTCAGTGGCCCAAACCGGCTTTTAGACGGGCAGGTCTTTTCGCCTATTTGTAAAATAACTATATATAAATAAACTAATAAACTAATAAACTTATATAAAATCGCCTTGTAAAATTTTTACTTGAGCAAGTAAAATCACCTCTGCTTTAAATCACACCCCACAGTTTGAGAATTATTGGTAAAATAGAGATAATTGAAAGCAATATTGAAAGCAATAAATTAACCCTCTCATGCCCGCTGTTGCATATACGCAACATTGTATTTATGAGCCTCTAACTACCGTTATTTTACATTTTTTGTTTTGAACCTTTCGCAGAAATATAGCTGCATGTGTTGAGTGAGCTTACACCTAGTTGTTCGGTAGTCAGCTGCACACGGGTTCCGTTAGTAGCTATTCTCCCGAGAGCGTAGTTGACAAATTCATTGTGCAAAAAAACGTGGTTTTAAAAAAGTTTTAAAAAACATTAAAATAATTACTTCATCCTAAAAACAAGTTCAACAACTAAATAAAGAAAGGTAAGTGAATATTTAAAAAAAAAACCCGCATGAAAATATTATTTAGTTTGTTTGTAATAATTTTGTAAATGTCGTGTTGCGTATATGCAACATTGGTCTATTGTGGTAATTTTCAAAAAATAAAACTTATTTTGTATGCAGATTCTAAGATGCGTCCAAAAGGTCTGACTCAAGCTGAGATTGAAAAATTTGCCAACTTTGATTGGGATGATTCCGCTGACGAGGAAAATATAGAAGAAGAAGATCGAAATATGGACGAAATTATAGAAGAAACTTTGAAAAATTGTGATAACAGAGCTGAAAATGTGGAAGTTGGTTTGATTGACCAATTTATTTAGAAGCGAAAATGATGGAGATTTGAATGAAAATGAAAACGTTGTACAGGAGGTGATGGAAAAAATTGATTTGAAGAGTTTGAAATGGAGGAGTGCAGAGTTTATGGAAAGCGATACCACTTGGAAAAGTGAATTATGCAGCAATGCGGTGAAAAACCCCATCGAAGTTTATAACTATACCTCGTCCAGGTATAGTTGAATGTTACAACAAACACATGGGAGGGGTTGATCTTGCGGACATGCTGCTTGAATTGTACAAAATCAACCACCGCTCAAATAAATGGTACATGCGCCTAGTATACTGGTGCATAAATTCAAGTTTAGTAAACAGTTGGTTGTTGTACCGCAGAGACATCACACATACAGACGGCGAATTGAAGCATATGCCGCTCATAAATTTCCAATTGGATGTTGCTTCCGAGCTTTTGAACGCAAGTCAAACTATAGTTGTCGCCAAAAAGAGAGGTCGTCCATCATCACTCCTTTTGACAATGAATTCATCCCCATCATCACCAGCTCCATCATCACCAGCTCCATTATCACCAGCTCCTTCTACGGGCTCTGACTCAAACCCCTCTAAAAGAGCTTATGTTGCAGACCCAGCAAAATCACTACGACTTGATGGTTATAATCATTGGCCGGAATGGGGAACAAGAGGAAGATGTAGAGTATGCAGCACTGGGTTTCCAAGCTGTAAATCCAGCAAATGTAATGTGCACTTGTGCTCCAATCCCCAAAAAAATTGTTTCGTGTCCTATCATACATAAATATAAATAAACGGCATTTGAAAAAAAATCAAATTGACTTTAAATATATAACACCATTGCCCAATGTTGCATATACGCAACATCCTGTAGCTCTTGAACCAGGACACCTAGGACATTGAAATTTTTGTCAGTTGATATTGAAGTCAACTCTAGCTTATATGTCTACTCAAAAAAATTTTAGCTCCGCCCAATTTAATTCGGGCATGAAAGGGTTAATAATGGCCGCCGCTCACACACACTTATTGTGAATGAGAGTACCTAGTATGCGGCCCAAGCCGAAGCCGAAGCCGGAATTTTCGCCGAATATTTCCATTTTGTTGGCATTCAAGGCATTATTATTGTATAGAGTTATTATTTAATAGTAAATAATTAATTTTTTCCCAACATAACTACCTTTATTTCTAATTTGTGCCGATAAATTCTAAGTTTGACCAGATGACCTAGTATGCGGCCTACTCGCAATTTCTAGCAATATTTTTGAGCCGAATGAATAGAGTATTGTGAATGTCACAAAATGCACACCGAAGAAGAGGCAGACTCATTTATTTTGACAGTTTCGAATTGCAAAAACTTGCATTTTCTTGAAAAAGATTTTTCTATATTTTTTATTCACAAGTAAAATATTTTAAGCTGGAAAGTAAAAACACTAGAAAATATTTAAAATGCTGGAGCAAGTAAAATCATCAGATTGAGTCATCCACTGGAGTTTGGTCCACTTATTTTTAGTTGCCTGGCGTCTTCTTCTTATTATCGCACAAAGTGTTTCACTTCTTACAAAGAGAAATGCATAATTGACATAATAATAACGTTGCATTTTCAAAATTGTGTGATTCAGAGAATTTAAGTGAAGCAGAGAAGCCTCTCTGAGCCTGGTTAAAATACAAGTTAAAATTGCTTTTGTTTTAAAAGTAATCAATGGCGAACGTGGCCTGAGGTTTTAAGGTATTAGAAGTTTATTACATTTTGGGTAAGTAGGAGATTAGTAAATTTGATTTGTTATCTGTTGCTTATTGAATATAAAAATTTGAAAATGTGAAAAACAAAAACAAATTGTAAATTAATATTTGTTTAACTTGTTTAGCCCGGCTGACAGCTGTTGCAGAGTAAATAAAAACAAGCGACTGTGTTGTTTTATTAAACAAATTTGGAAAATGCCGGACGCAGGAGGCGAATTAACGCATATTCGACGGTTTCTCAAGGAGCGTCTACAACGAGACTACACCACATTCCGTGGACATGAGGCGGAGCGCGAGCATTTGCGCCAGCTTTTACAGCGCACTGCGGAGATGGGCGAATCGAATTCCCTGCTGCTGATTGGACCTAGAGGAACTGGCAAAACAACAGTAGGTGAACAAAGCAGTATGCATTGTTGTAACAACATTTATATTTCTTTTATATTCTGCCAGCTCATCAATGCGGTGCTCACAGATCTACTGACGAACAAGGACTTTCAACAGAACACGCTGCTCGTTCACTTGGACGGTAATTTGCACACCGATGATCGCTTGGCACTCAAAGCAACCACCGTGCAAATGCAACTGGAGAATGCTGTCGATGGCAAAGCGTTCGGCTCATTCGCTGAGAATCTGGCATTTCTTTTGGCCTGCCTCAAGGCGGGCAGTAAGAAGTCCAAGAGTGTTGTTTTCATCATTGATGAATTCGATTTGTTTTGCACACACCACAATCAAACGCTGCTCTATAATTTGTTCGACGTTTCGCAGTCGGCACAGGCACCCATTTGTGTGCTGGGCATCACGTGCCGCCTGGATGTAATTGAGTTGCTGGAGAAGCGTGTGAAGTCTCGTTTTTCTCACAGGTAAGTGTGCTTCTGCGTGAAATACATCTCAAGACAATTCCGCATTTCCATTGCAGGCAGCTTTTTTTATTTCCCAACGCGGAGCATTTCGAGCAGCATGTGCAACTTTTTCGTGAACTACTTACCATACCCAGCGAACAGGAACTGAAGGCAATAGCAGAACGTGTGGCGACACTGAAGCTACTTCAATCCGAGGAGTTAACCTTTCAGCGCAATCACTTCAGTCCTGCCAAATACAAATTCAATAAAAAACACGCCGACGCCTGGAATAAACAAGTAGCCGCGCTGTCAAGTGATTCAGCGGTAGTGCGCGCTCTCCAGGCTCTTTACGACTTCGACGTCAGCGAGGCTTTTCTAAAATCCTTCCTTTTTCGACTCGTTTCGCAGTTACAAGAGGACAGTCAACCGCGCTTGGCGCCTGAACAAGTGACGCAGCTGGTTGCGTACCTAGAAATGGATGACAAAGTGGAGCTGCTGTGTGGTCTGTCCGTGCTGGAGCTGTGTCTTGTTATATCGATTAAGCATCACTCTGAAATCTATGATCGCGATCCTTTCAATTTCGAAATTATATTCTCACGCTTTAGCAAGTTCGCCAAAGTATCGTCCACCATGCAAGGCATCGAGCGCGCTGTGGTACTGAAGGCGTTCGAGCATTTACGCAACATCGAACTAATACTGCCCCTCAGTAGCAGCGCTTGCAAGGTGCAAAAGGAATTCGAAATGCACAAAGTGGCGCTGACACACGGTCAAATTAATCAGGCCGTGCATCGATATATGGCGCTGCCCACGGAAGTGTCGCAGTGGGCACAGAGTTCGTTAATATAGAATAACATGTATTTTAACGATATTATTTAAACATAAAGCTGAAACTTGATGTAATTTAAAAATTAAACCCCAAATTCATTCCATTTGATTTGTGGATTTCCCCTCAGCTTCTCCATCCGAGCTCCATGCCAATGGGTCCTTGCGTCCAACGCGGCAAAACGGCGAGCACTTGTTGCTCCCACAGCTTACGCACGCGTACCAGCAACCCGGACATTTGGCAAACGGGCAGTCGCACGGATCCGTTTCTCCAGGTTTTTCCATCAATTTCCATTTTCGGGGCCGCCCCACTTTCCTAGCATCGCGTGGTTTATCCATTTGCTGTGTTCTTGGTGCGCGCGTTACAGAGCAAATCCTTGAACGTGTTGGCCGTAACGGTAAAAAATTTAATTTTACTAAAGATAGTAAAAACGCGATTGCGCGACGGTGATGAAATGCAAATTCAGCATTGCCAGGGCAAAATTAAATTTGCTTTCGATAAATGCTTAAAAATAGGTCTTTTTTCGATAAACCAACAATCAAGGAAACCCCGTGTTTGGAAGCTTGGTCTTCTCGGGACTGACTTTATAACTTATTTCGTAGCGAAATTCTTAAAGCTTAAACTGAAGCTGTCGGCAGTCCCACGATGCAGATAAATTCGCCGAACTTCACGAGGTGTTTTTGTGCTGTTGTTAGGAGAACTGCTTTCCCACCATCATCCCAGCATATATGGGCCGCAGTGACAATTTCGTTTCCGGTGTAAACTTACATGCAAAGTTCCAAATCATGGCATGAGATGGTTGGTCGGTAGACGAAAGTACGGAAATTCCCGTAAGCTGCTGCCCATAGGTTAGGTTAGCCTTATCAATCGAGGAGCGAAAGAACAGACGATGGAATCTTGTTATTTACCCGCTTGCCGAATGACATCTTTTACTATCCTTTGGAGCAGTAAGATATTTAACCGTTGAAGCTGTTTGTGCAGAATGATCTTATTAATTTAAATCCTTTAGTTGCTTTATTATTTCTATTGTTTTATCTTCTGCTCAAAGCAGGGTCGCAGACTAAAAAATAAATTTTCCATGCCCAACTCACAAATTTGTATTCGTACGCAACTGTTTATGCCTATTTAACTGAATATATCTAAAAACATACCTTCGCACCTGAATTCTAATCAATAAGTGTAGATTGTAGTTTGTATTTGGAGTAAGGGATCTAGTCTCCTAGCCAACGCGGCATGAAGAAACTAATAATTGGGTCGACTAGTATAGGTCGACTAGTGTAGAAAATTTTGGAGTTTTGAAGTTTCCCTCTTTTGTGCTTTCGTATCATGAAAAGGTGTATATTTTGAGCTTGTAATACTTCGATTCCAGAATCCGTTGTCATAGATCACAAAGTAGGATCCTTGGATTTTTCGAATGCTATACAAAGCATTGAATAAGCATATGAGCCGTTTATTTTGAAAGTGGGGTAAGTCCACTTTCTGTTACTGCAAGATATTTCATTGTTTACATTTCACTCTCAGTGTCAATACTGTGAAGAGCTAAAACTTCCATCTCCCAAATACTGCCATTATCTAAATTTTTGTAAAAAATGGACTTATACCACTTTCAAAAATAACAGCTCATACATATGTTACATGTCGTCTTCACTGGCAATAATCTTTGGCCTACCATTCGTTTTCGAAGATATATTGCCAGTGGAGACCCTTTATGTAACATATAAAGCATACATTTATGGCAAACGAAATTGTTTTGCATACTTTGGTTAGGGAACAGCAAACTTTCCGTGCTTCCTCATTACATAGTTGGAAATGGCAACATTAAGACGACGAATGAGTCTAATTAATTCCGATTATGTTAATATTGAAAGTTCAATATAATGAGCACACATTGTCACTTGACCTAATGTGTTCAGTGGTAAGTGCTCAGTGCCGCCATGACTCTGCTCAGATACACGTTATATACATTGGAATTCTTAGCCAGAGGGCATCAACTGTTTTATATTCGATCCGCTTGACAGGATCTTCAAGTGTTGGCGTAGACTTCGTTCTCTTTCGGTGTGCCTGAATATTATGTTCGGTTTGGTAATGCCGTTTCTTCTAGGATTCGCTTTAATAGTAGGCACAGTAGCTAAGCCTAAGGACGCTCTGCACGATTGGGACGAAAAAGAAATGAGCCATATCGTTTGGAAGCTGGTGGCCGCCCCATTGCCTTATTTTTGCCTCTACTTTTATATGACTTACTTACTCCGCTGTCGCCATCTACATGTACAGCAGCTGCTTATACGTTTCGTGAGGGTCTACGATGAGCATGCTGTGCTATTTGGAGCGCGTCCTTCTTCGCCGTCATCAGTAGATTTTGGCTGGTCAACTTTGTAGAATTTTATAGACACGGCGTCTCACTTGGATTGCTGCTCATATTTCTGTTCGAGCTGAGAGCAGAGATCTGCACTACTATCGCGCTAATGGGCTTGATGCTGCTGCATGGCCTATTCCTTAGTGTGAGGGACTCCACACCGATATCTGGTGTGGATCTCGAGCAAATGCTGAAATACTATGAAGATCTGATGCGTTTACGTTGAATTTGAAAGCTTTGCCAGATATTTTTTCGCTCTAGACTTGGTCCTTGACGTTGCTTTTTTGTTCATATGTGGTGAGGTTTTTGGAAAGACCATGCTTGATAATGCTGTAAACATTATTTTTTTTGCTGTACTATTTCCTTTTCGATACATGATGGTAACACAGGACATTCAACGTGTGCAGCATTTCTACATGAGTGCAAGGCTTCTTGATGTGGACGCCAAAAGCTGCAGCGACAACAGAGCAGTGAGTATATGCATTTGGGTTTTACGCAATACTGCTATGATCCTTTGTTTACAGCTGGAGCTCTTTTGTCTACGCCAGCTTTCGAGCGACAACAAGTCACGGAAATTCTTTGCCGCTGCTGTACACTGTTGAGGAGGAATTATTTTCGGGATTATGACACTTCTTTTTGCCGGCTTATTATTACAATGAGCTTTAGTACTTTAGTAGGAAGCTGAAGCGCCAAAAATTTATTTCATAAGTTGGCAAAACGTAATTAAGGTTAGGTTTATCTGGCTGCCTAAGAAAGGCCACGCATAGACCCTGTTGGGTCCTTAGCGATAACGTAATTAAAATGTGGCAAAATATTTTTGCTTTATCAATAGCATATTGCACCCACTTCTATTAAAAAAATATTGTTCAAGTAAGATTTAGTATATATTTGTTCGATTTTCGGATTAAAAAGTGTAAAACTTTGGAAAAAATTTTGAATACTATTAAAAATTGCAGAGAAAATATAGTTGAAAATCGAGGCCCTCAGCCTCACGGCAGAAAGAAACCAAGATAAGCGCTGCTATTGAAGTGGAAGATACTCTTTTATCGCTGAATGATTGAAGGCATACTATAGTCAAGCCCTTGGAGTACAAACCCACAGTTGGTATAATATTGGGTCATATAAAAAGTATTCGCAGTTTTTTTGGTACAATTTTGGACAACAGCACACACTCGCACGCCAGCTACACGCACATACATATGTATAGTCTCTTCTTTTTCGTTAAAATCGATAATGCAAATAAATTTGATAGCAATATCATTTAGAACAAATGCGGGTGCATGCATTCTATTGAATTTTCTTTTGCTCTTTACACATTTAAGTAATGCAAATAAAAATGCTGGTTACAAAATGCGCGCTTCCAATTTGTATAAAAACCCAGCGAAATCCCAATGGAATTCAGTTCCGAAATTGATCTCCGTATTTGTGTTGAATTCTTTCTTGAAATAATAATCGAGTGCATTTTAAACTGAGAGAATGCGTTTAGCTCTACTCTTTGGCTGCGTCTTTACGCTGCTGCTGTGCTCATTGGTAGCCAGCGGCAGAGGCGATGATAGCCCTGGCTTCTTTCTGAAGATCACCAAAAATGTGCCACGTCTGGGCCGTCGAGCGGATAAGGCGTTCGAAAGCTATTTTCTGAAAAATATGAAGGTGATACCGCGTATTGGTAGGCGAGGGGATAATGTGAGTAAAGGAGGTGAAAAGGAAGGACCTCAGCTGCTAATGAGCTGTGTTTATTTTAATTTGTATTCTCTTAAGCTATTATTTTATGAATGGGGATTCACAGGATTTTGAAGCAAGTGTCAAATTAGAAAAGCGAATAATAGCGACAAGACACTTTCATATACATATTTACTGTATAGAGTCCACTCCATCCACTGTCTGATCGAATGAACTCCTATCGCAATTTAAATTTTTCTCTATAACCACTTTTCTCCATGTTCAAGAAATATTTTCGTAAAAGCTTAAAATTTTTTCTCACCAGATCTTTTGGTCTTTTATCATTAAAGGAAATATTGAAATTTTAGAAAATATTGTTGGCCCTCCCTATCTTTTCTAAAATAATAATTGTAATTATAAAATTTTCCTATTATTAAATAAAATTAAAAAATAATTTTTGGTTTACTCCGTGTCGTGCAGCCCAATGAAGTCAGCGAGTTGTTGACATGGTTGGAGGACATGCCCCAACCTGACAAACGAGTGCTCATGAGTCCTGCCGCCGCAGTGGCCGCTGCTGAACGTGAGTACAGTGTCGTGCAGCCCGTCAACTCGAATACACTCATCGAACTGCTCGAAAAGGACGCAATACCCAGCGAGAATGTCAAGTTCGTGCATTGGAAGGATTTCGATCGTGCGTTGCAAATGGATAGCGACTTGTATGCGAAGGTCATCTCGTTGGGCCGCAATCCCGATCAGAGTCTGAAGGAGGATCTGCGCTTTGTCAATAAGTTGCCAATGTTCGATCCACTTTACGAAGGCGGCGCCGCTCGCACGGATTTCATGTACTACAACAAGGGCGCCAATGAGCTATATCCGGTTGGCAAGCTCAACCGCGACTTTTTGCGTTACAACAATTTAAAGTGAATTATGTGGAATAATTTTGAATTTGCAATTTTCCAATATGTAATGTATTAACATATACATACTTATATAATGAGTTTATCTAGTCACTGCTTTAGTGTGTAAGCGCAAGGATAATAAAATCCCTATCAATTTTATTGGCAAATGATTGTTTCTTTAATTGAACAAAGTGGCTGAGCTAATGTGAAAGACATTCAAAAAGACTGGATATTGTGTTTCCAAAACCAAAACGTTAAAATGCCAGGTTTGCACACCCTGCTGTAACAATAAAAATAATAAAAATTCATAGTTCGTTAAAAATAATTTCTTTATATGTTACATTGCAGCAATACATCAGTCCACTTCTCACTAAGCGCTCTTAAAAAAGTTGGAAAAGAATTTGGCAAGAAGTAGAAAGTAGTGCAACCATTGAAATTACCATTAAACTTGGAAACAAAACTCTTTTCGTGAATATTTTAGAGCAAAGCGCAGGTTATGCTCTCGAGTTGATAGAATTGCGAGAATGCTTAAAAGCACTATGCACTTGAGGGTTAAGCTAGGTTAATGGAAAATCTCCAAAGCTAGTTTGCAATTCTAATGAAGTTTGCAACATCTGCCAGTGGTAGTCGCAACATCTGCCTGTCGCTGTGCAACATCTGCCTACTACTACACTGCAATACCACAGTCGGCAATAGGGTGCAACCAAGAGTCGCTTCAATTGACAATGAAAACTTTTCCCTAGTTCTGTTGAATTTTATTCTTTCAATTACGATTTAATTGAAAATGAAAGCCAATTTCACTTTATCTATATATATAAAAATCAAAAAATATATGTATGTATGTATGTATGTTCGGAGTTGCGTTCCAAACCGCTTGATCGATCATAACCAAATTTGGCACATAGACTATAGATGTTCCAAGGATGGTTATAGGCTATAAAAAATTTTGATACATCAAGAGGGCGTGGCACCGCCCATACAAACCAAATTGTTTACATCGAATAGCTTTGGAACTAAAAGTCGTGTAGCATTGAAATTCCGTATGCAGTCGCCTCTTGGATGTGTCGTCCCACTGGTAAAATTTTATGGGCGTAGGATAAGGGGCGTGGCACTTTTTTATCAACTCCAGATTTGTGTATAACTTTAGAACTACACATCACACATCAATGAAACTCGGTAGGAACTTACTACATATCCATATCCTTCTAATGAAAAAATAAGGGGGCACTGGATAAGGGGGCGTGGCACCCCCCATACAAACAATATTTTTGATCTCGATTAGCCTTGGAACTAAAGGTCGTGCAGCATTGAAATTTCGTATGCAGTCGCCTCTTGGATGTGTCGTCCCACTGGTAAAATTTTATGGGCGTAGGATAAGGGGCGTGGCCCTTTCTTTATCAACTCCAGATTTGTGTATAACTTTAGAACTACACATCACACATCAATGAAACTCGGTAAGAACTTACTACATATCCATATCCTTCTACTGAGAAAATAAGACGGGCACTGGATAAGGGGGCGTGGCACCCCCCATACAAAGAAAATTTTTGATCTCGATTAGCTTTGGAACTAAAGGTCGTGCAGCATTGAAATTTCGTATGCAGTCGCCTCTTGGATGTGTCGTCCAACTGGTAAAATTTTATGGGCGTAGGACAGGGGCGTGGCACTTTTCAATCAACTTCACATTTGGGTATTACTTTAGAAATATACATCATACATAAACGAAACTCGGTAGGAACTTACTACATATCCATATCCTTCTAATGAAAAAATAAGGGGGCACTGGATAAGGGGGCGTGGCACCCCCCATACAAACAAAATTTTTGATCTCGATTAGCCTTGGAACTAAAGGTCGTGCAGCATTGAAATTTCGTATGCAGTCGCCTCTTGGATGTGTCGTCCCACTGGTAAAATTGTATGGGCGTAGGATAAGGGGCGTGGCACTTTTTTATCAACTCCAGATTTGTGTATAACTTTAGAACTACACATCACACATCAATGAAACTCGGTAGGAACTTACTACATATCCATATCCTTCTACTGAGAAAATAAGGGGGCACTGAATAAGGGGGCGTGGCACCCCCCATACAAACAAAATTTTTGATCTCGATTAGCCTTGGAACTAAAGGTCGTGCAGCATTGAAATTTCGTATACAGTCGCCTCTTGGATGTGTCGTCCCACTGGTAAAATTGTATGGGCGTAGGATAAGGGGCGTGGCACTTTTTTATCAACTCCAGATTTGTGTATAACTTTAGAACTACACATCACACATCAATGAAACTCGGTAGGAACTTACTACATATCCATATCCTTCTACTGAGAAAATAAGGGGCACTGAATAAGGGGGCGTGGCACCCCCCATACAAACAATATTTTTGATCTCGATTAGCCTTGGAACTAAAGGTCGTGCAGCATTGAAATTTCGTATGCAGTCGCCTCTTGGATGTGTCGTCCCACTGGTAAAATTGTATGGGCGTAGGATAAGGGGCGTGGCACTTTTTTATCAACTCCAGATTTGTGTATAACTTTAGAACTACACATCACACATCAATGAAACTCGGTAGGAACTTACTACATATCCATATCCTTCTACTGAGAAAATAAGGGGGCACTGAATAAGGGGGCGTGGCACCCCCCATACAAACAAAATTTTTGATCTCGATTAGCCTTGGAACTAAAGGTCGTGCAGCATTGAAATTTCGTATACAGTCGCCTCTTGGATGTGTCGTCCCACTGGTAAAATTGTATGGGCGTAGGATAAGGGGCGTGGCACTTTTTTATCAACTCCAGATTTGTGTATAACTTTAGAACTACACATCACACATCAATGAAACTCGGTAGGAACTTACTACATATCCATATCCTTCTACTGAGAAAATAAGGGGCACTGGATAAGGGGGCGTGGCACCCCCCATACAAACAAAATTTTTGATCTCGATTAGCCTTGGAACTAAAGGTCGTGCAGCATTGAAATTTCGTATGCAGTCGCCTCTTGGATGTGTCGTCCCACTGGTAAAATTGTATGGGCGTAGGATAAGGGGCGTGGCACTTTTTTATCAACTCCAGATTTGTGTATAACTTTAGAACTACACATCACACATCAATGAAACTCGGTAGGAACTTACTACATATCCATATCCTTCTACTGAGAAAATAAGGGGGCACTGAATAAGGGGGCGTGGCACCCCCCATACAAACAAAATTTTTGATCTCGATTAGCCTTGGAACTAAAGGTCGTGCAGCATTGAAATTTCGTATGCAGTCGCCTCTTGGATGTGTCGTCCCACTGGTAAAATTGTATGGGCGTAGGATAAGGGGCGTGGCACTTTTTTATCAACTCCAGATTTGTGTATAACTTTAGAACTACACATCACACATCAATGAAACTCGGTAGGAACTTACTACATATCCATATCCTTCTACTGAGAAAATAAGGGGCACTGGATAAGGGGGCGTGGCACCCCCCATACAAACAATATTTTTGATCTCGATTAGCCTTGGAACTAAAGGTCGTGCAGCATTGAAATTTCGTATGCAGTCGCCTCTTGGATGTGTCGTCCCACTGGTAAAATTGTATGGGCGTAGGATAAGGGGCGTGGCACTTTTTTATCAACTCCAGATTTGTGTATAACTTTAGAACTACACATCACACATAAATGAAACTCGGTAGGAACTTACTACATATCCATATCCTTCTACTGAGAAAATAAGGGGGCACTGAATAAGGGGGCGTGGCACCCCCATACAAACAACATTTTTGATCTCGATTAGCCTTGGAACTAAAGGTCGTGCAGCATTGAAATTTCGTATGCAGTCGCCTCTTGGATGTGTCGTCCCACTGGTAAAATTTTATGGGCGTAGGACAGGGGCGTGGCACTTTTCAATCAACTTCACATTTGGGTATTACTTTAGAACTATACATCATACATAAACGAAACTCGGCAAGAACTGACACCATATCCGTATCCTTGAACTGGGAAAATGGGACGGGCATTGGATAAGAGGCGTGGAACCAGCCGTACAAACCAAATCATTGATATCGAATAGCTTTGGAACTAAAAGTCGCGCAGTATTGAAGTTCCGTATGCAAGCACCTCTTCACATTACGTACTTTTATAAGAGCGCGGGGTGAAACCCGCGGGTAACAGCTAGTATACATATAAATATGAACATAGGAGGTATTTGTTCTAAATTTGTATTTAAGTAAAAAGTTTTTTACGGGTCTTGCGTATGGACGAAGAGACTGTAGTGAAGAAGATCGTTGAGTCGGCAGCTGGATAACGGAGTTGGTGCGATAAGCCATGACTTCAATGCAAGGAACACTTCGAGAAGGCATTAGCAACGCGCTTAGCAGAGGCGTCTGGGCAGAAGCTCTGCGGCCGTTAGCTTTGTCATGGTCAAATAATATGTAAATAGAAATATTTCTTAAATACATACTTGTGTATATTTCTGAAAAATTCGGTAGAGTATAAGCTCTGAAATTTACTAAGGTACAATTAAGAACTTCTGAAGAACATTTGGAATTTTCTGGAATATAAATGCATCATTGTATTTTAGACGTAAGCTAAGGGGACCTTGTCATTGATTCTGTAGCGGGAACCAGGCGCTTCTCTTTCAGAAATTTAACATTAATTTTTTGAAAATTAGCACGAAGGTTTTATTCCATACTTGATAAAAATGTTCGGAAGTGAAACCGAATATCTGGAGCTTTTAAAAAGTTTCATAATGTAGCATATATTAGTATACAGTTGAATTCTCTTACCTTAGAAGCATCAACAATTGAAGATACATTTTAAATACATGTATAGATAAATTCTTATGCATATATTGTATAATCTTATACTCACAATGACAATATAATAAAAGAATATTAAGAATTGAGGTGGGTCAAGCAGCTCCCTGCTTTTCTTCATCTATTCTTCAAATTGTGTTTGTATGTATGCAACAGCAGCAAAAGGTGTTATTTCCAATTTGTGCATTAACACTTGCAACATGCAACACTTGTTCGCACTCACATACACATACAAATACACGCATATGCGCACTTACCTATGCGGTCCATAGTTCTGCAGCTATGCACTTTCAGGATATGCGCAAGTGCAAAACCTGTCGCCTTCTGACAAATCCCTTTGGTCACACCACACACGGGCAGCGGCTGTCTTTGCACTTGCCTTGCTGCTATGGAATTCCAGCAGCGCAAAACTCAGCTGAGGAGCTGAGCCACCTTTGCCCGCTGGCCAACACATTGCAACATGTCAAGCAGCGGAGTGACAAGGCAGCTGGCCCGCCTGCTAAGGCGAAGTACGAAAAGGCAATGTGCCACTATTGCAAGAGCAGTGGCGGCGGAGAAGAAGAATAAGAAGAAGCTGAAGTGCTGCTATTCTAAGGACTACAGGCAGCCGCACTTGACTTGACCGCGAAGTGTGGGCGTGCATTTTGCCAGCTTGCATTTTTGCTGCACTGCAGCTGCCCACCAAAAAATGCGCTTAACATATTTTGAAGGCAATTATAGATATTTGAGAAGTCTCAAAAATTGTAATAACAAAAATTGAGTAACATTTTTAAAATGACAATGAAACCTTTTGCATCGCTTAGAGTCGGAGTCATGTTAGGTGCACACTAATTATTGTAGAGTTATCGTGTTGTTTAATTCTTTGTGATAGCAGATAAATACATAAGATCCTTCTTTCATTATACATATTACTATAATATGTTTATTGTATCACTCAATTTATTTGGATTTTCTAAAACTTTTGGTTTAAATGATATTTTTTTCATAAATAAAAACTACAAAGTAACAGAGAAGTTTGCAATTTTTCATTAACTTACAACTGCTATTTTATTATCATCATAGTATCATATTTTATTAATGAACATATGGAATGTTGGGTGTCTGAGCTGCGCATGGAGTGAAAGTGAAATTTTTTCAATAATTTTATAATGACTATGCCCACTATAAAGAAACTTTTCCTTCAGCTGGTTTGTTCTAATTGCTCCACTGTCTGGCAGTGGAATGATTCGGACATATCATAATTTTTTTCGCTTAAATCATAAAGGCTGAACTTGTGTTAGCATATTTGCAGTGTAATACAGATTTTAATACAACATTTTATATAATTTGGTTACGTCTTCAATAAAACAAAAGACTTAAGACACGAACTTGCAGTTTATAAAAGCTCCTTTCATTTTGCTGGCAGTTTTCAATGCAGTTTCTGCGAATATAGAAAAATTTGTATAAGCATGGGCGTAGGAAGGATTTCATGAATGGGGATAAGCGATTACTTACTTACAAAAACAAAATGTATGGAACTGCAGCTGCTGCCCTTCCCCTACCTACGTAGGTCCATAAATTTAACTCTCATTATCCCATTACTAGTTACATTTACAACTACAAAACCCTTTTTCTACATATCTAAGTGGCATATAGATATAAATAGTAATTGCACATTTGCTCTTTCATCGAATGCATTTTGCAATATTTTGCGCTATTTCTTTGTTTTATTTCGAATGACATTGCAATATTTAATTATTGCTAATGGGAAAAAACAACAACAACACCTATTTAACATTTTTTAGTCAAGCCTAATTAGCGAGAAGTCATCGCAGACACACTCACTTGCATGCACTTGCAGCAAAGAAGGGCCGTCATTGGGTGTTTGAAGGTACCTAGGCTTGATGGGCTTAGAAGTGCCAATGCTATTTTAAAAAATGCTTACTTAATTGCAACCAATCCAGCAAACAATATGACAATCTAAAGCTTTTCAGCTTCATATTTCAGAACCTATCAAAATGATAATCAAAGCTCTTATATCAGCATAGAATACTCATAAAAAAGTTACAAAAGTGTCTGGAAGGAGTGTTTTTCTCTTGCTACAAATGCTCGCTAAAATGAGTCCGATATATGATTTCGTTCAGAGTCATATTTAGAATCTTTAACTCACTCTAGATTTGCGTAATTTTTTTGGATAAAAATATTTTGTTAATAGTAAGTAAATTTCAAATGTTTTTGTTTTAAGAAAGATCTTTTAAATTCTACATAAATATATGCATTATATGACATTTTACATTATTTATATTGCAAAATATGTTTGTATAAGTAAATGCGTTTTTACTGATGCTCGCAATAGAACTACGCTGAATATGGTATTTTTAAATATGAAAATCATGCAGGCGAGTTTCAAAGTAACAGCGGAGTTATATTTGGAAATAACCAAATGATTTGGCTATGGATCTATGGATAATTTGGACTTAATCTTGTGAATTTAAATGTGAAATGAAGAACTTTAGTTGCTATGTAGAAAAAGTATTGATTTAAAAACGATTTTATAGTTTCCCGAGTAAAGCCCCAAATCTCGTACGGTGTTGGCCTAGCGAAGATGAAGAAGGCCGTGTATAGTGCTCAGGTTGAACCATGTATGCACATATTTTTCGCTACATCATGTCACGCTCATTTATCATTTGACATGCCGCTGTCACGTCTTCGCTTTTCTTATCAATTGCGAAATGTTTTGCCTTCTTTTGTTTGTATTTTCATTGAATGAATTGCTCGGCAGGCCATGGGGCAATGCAGTTTTCTGTGTGAATTATTGCCTCAATTCGAGCATGTAATTCACACGCCGTGCAATTAAATGGTCTTACGCAGGCCGCAATTAGGCGATGACACTGCAGGACAGTAGCAGAAGAAGAGCGGCAGGAAAAGAGTGCAATAAAATTGCATCAAAGTTGAACCACAAATTGGAAGGAACAGCACGCGAAACGGAAGCATTGCTGCAGAAGAATAGCACTGGGCACCAATAAATCCTGATATCTCTCAACACCGAAAAATCTCTTGTAATTAGGTGAACTGTCAGGCGGCACTCTGCAATCATTGGAGCAGGCAAACTCTCTTTCTCTCTCAAACAATGTGATTGAAGTCGTGCCTTGTTTGTGCAGGTCTGAAGGCTCAGTTAGTGATGACGTATCATATTTATTCGTATCGCAGACAAAACCTGTTTTACCCTGTTTTTTTATTTATTCGGATCGTAACGCAGAAATTCTCATAGAAAAAGGTCTCTCTCAGACATTTAAGATACGAATAAATACGTCAAGAGCGAACGCATGTATTGAGCTCGGGTAAAACAGGTTTTGTCTGCGATACGATTAAATACGATACGTCATCACTAACTTACCCTTAACACTTTATTTTGTAACTGCAAATACGTAACCCAAAATATTTCTGCCTCTCTCTTCCTCTCTTGCGTGCTTTATGCGCATGTGTAGCACTTGCTATAATTTAACATGTTTTATGTAAATTGAAAGATGTAAAATTTACATGAAATTTATGTAAATAAATGTGCATATATATATGGCAGCCATTGTTGTTGCTATTCGCTATACATTCGATGGTAACAGGGAGTAAATAAAAAAATACATATACAGTGATATTCGAAATAATAGGAGACTTTCGAAATAATTGTTAATTATAATTAGTATTTTTAAATGGAAAAAAGATATATCGTTTCAAGTACCCTAAGCTCAATTGTTAAACATAATTAACTAGTCCCAAAGTGGTTCACGGCAAGAAAAAAAATTTGGAGGTCCATGAGATGTGAATGAGGGTCCACGATAGAGAATCTCATAAAAACAGGTCGTGACTTTTTTTTTAGCTTTCCAGAAATGAAATAAATCTAAAGATTAGAGTTACTCGATCAATTTATTGTGCTCATCTCGCTGAAACCCAACTCAAGAGATAAAATATATTGTTCTTATTGTCGTAAGCTTTCTCTCAGCTCATTCTTATTCTCGCTCTAGTTGCTATTCCATAATTCAAAACAAACTCATGCGGACATATGTTTGTATGTAGTTGTTTTCAATGTTAAATCGCTGTTAAATTAACAGTTGCTGTTAAATTGGCTTAGTCACTGTAGTGTAATTTATCATTTATTGGCAGTCTTTACAGTGTGATAAATTGTTGTTTGTTTGTTGTTATGGTTGTTGCTTATAGTGATGTGAAAAGTGTGCCACTTGTATGAGTATGAGTTAAGCTTCAACGTATTGGCTTCCTGCTGTCTTCTAGTGATTAGAAAGTCGAATTATTGACGTTTTGTTTGCTTGTGTTTTAAATTTCCATGCAAATGTTCGATCTTTGTATATTTGAAATTCTTTCTGTTGACAGTCGCCCGCTGAGTTCATGTCAATGGAAAAACCTGCTGTGATCTCTCGATAGAATCGTGAAAAATCCGGTTTTTGTTGTTTTGTTTAGTACATAAAAAAAATATATAAACAGTTATAATGTATTTCTATATGCAATAAAGTACTCAAAGTGAAGACATATAAGAAAATGCATAATCGAATTTTCTAAGAAACTATTTCAGTTTTATTATAATGAATTTTTACTGAACTAAAATTAGGACCAAGCTGGATAATAAGAACAAACTTTTTAAATTTCATTGTGAAGCAGTAACGGTGCATAGAAGATATGCAGGACAGTAATCTCATCTTCATGATCTTGAAGTTGTGTATACTGTATGTAGATATCAACTTCGGTAACTTTTTGAGACCTTTCTCGTTTTTCAAACAAATCAAGAGCTTTAAAATGCGCATTTTCTTTCATAGAGATTTTGTGAAAATATTTGTTTGGGATTCATGCCTTTCGAATCTCGTTGAGCATATTTATTTTCAGCCAGTATATAACTTCTACTTTTTTAGTTTTTAACAACCTCTTCTAGGGTTTTGGTTGAAACAATATCTTTTCGCTGCATTTCATATGATATTTCTTGGTTTCGAATTAACTTGTGCTACATTAAACAAAAAAATTCCTGCTATTACTTCCATTTAATATTACATGAGGACACTGTATATCATTAGTTGTAAATCGTAATATATGCATAAAAAGAGTACTAATACAAGCATGACAAATTAGAAAATAAATGGACTTAACTTATTCATGGACAGTCATTTTCAGCATGGCCTTTGAGTGGAGCTTGAGCTTTGTACATATATCTTTGGAGTTACTGAAGATATAAGGGATTGCACAAAATGATTAGAATCAATAACAATAATACAAAAGTTGATTAGATAAAACTTTATTTGTCATCTTTCAATTTAGGAAAAGCTTCTGAGCATTCATTATTAGCTTCGTAAGAACCAACGACATATGAGCTTTTGGCAAAGTTGTCAAACAAACATAAGAAAACTTTACTAACTTTGAATTGCTTCATAAGAATCACGTAAAAAATTTAACAATAAAAGAAATTGATTATTGATGCTAACATGTAAGCGCTTATTAAAACGCATTTAAAATTGATGGCATTCTAATAGCATTTTTTCCACACCACTTCAGACAACAATAAAAACGCCATAATTCATAAATTGGTTAAACTGAACAAGGAAAAATTTGGAAACATTTTTGAAAATGTGTTTGCGGTCAAACGGAAAGAAAAGAGAGAAAGGCAAGACAATGGGATGCGGCAACACCCACGTGCATGATTTGTTGTCACATGGAGAAAGGACCTGTAGTGCTCTGGCCCGGAGGTGTTACAGCAGGATTAGAGAGTGAGCGTGTGCGCGCGACCGCAGGACAATGGCAATGAGACAGGGACGCGGCAAGCAGGCTTTACGACTCTTTTGTGGTCAGTTGGCTCAATATGTACGAGTATGAGGTAATCCTTTGTGATGGCAGTTTGGCAGGCAGACCCAAAAGTGACGCGCATTGGTACTGTTGCGCAAACGCAGAGCCGTGGTGGGTCTTGTGGTTTCTCTTCACTTTCCTGCGGGGCGACAACTGCGACTAATGAAGGCCTTTCTTCGATTTGCTTTGCTTTTCCATTTTGAGCGGATTTTATGTGTTTTCAATTTGCGCCTTCTTTTTAAATGCTCGTATGTTGTTGTTGCCCACCAAGTGTTGGCCGCTTTGCTTTGTTCTTTGGTTGCGCTGCTTTTCTTTCTAGATTTCTTTTATGAACTGTTAACGTTTGTGGCCAGTAATTTTTTGGTGGCTGCAACTGAGGCTGAGAATTTATTACGGCAAATATTTAGGAAATTAAATCATTGCGGTGACAGATTTATGGCCAGAGTAGGCGGAGTGGCGTTGGTGGCGGCGGCCCGGGGGCGTGTTAAGAGTTGTCATGCTTTATTAAAATGTTGTTGGTTGCCCGTTGCTGGTGGGTAGCAGCGACAACTATTGTGCTGGATAACATGTGCAACAGTTGTGACTTTATGTGTTGTTGTTTTCGTTGTAATTGTTGTTGTTGTAGTAAAATGACAAAAGACATCAATTATTGTCAATTTAAAGTGCATTTGTGCAATTGACAAATTGCACGCACACTTAAGCAAATAAATTGACAATAAAATGCAATGGCAATGCACAGGTAAATTAGCTGCAACAATAACAACAACAACAACAACAATTAGAAACACTGTGCTGCTTCTTAAATTGCAGCCACAATTTGCCGCCAGTCGAAGATGTTTAAGAGCAGCAGCAGTAGCCACCGTACTTACAGTCAGCGTAAATAGCTGCAGAAGAGATTGCGTGGGAGGGGAGAGGCAGAAGGGAACTGACATCTTCACTCTATGCAAATGTAATTTTTCAATTCAAAAGCGGCAAATGCTAACTAACTTCACCTACAAAGACAGGCTTTTTCGCACGTTCATCAAAGTGCCACACTGAAACCCTTCTTTATAGTATAAACCAGGCAAGGGGCAGAGCAAGGCAAAGTAGGCCCACACACGTAGGCAAGTAGTTGTTGCAGAAGGGGAAATTCAACATTCTTCATGTCTATAATCTTATTTGTATTAGTCTTTGAAATAAAGTATAAAAATTATTGGGTTTGCAACAGAGTAATTGCGGATTTTTTTTTCTAAGAAAAGAAAATTTAAAAAAAAAGCACTTACATTTTTGTATGTGCCACATGGATCCTCCCTGCAATTTCACGTGTTGTGCTATGACGGTTCAAATTGATTATAGCTTTAATTTGGTTTGAAAATTTGAGCTGAGATTTAATTCTAGATGATCTTTACATATGGCGCTCTCTGCCATGCAATTGCTTCTATATGCTGCCTTCTTTCGAACCAAAGGAGCAAAATAGCTCCTTGCCTCCTGCTCAGCTCACATACGGATTTATTCGCGCCTTCCCAAGTGCGCATTATTAATGCCAGCAATTTTGCATGCCATTCAACCCAGGTCAACTTCAATTGGATGACAAGAGCGTGGTTCATATTTTAGTGAAAAATATACAGAACGAAATTAGGTGAACTGACGTTGACTCTGCCGCTCTTTAAGCAATTGCAACTATACATAACATATAACTTTTTGCGATGCGTTTTTTTCTTTTTCGGAAATAAAAAAGCAAAATATGGCGAAAATGTTCCATTTTGATTTTCCATTTTTCAACGAAATAATGGATTTTTTTCCACCAGTTGAAGTGAAAGTACCAGCTGTCAAAAATCCATATGAGTTTGACATTTCGAATTCGTCAACATGGCTAAAAATTTAAATAAAACCATCTAAAAATGTATGTGGCCGATGGGAAGATAAATGGGTATTTCCTCCGGCAAACCAAGTGGACGGATGTATGGAAAATAAACGCCAAATTTTCGTGGTATATTTATAAATAAGTGCTTTATTGCAAGAGTTCGGGTTCTTACCTCCAATCGGCTGCCTAGTCCAGATGAGACTAGTCGCCATATTATAAACTACAAAAACCTACACCACTCAGCATAAAATATTGCCACCTAGACGGGAACGTAAACACCATCTATGAGTTAAACAAGCAATTACCTAATGAAATTTCGCAGATAGTTATACCCCCTTAGTACCTCACCAGCCTACGCGGCTGATCATCAGCTACTTCCATATGTAAATCTGTAAAAAGTCAGCGTGCTGGCCCCCCATCAGCACTAACATCAGCTGCCCGCTTCGCGCTCTCCTCGCCCTCTCCTCGCCACCGCTCGCCTTTTGTGCGCAACAAGTGCATAATTGCGCGTGAAGTTGGTCACAGTAGCCAACAATTGATGTGCGCCATTAATATTCCGATTGTCGCCATTGTTGCGGTATACTCCGTTTGGTTGCTTTCTTTGCTTTGTTGCTTTGTTATTGCATATTATTGACAATTTTGAAAATTTGATTTTCATAAAAAGGCATAACTAACGCTTTTTCCGATTTATTGTGCCAAATGCCTACAACAAAAAACCGCTACACAAACAATAAAAATAGCGCAAATGCTTTCATAAGTACCTACAGTTGTTGTTGCTGTTATTTTGTAGTGGCAATTTGCTGTTGCGTTATGCGTAAAATATCGTTTTATTTAAAAATTCTAATCATTTTAATAGCCCGGCCACATTGACGCTTGCACTTGGCGCTTTCTACAAAGGTTTCATTGTTTTTGTTCTGTGCTCAATTTAATGAAGTTGAACTGGGTTGAATGGCATGAAAAATTGCTGGCATTAAAAATGCGCACTTGAGAAGGCGCGAATAAATCCGTATGTGAGCTGAGCAGGAGGCAAGGAGCTATTTTGCTCCTTTGATTTGAAAGGAGGCAGCATATAGAAGCGATTGCATGGCACAGAGTGCTATATGTAAAGATCATCTGGAAATAAGGCACATTAACAAGGTATGCCACTTAGGGAGAGCGTGAAAATTTGAGTGCGAGATATGCCAAAATCATAGTTGCTTTTATTTAGGAACAAATGTTTGGTTGCAAAGTAAAAAAGTATGTACAATTTTATTTTTTAACACTCCATTCGCGTAGCAAAATTTTTATTATTTAATCAAATGCTGGTTTCAGCAGTATTTATTTTTATTTAAATGCAATGAAGATGATATTGTATTAATTGTTAGGGTGCTTCTTTACATGCTATCCCAAAATGTACCAAAAAAAGTTCGTTGACCAAAAATATCAACATTGATATTTGGCACTTTTTTTACGGAAAAATGCAACCGTTTTACAATAAGAAGGTATAGAGAGGTTTTGACAGCCGGCTCTCCCTAAAGGCTCAGTTAGCGATGACGAATCGTATTTATTCGTATCGCAGACAAATCCTGTTTTACCCGAGCTCTATACATGCGTTCGCTCTTGACGTATTTATGCGGATCGTAACTCAAATTTTCTACTGGTGGTTGAAATTATTTTGAAGTTTTGATTGAGAAATTTTTGTTTGCTGTTTTAATAAAAATATTTGTATTTGAGAAGCTATTTTTTTGGAAATTACGTTAAGCTGCTGTAATAAAAAATGGAGCATTTTCAGGACTCTGCTACACTAAGGCAACGTTTTACAAATATCTTGAAGAATATTGGCAAAACCCTTAACGAACCGGAGACAGTCTTCAAAAGTGATTTCGACAGAAGTGAAATTTCAAATTCCAAGCAACAGCCGCCTGAGCAGGAACCGCCGGGCCAGCAGCAACAAGTGACAACTACAAATTCTGTGTGTGATATCGAAGAGAAGAAAGGGCAGAGGGATCAGGCTCCGCATCATTTGCCGTACTACACCAATATATTTGAAGGATTTTAAGGCATTCGGCTGATTTGTATCTGTTGGCCAAAATGCGCAGAAAATAAATATTGTTGAAGTTTTTGTGATTTTGTAGAAAATGCCTAAATTTTTCAAAGAAATATCAAAAGCTGACGCAGCGTGTATGCGGAAAACCACAGCAAGCAACGCTTGAACCCTCACACCCAGTGCGGCCGGACGGGCCGGACGTATCTGCGTACAATAGTAGACACGCAATGCGACTAGCTTGGCGGCAGGGTAGGCAGGGAAACGAAGAGAAAAATGAAGAATTATTAAAATAGAAATGACGCAGGGTGTTCGTGGTTGGCTTGTGGTGTTCTGCGTGGTGCGTGCATGCGTGCAGCCTCGGCAGATACCTTTGAGCGTATCTCATGGCTTGTTGGTCGGTTGGATGTACCTGCAGCGCCGGAAGATTGCGTCTTTTCATGTTGAGCCCCGCGCGTCTGCTGCCAAACAAAAATGTCTCCGCTCGGCGCAGTGATGGCGTCTCCGGCAAGTCCCTTCACGTCACACGCTCATTCATTCATGATGCTATACAACTGTAGGCAATTCTGTATGTCTGTACGTTTGTCTGCCTCTATGTCCATCTGTCCGTCCATATGTTGTTTCGTTGGTGCGCTCTTCTATCTTCCTACTGGCTTTTAGCCATTTCAGCTTCTTCATTTCGTGTTGCTCTTGTACATAATTTGTTGGTGTTGTTGTTGTTGTTGTTTTTGTTGTTTGGTTGTTGCTGCTGCTGCTGCTTTGGGCTAGCATGTCGGCAAAGTGGCCTCTATTATTATAGCTGTCGTCTTAAATAAAATTGGGTAGCACTGATGCGCTTGCATGTTTCCCCCAAAAACCAAAAAGACAACAAAAAAATTGAGAAAAAAGTGCTTTCGTACTCGCAACCAACCTTTTGTTGTTGTTGCCACATGCGCTTACACACTATACATACTGAATTTTTAAGTAAAAAAAGTAACAAAATTGATTTACGACTTCCGGTGCTATTCAATATTTTTATCTTAGCTACTTTTTTCTTGGTGTAGCTGAGCGCAGACTGTTTGAGCGGGGCAGCGGGTGCAGCGCTGTGGTGCTACTTAATCTTTGCGGTTTGCCGGGATTTTATAAACCCATTTCAAAGCGATTATTTAGCAATATTTATAAATGCGCTCAAATTTATAACACACAATAAGAAAAACAACAACAACAACATTTCGTTAGTTGGCAAAATTTATTGGCAAAGGAAGCTCTCGGCAGTTGCAAGCGTGATTCATTAAAACCACAAGAAAGCAGCGCAACTTATGTCGCAATTCAGTTTTAATGAAATGATGTCGTAGATATAATTACACTGAGCGACCAAATCGAAAATTTTTTAAATTATATTGCATGATTAAATGCGAAAATTTTTCCAGTTGGAAGGCTTTTATATAATTAAGGCTCTTGATGCATTCCTAAAAAGAAATTTTACTTCATATGATTCAATTTTGCGTTTTTATAGAAAGTTTTAATCAGAAAAGTGCATTTAAAAAATTCAAATGCTTTTCTTCCTAGAATTTTGTAATTGCATGTAAACACCTATGATTGAAGTTTAAATCAGAACCTTTGACTTATATAAAATCTATATAATTTATTGTTGTAGGAAAATCTTTGTTGAACAGTGTTATACTTGGCATATCGAAGAGATGTTATGGTATCATCTGCTGCATTGCAGTCCGTTTCCATCTCCACCTCTCGACTTTCTGGTAGCGAAAATGATCTTCTTACTTTTGCTGGATGTTTCCAGCTTCTGTTGATGGAGCACACTAAGATGGATGTTGGTTCTATGTA